>CM052709.1:47081512-47118276 GCA_028551405.1 Uromys caudimaculatus
GTGTGTGTGTGTCTCTGTGTGTGTGTGGTGTGTGTGTGTGTGTGTGTGGTGTGTGTGTGTGTCTGTGTGTGTGTGGTATGTGTGTGTGTCTGTATGTGTCTCTGTGTATGTGTCTGTGTGGTGTGTGTGTGTCTGTGTGTGGTGTGTATGTCTCTGTGTATGTGTCTGTGTATGTGTGGTGTGTGTGTGTCTGTGTCTGTGTGTGGTGTGTGTGTGTATGGTGTGTGTGTGTCTGTGTGTGTGGTGTATGTGTCTGTGTGTGTGTGTGGTGTGTCTGTGTGTGTGGTGTGTGTGTGTGTCTCTGTGTGTGTGTCTCTGTGTGTCTGTGTCTGTGTGTGTGTTTGTGTGTGGTGTATGTGTCTGTGTGTATGTGGTGTGTGTCTGTGTGTGTGGTGTGTCTGTGTGTCTCTGTGTGTGTGTCTCTGTGTGTCTGTGTGTGTGTGTGTCTGTGGTATGTGTGTGTGTGGTGTGTGTGTGTGTCTCTGTGTGTGTGTCTCTGTGTGTGTGTGTGTGTCTGTGTGTGGTGTGTGTGTGTATGGTGTGTGTGTGTCTGTGTGTGTGTGTGGTGTGTGTGTGTATGGTGTGTGTGTGTCTGTGTGTGTGGTGTATGTGTCTGTGTGTGTGTGGTGTGTGTCTGTGTGTGTGGTGTGTGTGTGTGTCTCTGTGTGTGTGTCTCTGTGTGTCTCTGTATGTGTGTGTGTACGGTGCGCTGCACAAAGACTGAGCACCCTCCTCTACAGCTCTATGTATGCCTTACTTACTCCCTTGAGACTGGGTCTGTCACTTAACTGGAAGTTTGCCATTCCAGCCAGCAAGTTCTCAGGTCCCAGCAGTCCTTTCCCACTCAATGTTGGAGTTTTAAGGCAAACAGCCACAACTGGGCTTCGTGTCAGCACTAGGGATTCAAACTCATGTTTTTACAGTAAGCACTTTTACCCACCAAGTGAACTTCTCAGACCTTGGTTCTTAATTCTAATGAACAAAACAAGTGATTTATCCTCCAAGAGAGTCTACTAAGCACTGACTATCTGAGCACTCCTTTACTCCTACCTATCAACCCTATATCAACTAATACAGTGTTTAGCAGCTGAAGTCAGGAAGGCAACGGCTATTTGGAATGATGGAATGAAACAGGTCTAAGAAATGGTTCTTAATTAAATAATTACCAAATGAAAGTAACCAAATTAGAAACAGATATTAACTAGGTTGACGTTTAAGCTTTTAGATTTTTAGACACATGTAATATATAATTATTTATATATAAGAGTGTATAATTACTTTTGAAATGATTTCACTACTGAAAATAGACATATTGGGCCTTTTCCTAAAAGAAAATTCAAATTTAATAAAATATAACAATTGCCAAATATATATAAAAGTTTATACTACATTATGAAATCAAAACATAATTATTTTATAAACAAAATTAAAATTATTATCACAGATAATAAAACTTACCCCAACAAAAACTTAATCATAATTACAAATGGGTCAACTTTGTATGGTTTGGCTTCTTTATCCAATATGGTGGCATATTCTAAGCAATAACCTGGTGATTAAAGAAAACCGTTTGTGTGCAACAAAATTTCACCATAATTAAACAAAGATACTTCATCTCACAATGCCCACAGTAACATCTAACAAAGAATAACACCGTGCCCCGAAACGGCAAGGGCTACAGTTTCACTCTTGGGAGGCTCACTGCAATCCACGTATCCAGTCATGTGTCAAGCAAAGCCAGGGTGTCAAGGCCAGGGCTTCACAATGTGCATTTTTATAAATATCAATAAGTGATTTTAGTAGTTTTATTGAGCTATAATTCTTATGATATACAGTCCATCTAGAGTCCATAAATCCAATGGCTTTTAGTATATTTAGTTATACATTCACCACTACAATCAGTCTCAGAACATTTTCATGACCCAAAAGAAATTACTTTTAATTTTTCTATGTTTGGTGATCGCTAATCTCTCATCATTATAGATATTCCTATTCTGAACATGTGATATAAATGTAATCATAGAATGTATGATCCTTGTGTGATTAGCTTCTTTCATTCAACGCTTGTCAAGACTCAACCACATACAGAATTTATTTTGAGGTGCTTGGGATCAAACCTGAGAGGATCTTACGCACGCCAGGCAAGTGCTCTGTCTACTGCTGAGTGATACCATCAGCCCTTCATAGACTTTGAGCAACTGCTTTGCTTATGACTAGTACTATTGTAGACATTTGCGTACTTGCCTATGTGGATGAAAGCTTTCAGTTCCCTTTGGTGAGCTCCTAAGAACAGAGGAGCTGAGTTATGCAGTAACTGACCATCTACTGAGGAACTGCCAGGCTGTTTGCTACAGTTGCATACGAAGGTTCCCATTTCGCGGCTTCCTTATTATCCCAGGACTACCATGTTACTATACTCATCCTACTGGGTACAATCTACAGGTGACACGATGTTCATACTTGCTGCATGACTACCTCTTCTTTTGTTCTGGAACAGCTAGTTTCAAATATCCCTAGTGTCTCTACAGACAATCCAGCAGATTCTCAGTGATTCAGAATCAATTGTCAGTCTATGAGAACAGAGCAGTATGAAGTGTCTCGTTTCAAAAGGGAACAAACATACCAAAGTCTGGCTGATGTCATACTGCCAGAAAAGCCCCACAATTAAAATTCAGAAGGCACCAGTTTCATGTTCTCTCTACATGCTGAACTTAGTTTGCAATGCACATATGTATGCATATAAGTGGGTGCAAACCAGAGTCCATCCAAGGAGACCAAGGAAGAATGAAAAGGTGCTGAGGAGCTAGGGGACACATCTAAGGACAAGCTACCCAGGGACACATGACACAAATAGAGAGCACAAAGGGTGGAAGGGGAGCTTAGTGTGGAAAATCAATTATAACACTCTGTTTGAAAAAGCTACCATGATAATTAACAGATTAAACATTAACAGGAATTCACGAAAAGGTCATTTCAAGAACTAAGTAGTTAGAAAAGGATTTGCCCACAGAAATGGTGAGGAGGATCCCTGACATTACACAGCTTGGCCTCACTCTTCCCCCAGCCCCATCTCCTACTGCCTCTGACTACTGTCCAAGCTGAGCCGAAGCTCGGCTTACTGGGAAACCATATTTTATATCTGCTCTTCCTTTTGCTCACTCTGGGAAGCTGACTTCTGTGGACTCTTTTGTCCTTAGCCACATGTAAGATTTTTAAAAAGTAGTGATGAAGCATTGGCTCAAAAATCAAGAGAAAGGGAAAGGCTGGGGCATGAAGGAGGAGATAAGCAGGGGAGATGAGGAGGAAAGGGAGAGACGGGATGGAAGGGAGAGGGGAGATGAGAGGGGACGGGGAGGAAGGAACGGCATAAACTAGGAAGGCAAGCGAGATTGGCAAGTGCACGCACACGTGCACGCACACAGCAAGCTTATCAACACAAACATCTCGGCTGCGCAGCAGCAGCACGTGGGAAGGGTGTGGTCGAGGAGACTAAGGCCACAGCTCTAATTAGCAACATGTGTGTCAGAAAACAGAGAAAACAGAACACGTCCATCGTGGGGGCATGGTCGATGGAATCTAAGCTATGAGAACACTAAATTACAAGGGGAGTGGAGGGGTGCCGGGAAACGGCAGCTATGGAGCTAATGATGAGCCCTAAGGACAGGCTGAGTGTGTGGTGGACCTTAGGAAAACACGAAACTCTAAGATCCCTTGACACGGCGGCCACTGCTAACCCTCTCTCCTGTCCTGTTGCTCCCATTTCTTCTGTTTTTTTTTCCTTCCTACCTCCTTTTCTATCTTCTCTCTTCCTTATTTTTCTTTCCTACCTCTTCCTCTTCCTCATTTTTATGGGTTATTATATATATATATATATATTAACATTTGCTCCTTTTATAAGACAAGAGTACTGAAAAAATTTGGAAAGACACGAAGAAGACTGGTCACAAAACCGCATGCTATTCTGGTGTGTCCAAGGTGGTAGTTAATTCTAAGAACGTCCTTATTATGCCTTTTAATTCACCATAACCTGAATAAACATGACACAGGGCACTGGCTTTGCTCTCTATAACTGGCAATACAAAACCAAACAAAATCAGCAAGGGAAATGACATGAAGCTAACTGGCTCTACTATAAAATTTAAAACAGCATTAACTTTTAAGGTGTGAGCATTTTTACCTGTTGAGAGGAGAGAGTATAACTGTCCTCCATAAGCAAGAAGGATGCTAGAGACAACGTAGGCAGGAAGAGCTCCACCATGGAATCTAACTACCTGGAAGATAGGCAAATCAGACGTCAATCAAACTGTGGAATACCCGTGCTGAGGAAGTAAGTGTATTTTCACACAAAATAAAAAAGGTTATTCTTCACTTTGCATTTTTCCTGACATGGTTACACACATATTTCTAGTAAGGAGCATCACAACCCTAAGTAAGTAAATATTATTGATGTATAGCACCATAGCAAAATATGAGGTTTTCACCAGAGGCATAACTGAACTCCCATGCTACAAGGTATTTTCAAAGCATCCTTACTGAGCACCCAATGTTCACTCATGATGCCTGGCATTTTATATACATTATCTCATGTGCTCTTCGCAAAAACAATCCCTTGAGGTGGTTTCATCCCTATTTTAAGGACTGAAGAATGCACGTATAAAGAGTCCATATGTTGCAGTATTATAAATGTTAATGGTTAACTTACTTCATCTCTTTGTGCTTATTGATAAAATGGGGACAGTGCTAGTGCTTATGGGTGGCTACAAAGATAAAGCACAGCCACTATTTAAAGCAGTTGGAATGATAACTCTCACTAGATAAGCCATCACAGATCCTTTGTGTAATTATTAACCTTCACTAAACTGGAAATCTGGTGAAACTTGGACTTAAACTCAGCCTAAGCTCAGGGCCATGTGTTCCATGTGTTCAGGATGACATAATCTGTATTAAAGGAGATGTTAGGTCAATTGTTCTGTTGGCATATAGTAATTAAGCAAAATCAAAGGCTCAATTGTGATACTTTATATATACACATTAAGTACGTCCCTCAATGTTAGCATTAATTTACTTTAAAGTTTTTCTCCATTCCATGGAGTCTGTTTAAAACAAATTGTCTGATAACTGGATAAAGCATATGGCAGTTGAAGCCCAACACAAAACAGTGTGTAAAACTTCAAAAAGCTGGCGTCCTCCTCGTTTTCTCAGTACTTTTCAAAGCAAGCTTACTGAGAGTTCACTGTTCCCCACACATGTTAGAAGCATCATCTCATCTCCCCAGGTCTTCTGAGGGCGTTTTCACCCCCTACTGAGCAGCAAGACAGACCAGGAGAATGTAAAGAACCCTTCAGCTACACAGAAGGGAAGGAGAGCTTGCACGCAGCTCCTTAGGGGTGAGACAGTAGTATCACTTGGCCCTCACGCTGCAGACTATGGCAGTGAGGTTAAGCAGCCTGGTGCACTCAGGACTACGCCCAGCTTTACCTCTCATGGAGCTGTATGTCCTTGTACAAGGCACCCCCTCTATCTCTACACTTCAGCAGTAGAACTAAGTGTACCTAAGTGAGTGATTTAGAGTGGTCACCACTGTCAATCAAGAATATGCCACACAGCCTCCCTCAGAGTCATGTTTATCTCAGTCAGTCGGCAGTCCGTCCTCCCTGCCACCCTCATCAGGACCACTGTTCACCTTGAGCCTGCTTCCTCAGTTAATCCAGAGAACCTATCTGTATGGAAGATGTTGTTTGTACTCTACAAGAGTTCCAGTATATCCATCTCTTAAGCTTTTTTGTACACACAGGACTGATTAATTACCACCAGAAACTATTTTGAAATTGTGCTGTGCTTAAATATGTCTAAAATAAACTACCTGGTGTCAGACTCCAGAAGTCTGAAAGAAAACTGTCTACTGAGTCATGCTGAGCCAGGCTTCCTTCTCGCCTCACTCTGCTGGCCAGGGTGTTTGCAGAGACTCCTCACACAACAATGGAGAGGAGATTGGGGGAGAGTTAAGGAGGGGAGGGAAATCTACTACAGCAGAGTTTGAAAACGTCATAATGACATCAAACAATGCTTTGTGTGCTAATTTAAAGAATCTAAAAATACACATATATCAAATGAGTTAGAAACATTATACACTTGAGTTCATTCCCCTAGGATCTACAATGAGTTAGATACTTAATACACTTGAGTTTATTCTCCTAGGCTCTACAATGAGTTAGATAATGTTATACACATGAGTCCATCCCCCTCGGATCTACAAGCTAAGTTATTAAGGATGGAGAAAGACCATGTGCTTTTTCATTTTTGTAATTTTGGACTTAATTAACCCAAGTTCTTCGACATCTTTAAAAGTACAGACCTTTGATATAATGATACTAATACAATCTTACTTTTTAGAAAGATTTCTATATCTGAACATAAGTATTACCTTGTCCTCTTTTGCTATAATTATGTCTTTGATTACTGCACACTAAGGAAGCTTGAATTGTGACATCACTGATCTGAAATATGGGCCATGGCTATAAGGATATGCATGAGAGGTGTCCACCTTCACTCTAAGCTATGCAAGTGACAAGTCCTTGGCATACTTTAAAAGCCCAAGAGCAGGAATTATTTTGTATTACAAAAAAATAATTTTTAGTTGGCTCATTAAGTCTTTATAAATTTTAAGTACTTAATGATGCTATTTTACAACTCAAACTAAAATTTACTTGTTTCTTCATGATTTATACAAAAAACACATTCACTGAATTTTATTATGTTCACAAATTTTACAATAATTAAATCTAATTCTCGGCCAGGCACAGTGGTGCACACCTCTAATCCCAGCATTTGGGAGACAGAGGCAGGAGTGTCTCTGTGAGTTCAAGCCCAGCCTGGTCCACAAAGTAAGTCTAGACAGCCAGGGCTACACAGAGGAACCCTGTATCGAAAAACAAAACAAAACAAAATCTAAATATCTAATTCTCACAGGGTGTTCCAAAGATCAAATGAGATAATGCATACAAAATGTTTCATCATAACAGTTGAATTACAATTATGACCAAATACAAAATTATCAATATTAATTTACTATCTTATGATTCAAGAAAGTAGTATGTCTGCGTCACAAAACACAAAGATCAAAAACTCAAAAGCAGCAATAAAATTTTTTGTTGTATTAATTTCTGTCTTAACCAATATTACACAATTCTGCAAATTCTAATAATAATGACTAATTCTGTAGTTCTACTTAAAAAATTGCTAATTTACTGAAAAAGATTGCAATCCCTTCCAAATCACAAAGCAATACATAATCAACCAACCTGCATTAAGTTTGTCTTACCTGTCCAAGTATTTGTGGAAAGGAAGTCTTAATTGTCACCTAGTATAAAATAATAGTTAGAAACGGAGATTATTTTTCCTAAACTCATTTTATATCTTATTGAGTACTTCTGCATACTTTTTAACAATTAAACAAGCTCTTCCAGAATGTCCTCAACCATCATTTCAATTATCTAAAGTACAGTTTGACATTCTATATATTCTCCAGTGTACTTCCTCCTCAACAACGACGAATGCTACGGTGTGTGGGCACTAGCCCTTTACCACTCACCAGCCACAATGTGTTATGATCCTGGTGGTTAAAATATCATGTTGGCTAAAATGATGTAAATCATAGTAATATTTGTGAAGGTCATCTTTAATATATATTAGATATTAAGAAAGCTGGAAAAAGGAGAACTTTCTTAAGAAAGCTGTAACAATTATATACAACATGGCTATGTCTTGCTAAAATACAGACTTCTTTAAAATATGTGATATTGACTTTCAAAAAATATGGGTATTTGGTGAGAAGGATGCAGTTTTTGAAGCCAAACTGAGATTTTTTTTTTTTTAAAGATAGGCTCTCACTGTGTAGCCCTGGCTGACCTAGAACTCATTATACAGATCTGGTTGGCCTCAAACACACAGAAATCGACCTGCCTCTGCCTCCAAAAACAATACAATTGTAATTATTTTAATATAGGAGGTACAAACTTTCAAACTGAAAAACACAGTAGAACTGCAGTACCCATCACTGTTAGAAACAGATTGCAAACTATCATCCATGAATTCTATGAGACACAAATTAATTCATTATACAGGTGCACCTGAAACCAGGTCATAGGATCAGTCCATTAATCTGGTATCTCCTCGTTTACCTTAAGGAAGTTAGTCCTATTACAGAATCCAAACACTTAGGGCTGCCTACCAGGAATAAAATATTTCACATATACCAGAATATTATAATGTCACCACTGAAAAGCATACAGATCTTTAAATAGTAGTAAATCGAGATCCTTAAACTAACCCAGAACTGGTACAAACTAGTGTGCACCATGCCAATTGCTGTAGTAGAGCCATGACAGCTAATTAAATGAATCTCTTCAATTTATGAAAGATTCTTGATTCTGGGCTTTAAATTTTAGACTAAGTTGCAGTATCCACTTATTCTATAAGATGCTCTCATGCTCGGTCTATCTACAGAAATACTAAATGGTAAAGAAGGGAAGTGGAAAATATTTAACATTTTAATTTCTCACACTTCCACATCATGCTATATCTACAGCTAACAGAAAAAAGACCTCTACTTGTCTATAATTAAATCATACAATTATGCAAACATGTCTTACCTCATACTGACAGTCTGACGACGTGTACATTTTTAACAGTGCCACGTGGCTGTCATTTTCTGGCTGAGCAACATGAAGCTTCAGAGAAATGTCTGTGGAAGACGGAACCCTGAAGAGATTATTGAAATATCAATCCTCAATTATAAAGTGCTGGTAAGCAGCCATGGCTAAGGCGATTCGTAACACAATAGAATGAAATAGTGTAGAGGAAGGAGACAGACAGATGCACTGCCCCAAGTGGACACTTGCATTCATGCCACAGCCATTTGGCTGTCCCTCGAGCACACAGGGAACGGTGCAGGTAAAGGGAAGCTGGTCATTTTTCAAATAGGATTTAAGTGCTATGTTGTTTAAATAGAATGCTATACCTCTTAAATAATGGGCATGCTACTAAAGGGTGCATGCATACAAATAGGAGCTTTATAATGCATATGACTTAAATGAACTAAGCACAGATTCTATTTTAAAACACCAAAGTTTAAAGCAATTTTTTTCATATGCTTACTGTGCAATGGTTAGTGAATCTTCGTAAGACCAGGGAATATGAAGTTTATAGATACTAGTTATTTCTTCTGTTAAGACACAAAAGAGAGAAGCATTATTCCACGTGTTACCTTAACTTGTACACAAGCTATAAGACTACTACATATAAACTGCTCAGTTTACAAAAAGATCAGTGTGGGTCATAGCACGTGGTAAAAGATTATTATTATGTTCCCAGAAAATATTAAGGTATTTGAGTAGTACTAAGAAACTAAAACAAAATTAAGCAGCTAAACCTGAATTGCTACTATACTAAGATACAAAGATCTATGGTTTAACAGTTATTATTTATGATTAATATTATGTTTGTGTATGATTGTGTATAAGCACACGTGGTCAGGTGGGGGTCAGAGAGACTTTATGGAGTCATTACTTCTTCCACCTTTACATGGGTTCTGGGGATTGAAATCAAGCCTTTATATGCTGAGCCAGCTCACCCACCTCAAAATATATAGTACTTTTAAACATATAAATATGGTTTACTATTAAGAAAGACTCTATATTAAATCTCTTGAAAATAGAAGTATTTTCCCATGATTATATAATCAATCGTACTCCACATAAAATATATGAAAGAAAAGACATGAATTAAGCCTTGGAGAAACTTCAGAGCAAATGTACTGCCCCTCAGTGGTAACACTGTGCCCTCACCTTTGCTTCCAGTGCACTTGCTGGCCACGTTGACTTTAAAAGCTTGGTATATCTGAGAAAGGTTGACAAATACAAAAACAAAAACAAGGTTTCTTTGTTTAATGAAATAGCAAATGCAGATTAAGTTTTCCTGTTCTACTCATGAGGGTTACCTGTCCAAAGTTCAGCAGCTCTACGTTGTAATATAGGCCGTTTGTATTTAACATCACCTTCCTGGAAGACAATCCTGTTGAATTAAAAGCACTGTGTTACTTATAATACCAGAAAAAATTTAAAAATGTGCTGATTGCTTAAATATTTTAAAATACCAACATAATTGTGAAATTAAGAGAAAAAATGTTAAAAATTTGATGTGGTGGTGTTATGAGCAGGGGGTGACCAGCTTAAGGCCAGAGCAAGCTGAGATTGAAGCCATCTCAGGTACAAGGAAGACAGATGGTCTGAAACACAAGTTAACATGTGTTTACTGCTGAAATGTAGGCAGTAACTGCTAAATACAACAGTATTTATAATGACTTTCAATTATACTGAAGGTATAAGAGTCAAGTACTTATTTCCAATTTTAGGAAGATTTGGTTCTTAAAGCACGTTATTTTTAAATGATACAGGTAATTCAGAGTTGTTACTTTGGTATTTTCCTGAGCATTTTGTACCCCAAAACATCGACCCAGTGTGGGTTAAGGGGGAAAAAAAACCTTAGAGGAGTTTCCTATTACAAGCAACACTGATGTTTTTCATAAAAGGGATGTGTGTGTGTGTGTGTGTGTGTGTGTGTGTGTGTGTGTGCGCGCGCACGCGCGCACGCGCTATACTAAAGGGTACAGGGACCAAGCTAAATGAGTCCTTAAAAGCCAAAGTTAAGACAACTTAAGCAAGAGAGTACATAACACTAGTATTATAACACCATGAATAAAATATCCATGCTAAGCAATCACTCCACTGCTGAGCTAGGCCCCCAGACACACACACACACACATTCATATTTAGCAAATATATTTATATTCACTAGTATTAGAAAATAAATGAATAAATGAGGTGGATGAGGCAACTCTATCTCAGACAGAATTTCAATAATGGAGATTGCAAAAGTAATTATGTGTTAAAGAATAGCTGGCCCATTGAATGCTAAAATTAGTAAGTTGCACGTTTTTTCAAATTATTTCCTACAAGATATTTGCAATGGTAAAAAAATAAAAACTAGCAATTACATAGTAATCTTCGACATACCACTTTAATTAACGAAAGATCAAAGTTAACACCGTGAACAATTAGATTTATTAGCATCATACTTCCTGACACATGAGGAAGGCACATGATTTCTGGGTATTCTTGGCAAAAATATATAAGCTCAAAGTGAAAATGTAACATCATTAAACAAATCCAAACTAAGAGAATTTTCTGCAAATAACTGAGGATCCTTGAAATGTTTCAAAGTGATAATGGCCAAGGCAACTGATGGAGAAGCTGATGTGTTACAGGGGGCAAAACAGCTAAGCCAATGAGGAGCTGACGTGTGTTGCACAAGAGTTAAACCCACGGAGGCACCGGGAGGAGGGTCAGAGACAAGGCTGGACATAAGCAAAGCCTGCTTAGGTTATTAAAAATTGTACTAATGCAGATTCAAAACTGTATGATGGAGCTGCAAGGCTCAGTGGGTAAGAACATGCACAGTTCTTGCCGAGGGTCTGAGGCTGATTCCCGGCACCCATATCATGTAGTTCACAGCTAGTCCTACCTCCGGGGAAATCCGAAACCTTTACCGTCAGCAGGTACCTACATTCGTGTACACATGCCCAGACACAGGCACACACACATACAGGTGAGTGAAAATAAAAAATGATTGCGTTAGCCAAACATGGCAGAGCGGGCTCTATAATCCCAGCCCGCAGGAGGCAGAAGTAGGAACCATAAGTTTTAAGGTCAGCCTTCATGAGCTACATAGCACATCATTGTTAAAAACAAACAAACAACAACAACAGAAAAAAGAAAATAAAGTGCTATATTTATATAAGAGGTCAACATCCAGGAAAGACTGGTAAAGGTTATAAAGGAAGTCTGTACTCTTCCATAACATTTCTATAAATCTAGAATTCTTTCAAAACAAAGCTTGTAAGAACACTTAATTGGGGGATGGAGAGATGGCTCAGTGGTGAAGAGTACTGGCTGCTCTTCCACTAGACCTGAGTTCAATCAATTCCCAGAAACCACACTGTGGTTCACACCATCTTTAAGTCCAGTTCTAGAAGATCTGTTGCCCTCTTCTGGCCTCTACAGGTACTGCACACACATGGTTCACAAAAATACATGCAGGCAAAACTCCCATCCACATAAACAATCTGTTAACATATAGTTGAGAAACCTTCATAAGAGAGACAACAATTTAGATATGCTGTGTCCATGACAGAAGCAAGTGGGATGTCTTATTGATGAATAGAAAATTACCACGACAGTGCTGAAGGCACAAGCACAGAATCAGAATGAGAGATAAGTGAGGTTTAAATAATAAAAATCAAAGCGTGTTTTGGGAAAAAAACTATAAAATGGACCAGTATTACATAAGAAAATACATATACAGACGCACTTGGTTCCTGCATTTTATACTTTGTCCCTAGTGGAAGGAAGAGTTTGGGAAGGATTAGGAGGTGTGGCCTTGCTGTGCTTTCCAGTTCTTCCCTGCCTCCTACTTTGGGATCACATGTGGGTCTCAGCTTCCCAGCTCTGCCACTAAGTTCTCTAGTTACAGTCTTTCTTTCATAAGTTGCCTTGGTCATTGGTGTCTTACCACAGGAAGAGAAAATGAGCTAAGACAAGGCCCATTTAACTTTCATCCTCAGAAGCTGACATCAAACCACTGAACCTGACCAGAGTTTCCTGAGTACTCTACCTGGAACGTGCTAATATTTAATATTCTATGACTGGAAAGTCAATTGGCTCTGCTAAAAGCTGTGCTTAAGCTTCAAAACCAAAATACTTACCAAAGGAAAAAAGGTGGGTTACAGGAAGCTGTATGGATCTTGCTTCTTTCTTAAAGAATTCACAGTCTACAACAAACTGAGGTATAAGACATCGACTCATTAGAAAATGTAGAATTTAATTTAGTAAACTCTCGAGTTTATGTGGAAAATAAACCTCAGCTTTGGCAAGGTTTGTGAAACTGATTATTTTGTAACTCTGGCAAGAATTTCTCAAGCAGGTGCTATGCCAAGAAGACTTGATAAGCAATTTCTTAATCAAAATACTATCTAAAGGTCATTTTTATAACAAATTCATTGCAAAGCTTAATTATAACATCAGGTGTTTTCAGAGAAAGGGTATTAAAGGCTAGATCAAAGCACTGAAATACAAAGGCAATTTAAGATTAATTAAGGGTTTGGACAACATGTCTCTGAGAACTTTCTGAGTCAAAAGGAAATTATAACTTTGTTGTTTTTTAAATTAAGTCATGTATCGTTTAAGTATCTATAGTTTAATCAGGCTATAAAAGCATTTGTAGCTAGTCATCTCACTCATCTCTACTAATGCTGTTCGGAGATCAGCCAGTTGTTACAGAAAGTGGGGAGAATGAGTTCTACTCAATAAAAAAGTCAGCTTTTCACAAGGAAACCTAGATTGTAGCATGCCATCACAACTTTTATTTTGACAACTTTTCCTTTTCAATAACATTTCTAGACATGTGTAGGAAACTGTTTTTGGCTGTCTGCAAAAAGAACAGTTTCTGGAAAGGCAGAAAGATTTAAATAATCACAACACCACTGAACGATTTTGGCCATTAGGCGGAGATGAAAACAGCGAATATAATCCTCACAACAGAGAAAGAGTTTGCTATCTCAAGAGGAGGGAAGCCACCAGTGTCTGTCCCAGGCTTCCTGACAACTCTCCTTGGGGTATCCCAGCTGTGTTATTCCTTTGCTCTCAGATGGACTCTCAATTATTTCTTAAATTGAAGAGCAGGTGAATACGCTGCTGTAAGACTTAGACTGTGTGGTGCACAGAAAGGAACATCACCATGCCGAGTGCTTTGCTTTCATTCCTTCTCTCAAGGCAAAGTACTTCCATTACAGAAAATACTGCTCAAAGACTACTGTGGTGGCTTGAATATGCTTGGCCCAGGGAGTGACACTCTTTGGAGGTGTGGTCTTGTTGGAGGAAGTGTGTCACTGTGGGTGAGGGCTTTAAGACCCTTGTCCTAGCTGCCTTCAGAACAAGAGGTGGTACTCTCAACTCCTCCAACCCCACATCTGCTTGAATGCTGCTATGCTTCTGCCTTGATGATAATGGACCGAACTTCTGAACCTGTAAGCCAGCCCTAATTAAATGTTGTCCTTTACAAGAGTTGCTTTGGTCATGGTGTCTGTTCACAGCAATGAAACCCTAACTAAGACAATTAGAAATTACTTACTGAACAGGATTATTCATATTTTTACAAAGTGCTTTTTGGGTGAATCATGAGAGAGTAAAACAATTTTAAAAATGCAATTTCAATGATTTTGTGTAAAGATATTTAAATACTAGATCTTTAAAATTTAGACTGTATTGATAGCTTAGCATAATGAAACAAATATTTAACTGAGGAAGACATAACCCAAAGGTCTCTCTTTAAATAACCAAAGGTTGTCAGTTTCTGTGCTTGTAGTTTGTGCTTGATCATGGAAAAAAATGCAGCTAATTCCACACTGTTAGTTCTCAAACCATAAAGCTATCAGCTGAATCCACTCTTTGTGCACAGCTTACTGATGGTGGGTTATGCATAGATGTGCAGAAATCAAAGATCTAAGTTAGCATTCTAGTGAGAGAAAAGTGAGCAACAGCACAGACAGCGACGTCATTTTCTGAAGAAGATTAAGATGTATTGTGTATTTATTAGTCTGCTACAATTATCTATTTGAAGGAGGGCTTGCTGATTTTTTTTTGTATAACCAGAAAAGGTCTTTTCAAGTTTTGGGAAGATGTTAGATTTATTCGAAACCAACTTACCTGACAGAAAAACCCTTAAAGAGAGCTTTTATTACTGAAGATGCTGATTACCTCTCACTTGAGCTAAGCAAAACATCACGTGATTAAGTAGAAGTCTGCTGGAGGAGCATGGGAAAGGAAGGACACTTGGCTGGCCCTTGAAGGGTACGTGGGCTGGTCCTAATTGGGAAAGGAAGAGAGCCAGGGCTTCTGCCCTCTATGTACTTTCTCCCCTGTGACTCTCTCAAAACCCCTGCCGCTTATTCCTTCTCCCACATCACTAAAAAAGCCCCTGAACCCCCCTGAAGTGGTGCTTCCTCCTCCTGGGGCAGGCCCAGCCTCCACTACGGTGAAGGATCTCACAGCTTCCGATCACCTTCTGTTCAGGGCTTCGGTCAAAGACTGCTCAATATTACAAGGACAGTTTCCCTACATTTCTGCCCACAATTATTCTACATCTGGTGGCCATCCTTTCAAAAATTACTTACTTATTCACTTTTTCCACACCACGCTTTCCCAGTCACTGTTTGTTTTGATTTGTATTAAAGTACTGTTGATTACACGTGACCACTGAGTTTCTAGAATGTATGTAGTACAAAGGAACTGGAATTTGAATTTTGTCTAATTAATTTAAATTTAAGTAGCCAGGCATGATGGCAACTTGGAGCATGACAGTACTGATCCGGGGTATCATCCTTTCCTACAGAAGTCCTATAAGGTCATTTTGTCATCCCCTCACTATACAGCCATGCTCAGTTCCGCCATCTGTGATGTTATTAGTGTTTGTTCTCTTCACGTACTTGCTATATTCTGGCCTGCGTTCTATGCATTCAAAATTCTGCCTTTTCTCATTATTCGTATTCATATTACTTTTTTTCTCCTTACATGACAGGATGACAAATGGCAGAGTCCTTTCTGTATGTCCTACTAATCCCTGATATCTTGTACATAAAATGGTACGAAGCAAGTAAGAGAACTGGAAAGACTGGCAAACTGGAGCCAGCTCTCACCAGGAACAAAAGGATCTGTGTTTATCCTTGGTTCAAGATGAATGGACACTGTAACAGCCTAACATCAGGTGGACCACCACACTGGCCATGATGCTAGATAAGTCTGGACCTATGCAGAAATCATCAAAACAATAAACTTTCACAGGAATATCCAAGCATTCCAATAAAAACCTCAACACATCTGTTACCTTACTTCCGTGGACGGATGGTACATAGACGACAATGTGTGACAAGGATGGATAGTCTTGAAGTCTTAGCGTCAGAGACTGAAAGTAAGGGTAGAGACACAAAGCCGTTTTTGTTTCTGATGCATGTTAAAGAAAACTTACAAAAACTCATTTCTCAATGGGTTATTTTAGAAATCACCTCTTAAAGCACCCACTTAATATGCATGAGGCCCTGAATTTAACTTTCAGCATATACCCACACTCCCACAAAACCACACACAAATCAAATTTATATCCACATTTACATTCCCAGGTCAATAATTTTACAAAATATAAATTTATAGTAATTGCTGTTAAATATAAACCATCTAAAATATTGCTTGAACTATCTCTTCAGATAAAACAAATGATGCTTAACATAAAGTTAAGATTTTACATAATTATGATTCTTTTTGTAATTTGGCTATTATAGAGAGCATTATAGTATTGTTCCTATATTTATGATAGTAAATTTCAAAGAACATTCAAAAGTTGCTAAATGTGATGGGAGAGTTACAACTTAATCTCCAAGGATTCTGACTTAGCTGAAGTAGCAAAGAGTCGCTGGCAAATATATGAACACCATCCAATAAAATACTTAGTACCTGACTAAGAAACATCGCTAATGAGGAATTTCACCAAATGAACACTATGGGTTCCATAAAAATAAAAACCAGATTTTATAGTTCATATTTGATGAATGGATGGGTAGGAGAGTAGCCTTTCCAGTAACTCCCAAGATTTCAAAAACAGTTTTCAATCCGGTTTTATTTCTGGAAGCAGATGTAGGACAGGAATGAATATGTCAAGAGTAATGAAGAAACATTAACACCTTTCCACAGACACTTGTTTTCTTCACTTTCCTTCAGAAACGTCAATGTTTCTGACAAGGAGGACAGAGGCACAGAAACCGAACACTGAGAAAGTGGCTGACAGCCTGGCTGGAAGCCCAGCTAAGCAGCAAACTCCTAGGTCTTCATAGAAACTGAAGATGTTAAAGGTGCCGCATAAACTACAGCTATGGGCAGTTGAAGGCCATCAAAAGGTAGAGCGCAGGAAAGACGATTAGGAGGAACTGTGTTGTCCTGCGTTAGTCATCGGCTCCACCTGTTTATTAAAACACAGTCAGCAGAGAGCCTCCGAGTGATGCTTCCCATGGCATAACCTTTGGTTAGACATCATTAATATGCAAAAAACTACAAAATATTTTCACTTAATCATCTCATTCCGTTGCTTTATCTGTAAAAATATGGTGTAGAAAAAGGGTTACTTTGAAGTTGATGCCTAATTTGAATACATTACATTGTCCCAATTAAGGAAATGAAAGTCCCATTTAGCAGTGATCCTATGCCGGTCACAAGTAGGGTAACTAATCAGAAGTGCCAGCCTAAGACCTTCAGAACATTTTTTTATTCAGGGTAAAAACTTCTGCTTAAATAGTTAAGATGTTTGTTAAGTCTCAGGCAACAATGTTTTTTTCCTTTAGCAGTACTGTGTACTTACCTGGATGATTACCTATGCTAGTTATTTATTTATTATTAAATTCTGGAAATGGGGTTCCAATAAGTATCCTAGGCTGGCCTTGAACTTACTGAGTAACACATATAGGGTGAGTCACATATTTTGCTTTATTATTTCATTTGTAGTTCAAAAGAAAACTGTGCTACTTGAGAATCACTAACACAATATATAAAAATCTTAAGTATAGTGGTAAAGTTTGTTTGTCTTTAACATTATCTTAAACTTAAAAAAACCTGAGACTGCAGGATATTGTAATCCTCTCTTCCAGAAATCACTATTAAAAAGCAGACAGCTGGCACAGCTTGTCTTCATGCTAGCCAGACATTTGATTCCTAAATTAAGAACAAACAGGGACCTACAGTTTGCTAAACACATTTTTCAGTCTTTGTAGATTTATAAAAACAGTGTTTACTTATGAAACTTACTTAATTTCTTGGGAAAAGTTCTCGAGATAGAGACAAGCCCTCACCGTACAGCCTGGAGTCAAAGGCTTTGCTAATCTTCCTTGCCTCTACTTCCTGAACTCTGGCCTACAGCTGTTCTACAACCACACTCAGCTAAGAAATACATTTACAATACAGGGCAGAGAATGTCTTATAAGGTCTCTAATCATTATTTCTTCCGAATTATAAAATGTATAGAGTTTCCAAGTTGGAAATGTAAGGGAGTGCTCACTGCCTCCAAGGGAAGGAGCCCAACCCTACACTTGGGATCCGACCTAAGACTCCTGTTCTGCTTTTGCCTGAAGAGCAGGAAAGACCCAAGGTCAGATTTTCAAAATGCTACTGAGTAAAATTGCTCCTTTATACATTTGTTTTACAAATCAAATTATTTTGTTTCCAAAAGAACATGCCAAAGTAAGAGCGAACAGGACAAGACAGACAGGACAAGACATCCAAAGCTGTAGTGGCGACCATCCCTTCTGACACCATCTTCTTGGAAAGTTGCCTTCTGCTAGCACAACTAACATAGAGTGAATCGTTTATGCAAATTAGCATCCCAGCTATTCAGGAGACTGAGGCAGAAGGATCGCATGTTCAAAGCCCACTTGTACTATAAAGGGAATTCAGGGGCAGCATTCATACCTAGTGAGGTCACCCCCCAACTCAAAAATAAAAAATCAAAGGCTGAGGATATATGTGACCCAGTGATATAGAGGATATGGATTTAATCCACAGTACTGTCCCCTCAATAAAGAAATTAGTATTAGTGAGAAAAAATAACTCAATTGGTATCAGTTGGCGAGGACTGAGACTAGCCAGAAATTTTCCATTTCAAGTCTGAGTTCATTAGAAAATATATTTAATTTTAAAGTACTGATTTACTTAAAGACTGAACCACCAAGCCTAGATGAGATTGTAAATTATAATAAACGTAATTTCCAAACTAGAACAGACATTTTCATCAAATTATAGATGTATTTTGTGTTTTCCACAATAGATTTTGAGAATATACAAATTAGTCTTTTTTAAAAAACACTTGCGGGGTTGGAGAGATGGCTCAGAGATTAAGAGCACTTAATGCTGCTCTTCCAGAGGTTCTGAGTTCAGTCCCCAGCAACCGCATGGTGGCTCACAACCATCTGTAATGGGATCCGATGCCCTCTTCTGATGTGTCTGAAGACAGTCACAGTGTACTCACATACATAAAAAAAAATAAATAAATCTTAAAAAAAAAACTTGCTAACTTAGTGGAGTTACTTAAGGAAATCACTACCAATTACTAAATAAATCTGTGCTATGATTTACCACTCTGCAGAACTAGCCACAAGAGTTACCCAATTGCCTAACCACCATGTGATGTAATCTAGAAAGCTACGCAGTGTCTCATTGAAATACTCACGGCCCTACTGCAGAGTCCTTCCTCCCAAAATGAGTTCTCAATAGAATACAGTAACCAGTTTTTAGTTTAAGACATACATTTACGCATATTCTCACACTGCATTTTAAAAGTCTATCTCTTTCAGCCTGATGCTGAACAGATTTAGAAAGTTGTCAACTTACAGTGTTTAATCTCTGAAAGTAAACAAAACACGGGTGTTTGCTAATCCTCATCAAATACATTCCTAAAGGAAATACTCCCAAAATATATTTCTAAAAACATACTTTTAAGACTTTTTAAAAGAGCACAGTCCAAATTGTCTATCAGCTAATTTTTTTTACTTAAATATAAAATTCTAAAGCTATTGTTTACCTTAATTGTTGGCAACAGTTCAGCTTTCCATGATAAGTCGACCCCTTGCCGGCTTTGAAATAAATGTGAAGATAGAATGAGCGGACAAATGTTCAAGCATTACAATTTGCAAATAAACTTTAGAATAAAAAGACAACATCTGCAGCCCTGTAGAGGAGAGGCTGCAGTTACAATGAATACAAAGTCTAATGTGTAAGCCCACAAAGTTCCCTTGGTGAAGAAAAAAAAAAACCTATTGGTTTTCCTTAACAAGCAATTAGTTAGATGTTTAAAAATTATGAGTGTATAAATTTCCTTGTGTTTTCATTTAAGAAACAATGCCAGAACCAGTGAGACAAGTCAGTTAGGAAAGGCACTTGTCACGCAAGCGTGACTGCCTGACCCCGGGATAAAGGAGGAGGCCAACTCCCGACAGCTGTCCTTTGAACTTCACACATAAACCACAGCAAGTGCACTCATGCACGCACACATACACACATGCATGATGCACTCACACTCACTCACACACACACACACACACACAGAGCACACGATGCACTCACACACGCACATACATGTGTACCCACACATGCATGCTCATACATGCACAATGCATAGACACATAACAATTAAAATTTAAAATATAACAATTATAATCTGAAATAGTAGCATAATAGACATATGAGCATATAAAGCTTTTCTGGCTATTTGTTGTGGTTCATGTCTGTAATTTCAATACTGGGGAGGCTGATGCAGAATAACAAAGTGCCAGGCTATCCAGAGCTACACAGTAAGTTACAGTACAGCCTGGGCTACAGAATGAGACCTTATCTCAAAAATCAAAAGAGGAAAAAACTATTGTGTGTGTGTGCATATGTGTGCACGCATATGTGTGTGCATGTATGTGTATACATATGCATATAGCTATTCTGAAAGTTTAATTTCTAAGCACTGTTTGTGTTAAGAAAAATGAACAATTGGTTCAAAAAACTTACCACATGGAAGTGCTGTTTATGCAGCCAAAAATCCAACTATTTGTATCCTGTGGGTTAATAACAGAAAACAATGACATAAAACGAGCATTTCCAATACTTTCCTGTTACAAGATAACATCCATTGAGAAATATATGGAAACATGGAGGCTAGGACCAGGGAAAACATCGGAGCAGTGTGTGACTAAGACACATGCTCTTTTTTTTTTTTTAAAGATTTTATTTATTTTATGTATATGAGTACACTGTAGCTGTCTTCAGACACACCAGAAGAGGGCATCAGATCCCATTACAGATGGTTGTAAGCCACCATGTGGTTGCTGGGATTTGAACTCAGGACCTCTGGAAGAGTAGTCAGTGCTCTTAACCACTGAGCCATTTCTCCAGCCCCCAAGACACATGTTCTTAAAGGCACACAGTCAAGGACAGGCCTTGGCCGAGGTGAGCAGCTCGCCTCCGGCAGCAGGGGACTGCCCTCAGGGCACTTGTACAGCCTATCAGCTAAGCAGTTCTAACCGCTGCCCCCAAACTCTCAGCTTCACAATGCCCACACAGAGTAACCTACGTTTTAACAAAAGTAAATATGAACTAGAGATAGACTTTTCTAGAAACAAACACCCATAGCCAGGACGATAAAACCAATTAAAAGTGAATGCCTCCAATTTAAAAAGTCAGCCTACACCCAGCCTTTTACTTTAGCATCTACATTTCCTTTTACTACCAGGACATGGCTTCTGTATCACCGGGATGTGTTCTGTCTGAACCCCAATCTCAGGGGCTGGAGATTGAAGGCAGTCACCACTTCATCAGCACAGAATTAGATGCTGCAGAGAGTACTGCTCTAATTTTTTTTTTTTAAGCAAAGTATCCTACATTTTGCTTTGGTTATTTAAAAAGCACCACCATCTGAGATGTGTGTTCCAATTTCTACAGAAGCAAAGGTGATACACAAGAAGTGATGTTGTTGAAATCCCCAGAGTGTAGAATGATGTGGAGTACTGTCAAGACAGCTATACAAGCTGCCTTGGGACCACAGATAAAACAATGAAGACTTCAGCCCTTTGCTCCAACCTGTGTTTATAAAGTCCATTCTAAAGCCAAACAAGTTAAGGTCAGTCAGTGTCCGATTTCATGGAGCTTAAATAAAAGATGACCTTTTTTAAGAATACCAGAAACTAACAATTAAGTATTTCTTTCCTCTTACTGTAGGCTTCTCAGTTGTATGATTCTGGTTTCTCAGAACAATAATGAGACATTATGAGGCAGGAGGACAGGGCAGAGCTGCAAATTAGCAAGGTTATTCAAATACACACACAGCCACAGCACTTGGAAGTAAGGGATAAGTGACAGAAGAACGGCCGAATGCTGGTAACTGTTTAAAACTGTGTTAGTTACAAATGAATCCATTATCATATTTCTCCCTACCTTTATATAGGCTTAAAAGTATTACAATAAAAATTAAAATTTTTAAAACAAAATAAAAAACAAAATTTTAAATTCACATATTATTTTATGGTAAGTAATACTCACTGACTTAGTTACTCTTCTACTGCTATGACAAGAGTGACCAAGGCAACTTATAGAAGAAAGCATTTAATTTGAGGTTCATGGTTCCCGAGGGTTAGAGTCCATGATGCTCATGGCATGACCACCTTGGCAACAGGCAGGCAGGCACGATGCTGGAGAGTAACTGCGAGCTCACATCTCCATCCACAAGCCCAGACAGAAAGTGTGACTGGAAGTGGTGTGGGCTTTTGAAACCTTTAAGTCCACGCCTTGACATATCTCCTCCAGCAAAGCCATCCCTACTCATCCTTCCCAAAGAGTTCTACCAACATGGAACTACGTATTCAAGTAAATGAGTCTACAGGGGCCGTTTTAATTTAAACCAGCACATCCACAGACATTACAGAAAACAATCTCCTACTCACTCAAATGCATGATCTGCATTTTGACAAGCATGACCTCCTGCTATGGTTTGAATATGAACCATTCCCACAGGCTTATGTTTTTGAACGCTTGTTTTTCCGTTTTGAGAGGAAGTGGAATCTTTAGGAGGTGAGGCCTAGCTGGAAGAAGTGAGATGGTGTGGGGAAGCCACTGGGGGTTACAGTCCCAGTTCTGCTCCCAGCAGTGCTTCCTAATTTGCTGAGATGAGAGAGGTCCCACCAGCTGCATGGTCTGCTCCATGGATTGCCTCACCTTCTCTGCCACATGGATGGTACCCAGTTAAATCATAACTCTTTAAGTCGCTTCTTTCAAGTATTTGATCACAGTGACAGTGAGAGTAACTAATCCACCTCCTAGTTTGCAACTTAGCACTATATTATTAATGGACATGCTAGAATATCATCATTCTCAGGATCAACTGCCTACCCTGATTTTAGGTTGAGAGATGCTGATATCTAAGAGAGATAAAAAGCTAGTAATTACAATAAAATGCATTTTATTTTAGAATCATAATTACAGTGGCCACCTACCACCTTTTCCTTAAAACTGTTCTCTATCTGTTGTTCAGATGTTAAGATCTACTGGCAAAGTCACACACCAGGTCTGAGTTTTGCATACATGTAATCTCAGCTACTCAAGAGCCTGGGCAGGATGCTGAAAGGCCTACCTACATGAGGCAAGAATCAGCCTCACACAAGTAATACAAATAACAAAAACTTAACAGATAAAGAATTAGATGATGAAAGATGAAATATAATATAAAGAATCCTGAACACTATCCTTGCACAAGGACTATGCCACGCTAGTCTAGTCTATGTAGCACCAAGTTACTCTATGTGCATTTAGCAGGTTTACTGGCCAGTTTTGTGTGTTAACTTGACACAAGCTGGAGTTATCACAGAGAAAGGAGTTTCAGTTGAGAAAATGCCTCCATGAGATCCAGCTGTAAGGCATTTTCTCAATTAGTGATCAAGGGGGGAGGGCCCCTTGTGAGTGGTACCATCTATGGGCTGGTAGTCTTGGGCTCTATAAAAGGGCCGGCTGAGCAAGCCAGGAGAAGCAAGCAAGCCAGTAAGCAGCATTCCTCCATGGCCTCTGCATCAGCTCCTGCTTCCTAACCTGCTTGAGTTCCAGTCCTGACTTCCTTGGGTGATGAACAGCAATGTGGAAGTGTAAGCTGAATAAACCCTTTCCTCCCCAACTTGCCTCTTGGTCATGACGTTTGTGCAGGAATAGTAACCTTGACTAAGACAGCAGGTATTTATTACAAAGAAACAGCCATTGCTTTGACAGTGTACGCGTGTACTCTAGTCACTCTATTGTCCTACAGAGCATCTGGCATAAAAAGCACTTGCATTCTAGTATGTGATCACAAAGTAAAACAGGGTTCATTTCCTAAAACTCCATTAGGACAGCTTTATCACCTACACTTATCCTTTAAAAACTTAACAAAAGTTTAGGATTCAATTCCTCCTCCCGAGGACAGTAAATCTAAGGTAGAAGAACAGGGCGGAAGACTCAAGAAGAAGCTAAGAGAACATTATCAGTTATAGATAAACTGTGCTTAATAGTTCTCAATCAAAACACTGTTCAGAACAAATGTTTCTAAGTGACTCAATGACAGTTACAGCTAATCCTATGAGACCATCAGTTGAAACTAAGAGAATGAATAACAGCTTTCAAATTTAAATAAGATGTGCCCATCTTCTTACCAGCATGGTGCTCTGACAATAGGCATGAGTGTAGATTTTTCTATGATTTGCAAGAGGAAATGCAAAGTAAATCTTATCAGATTCCTAAAAAAGAGAGAAAAGAATTTAAGTACAATGAGTGAATAATTTCATCATTCAAAACTCATGGTAACAAGAATAAATAATTATCACATTACTGCTGTTACTAAGAACCAGTTGGCTAGGAATGGAAGGTAAAGGATAAGGAGACAAAGAAATTGAGACTGCAGAAGAGCCGTCCTGGAAGCATCAGTGTCTGTGCATCTGTGTGTGATGATTTACCTTTTAGTTACTGTTTTTGTTTTGTTTTATTTTTTGAGCCAGGGTTTCATTTATAGCAATGCCTGTCTGGTCCAGAACTTGCCATATAGCCCAGGCTGGCCTCAAACTGTCTGCTTCTGCCTCCCAAGTGCTGGGATTAAAGGTGTGGTGTGCACCACCATGCATGGCTGTGGTAACTGATCTTTCAATCACTCAGGCTACTGAAAAGGTTGTATAACCAACAGCCTAGTAACCATAGCCAGAGTCTGGTTTGCAGGTACAGTTTCCTGAATGAAACAATTCCTTAAATAAATAGCAAACTCAAACCCTGGAGGAGGAGATGCTGAAATGCTTGTCACTCATAGTGTGGCCCTCATCTGGAGAATGGACACACTAACAGACACAACATGGTAGCGGCACTGCAAAGATTAAGGAGATAAACTTGGGATGGCTTCAGCTTGTCAGGCAAAGGTTCAATGAACTCAGTGAGTGCAAGCATATTCCTGTCCACGCGTTGACAGCAGACACCCGGGGAATGCGAACAACTCCCTACTCCAAAAGCCATATACATGCGTGCAATCTGAAAGCACGTGCCAACCTTTCCTGTGGGATGTCTTCTGACAAACTTAGTAGAGAAGGGGATATTTTTCTGTGAAGTATTCTAATCAATAAGAGAAATAGGATGTAATCATTTTTGTATCCTAAATTAATTAATTCACGTGTTCCCTGCCAATTGTTCATGCTCAAGAGATTCTAGGGGGAAAAACTAATAAAGGATCGAATCCGTCAGGCCTTTAGATCCATTACTAAATCATAGGGAGCTGGCAAAGGAGCATACTGAGTGACCACAGAAGTGCAATCAGCAAAATGAAGCAGTATAAAATTCTATCATAAAAAGTGACTGACATTTTGTTAATAATTTTCAAAGAAAATAAGAGTTGAAAATATACTAAAGAGGAATACAGACATATCAGCCAACAGGGATGTATAGGCCTCATTTGGATCCTTAACTAAATAAATATTGAACAAAGACAAAGAGTCCAAATTTATGATAAAACAGGTAAATTGAATAGATTTAATATTTATTATTAAGGTATTAGCAAATCATGGAAAAATAAGATGTGATTTGTTCTTAAAATTTCCTAACTTTTAAAGATAAATATGAAAATAAGTTCAGACAAAAATACACTGATAGAATACTTACATTATAAGCCACATAGGACCACCTGGACACTTTTACTGGAACCCACATCGATGTCCCTTAATGTGAAGGAAATTAATTTATTTGCCTCGGATTGTTTCCATATCACAAATTTTCTTTCTGTTTTGAATTCTGATAAATCCTTATTAACAATAACAAACAAATGGTTCCTTAAACACTGGCTACTTTAAGAGATAAAATCCAGAGATGCACTCTTTGTGCTTACAGCAACCAGTGTTCACATCAGCTTTAGCTTAATGAAGTCTCGATAGAAGGAAATAAGCATTACTTTTCCCACGCAAAGCATTTCAATGACTAACACGGTTATGCTTAAGAGCAGATTTATTAACGAAGTGATGTGTTAGTAACTCAAAAAGTCGGAGAGTAAATGACTCTGAGAAATAAAGATGCTATAAATAATATAGCTCTCTCTTTGGGTAACTATCAGGAAAAAAGGGTATGCAGCTACAAAACCTTTCTATTTACCAAGTTATTTACAGCACAAAACTTTTATCAGCAGTTTACAATTTGCTTTTCTACTTTATCCTTCCAAACCAGGAACTTGTCAGCACCCTGATAGGGAAATCAGTAAGTAATAGAACCATAATACTTAAAGTATTCCAATTTCCCACTAGTACCAAATACTAACAACTGTGCACTAATAACAGATTTATCAAAAATAATAAGGAGAAGTTCTACTTTAAAGATTACTACCACAAACCTGTTAGGTCAGAAATTATGGACGGATTTTCCTCAAACTGTTTAGCTGGGTGTCTTATAAAATGGTGATTCAAGACAGACAATTTCTTCTTAGACTTTTGAGTTATCTAGAAAGAACATTAATATAGTCTAGATCATTTCCATCATGACAATTTGATGAAGCATTACTTTGAGTAGTATAGAGTCAACATTTACTGTCTCCGAGCCAAGCACTGTTCTAAAACAATACATTATTAACTCTAACCCCCTCAAAATCTCCAAAAGGTAGTATGTACCTGCATTTTATGAAAAAAAAAAAAAAACTAAGGCACAGAGAAATAATCTGTTTAAAGTCACTCAACTAATAAGATTTGGGGCTATAACGCTCTGTTGCAATGAAAACAGACTATCTCAAACACTAATGTTTTCTCCAGGTGGAAGAATCCAGAGCCAAAGCTCTTAAAATCGTTGCCATGGAACAGAGACACACTGCAAGATGACCTGAGGAAAGGCAGTTTAAGGTGAGTAATATCAGCTTGTTCCTAACTCACAGAAGACCCTGAAGCTCCTGAACACAAGCCTGATAATTATGCTGAAATGATCCCTGCCACAACCCAACCAGCAGTCACTAAGGAAGTGACAAAGGAACAGGATGTCCTGTACAGGGCGTGGTGATTTCTGTGCTCTCCTAACTGAACAACTCGAAACGAAACCAGGTTTGAAGAATTGATGTATGAGATCTCATTACAGAACTCATGACTCAGCCTGGGAAGTACACAGGTAAATGTCTGGTGAGCGTGAGTTACTGAATGACTGCATACATTTTGATCAATATGCTAAAGAAAACTTTACAACATGGTTCAAGAGAACCTCGTAAGAAAGATTATGATGTTCAAAATACATTATAAGAAAAATTATTAGTCTGTAATAAATACTTCTCTTAAATTAAAAATAAAGGCCAGAGAAATATGTATCAAACTCTGAACTGCTCAAAGAGCTGAGGGCAGAGTTAAAGGACTCTTTGCCCTTTAGTTTCACTGTTTCCTGAGCTAATGGTTTATACAGCACACCAGAAGATATGAAGATATTTCCATTTCAGAACTAATTTAAATTGATACAAGGTCCAGGTTTCTCTTAGAATCCATGTTGAAATGAATTAAATCTCTTAGTGCTAACAAAAGCTTTCACTTTGCTAAAACGAGCTTTCGGTTTAACAATACATACTTGTTTGGTCTCGGCATCAATAAGATCAAAGAACGCTCGAACTGTAGTCAACTGCAATTGTTTACACCTAAAAAATAAAGAAAGCACATAGAATTTTCTTAAAACACGTTACTTATTTTTTTTAATTTGAAATTGTTACTAGTGTGGCATTTATTTATTAAAATAAAACAGATGTTAGAAACAATCATTCTTTCTTTTTTGTTCTTTGAAAATTTCACATCTGGACCACATCTACCCCTTGCTTCCTCCCACATCTCCTACACCTCACCTCCTTTCCAACTTCATGTTCTCTTAAATTTAATTCATTTTTTAACTTGCTAAATCCAGCTAGTCCCGCCCATACATGCATGAGTGTGGGGTAATCCATACGGGAATGAGGGCTCTGCCAACTCATACCTCCCCACACAAAGTGACTCTCTGTCTCCCACAAGTCAACTGCCAGTTTTGATTCGTATATGCACAATTCTATTAGTTAATGGAGTATATTATATTTCTTTAATGCTGTACACTAAAAAAGTTTTCAACAGATCATTCTTACTAAGTGTATATATTAAGGTTGAAACGTATAAAAGCAAAGCAAATTAAATCCTTCTGGGTATCTGATAGCAGAACAGCCTACCTACTGCCCATGTGACTTCCAGCTACAGGCATACATTATATCTGCTTCCCCCTACATGCCTGCACTGTGTGGATCTTGAAGACACTGTGACTTGTGCAGGCAGAGGAAGGAAGGATAAAAGAGTTTTTTAAAAAGATTTATTTATGTATATGAATACACTGTAGCTGTCTTCAGACACACCAGAAGAGGGCATCGGATTCCATTACAGAAGGGTATAAGCCACCATGTGGGTGCTGGGAATTGAACTCAGAACCTCTGGGAAAGCAGCCAGTGCTCTTAACCACTGAGTCATCTATCCAGCCTGGATAAATAAAGCCAGACCCAGGGGTCTAGACACTGAAGCCTTTGCTTTTCTTGATCCATATGTCATCTCTTCTGTTTCTATATGTTAGGTATAGATCTGTTTCTAATTGGTTTCCATTGCTGCTCCCTAGAAGCCATCACCACATACATCTGGGTGCAGTGATTGGCCAGGAGCTCAGAAGGGTCTCTGCAGGACATCTGACTGCCCAGCTGTGACAAACCCTAAATTTAGTGTTTGATGCTGGCAACAATCAGAGTGATCTAACTTCTTCAGAAGATGTTACAGGTTGTCAAGGAAACCATGGTCAAACAAACAATAACCAAGTTTTGAGTTCTCAACCCCATTCATCCTTCACTCTTGGACTTATTTATGGGTCGAATTCTATGAAAGCTAGCAAACCAATTACTGCATCAGTGAGAAAGAAAGACCACAACAATTCACCAACGTATTTAGAACTTACCACACGATGGAGAGGTGGTCTGTTGAGACCCAGGTCTTAGGCACTGCCGAGGTCTAAAGGGAAAAGAATTAAACTCAAGCACTGACTATTTCCTATTGCTGGACTTTTTAGACTAATACTTAGAAACTCATAATGTTAACTTTACTATATTGTTTCATTCTTTGATTAAAGTGATTAATTTTTACAAAAGATGATCCAAGTATATTATTTCCTGCATAATGTAGCTAATGTCATTTCTGGTTCTGAAGCTTCTATTGCTCTTAAAAATGAACATAAACACAGATCCTAGGCTAAAGTTTAACATCTAACATTTTAAAAACACAAATAAAAAGTTGACCTTAAAATTCCTTTAATAAGGAATCTTATTAGAGAATCTTATTAAATACGAGAGCTTTCTTACACCAAGGTTTTTTTTACTTTTACATAAATGCAAAAGGGATGGGAGGGGTGGCATTTGGGATGTAAATACATAAATAATTTTTTTAAAAAGTTCCAATAGATACTTTAGGATTTTAGTTCTGAGTAAACTACTACTTGACGCGTTCTAAGATGTGATTTTATAAGCAGGAGTGGGCCTAAGAAATACTTATGAGCATATATTAACACACAAAGGACTTGGATTATGACATTTCCATACATTAACATAATATATACTGATCATTTCCACACACTATAACTTATTCCTCCCCACCACTTTTATTTATAAATGTATGGGTACTTTATATATTTGGGAACTACTGCTGATAAATTACTAAAAATCCTGACAATCAGAGTTCTCTATGGTTCTAAGATTTTTATTAGCTATGGAGCAGAGTAACAGCTCAGCTACTAGCAGGCAGCATTTACAATTATCAAGACCATAAAAGTGCTTTATTTTCTTTGACTTTATAAAGGCAACACACAAACACTACCCCACCCTTCCCCTACAGCTCAAAGAACACTATGCAGGGAAGGCAGAAAGAACTGGGAGCCCACTATTAGGAGAGCAGCTGTGAAAAACCATCTCTGAAGGACAAGCAACTGCAAGCATGAGCCCACATTAGCAGTGGCTACTGACACAGGGCTATAAGAACAGCCCTGTCAACAGTCATTTAAGAACAGAGGAGTCGCTCATGAGGCCCTACTGTTGAATTATTGGCTATTGACAGATGCTGAGCAATTGTGTACCTACAGGTAAGATCATCACGCTCCAAAGGATAGATTTAAACTCATGATCACACAGATAGCCCTTGTTAAACTCAGTGGGTCACAGACCAAACCAGATGTGACTATGAATAGATTTGTAGGGAAGGAGGAGGCTGGCAGGGTGGAGAGGGAGATAAGAAAAGTTGAGGAATAATCAGAATATACTATATTTTTTATGACATTGTCAGAGAACAAATGTAATTAAAAAAATAAATAAATTTTATGAGTGGTTGCTCATGGAACCATTAATTATCCACTACATTCATTCATTCTTTACAACAAATAGCATAGCTAACTCCCTTGGCCTCTCTTGCTTTAGGAAGTAGCCGGATTTCCAGATTTCCTCTAATGGTGTATGAGCAGAAGTAATGGGTAGCTTTTCAACCCTTGTGCTCCCCGATTCTGATTTTTCATCAGCTGAACTAGTGCTCACTAATGTGATCTTGAAAGTATCAGCCTAGGCCCTGAATCAGAAATCACTCACTGACGTACACAGTAAAACTCCATTTATATTTAAGATACTATTACCTATATGGGAATATACTATAGCAATTTAACCTACGCTACAAACACAATTATGGTCTTAAACTCATCAATCTTCTAGACCCAATGAACATAAATCTAATTTAACTGCTGAGATAAACACTGAAAATCTGTTACTTCTCAACTGACTATAACAGCATACATATAAATGTGAAAAATTATAAACTACTTGAGAGTTAAAAAAGAAGAGTCAAGTTCTACTACAGACAGTTGTGGAAAAATTCTGTAAGTAAAATATTTTCATCAGAGATACAGAAATATTGACAGCAACACATTACCAAATGGATTAGAGAAGACAAGGAAACAGATGCACATACATGCACACGCACACACATGTGTACACACACGCGCGCGCGGCTTGTTCCACCAACAGCACTCATTTACAAGCAGGTATCTACTATTTGCCTTTTGATGTTGCATTGTGTCTAACATATTACTATGTAGAATCTTTAAAATAATTACCACAACAGATAAGGCACTGGTATGATGGCTTAATTTTGGTAGAAAAGTCAGTCCTGAACGAACTTGGTAATCCCGGAATCCTCCAGCTACGGAAAGTGTAGTCAAATTTATGTGCCGAGCATTTAAAATCCAATAGTTGTTTACAGTCATATAAAACTCTGGAAGGAAATAAAAAAGAAACTCTGAAAAATAAGCCATTTCATGCAACAATACTAATATTTACCTGTATTTTTGCTTAAGCTATTTGGTCTATAAATAATGCTATTCACATTTCCCTATTTTGAGAAATTTCCAAATATCCCCATGTTTGCAATCAGAGTACAAATATTGAGACTTACTAAAGGTATCAGTAGAGAAAAAAGGCCAAATTGTACCTTTCATTAAGTCCACATGCAAACACATCTCTGTACAAAACAATGATGCTCCACAAACCATGGCAAAGAAACCCGTATGTTCTTCCAAAGACCACATAAACTTTGCTAAGGAGTTGTAGACATTAGTGTGTTAGCTTCATGATATATGTTGTGTTCAATCCCATCATATTGTATATATTAAATATGTGCACTTTTGTATATAAAGTACCCTCAATAAAGTGGTCTTCAAAAAAAGAGACAAACACGTCCCTCTATCACAAAAGTGTTCCAGTTTTTGGAGGCTTAGCAACCCTGCTTTGGATAACCATTACCACACGTTATTACTTTAAGTTCCTACAGCGACCAGGACGGTGCCATAATAATTTTAGGATTATACTTCTGAAGAAAATCTCATGCTTAGGATTTTACCCTTTAATTTGGCAGTAAGTTTAAACTGATGAGCTTCCAGGCAATCTTTCACTTCATGTATGAAAAGTAAGAAAAATTTAATGTTGATTACGAAACTGAGACCAGAACAAAGGAGATCTCATTTCTTTTCAGCATCAAAACTTGATGCTTTGTGTTCCTCCATCAGATCCCATTCATGGCTTTAAACATTTTCTATACAAAGTTCTCAAGATTTCAGCAGTATGCACTTGAGGTATTACCAAGTGTACCATGATCTGACATATCAAGGACCTCAAACAAATGTCAATGGAGCTAAAAAATATTAAAGTAAAAAACAGGTACAAAACTACTAAATTAAGTATTTTCTATTCTTTTCTTGACAAACATTTGAGATAACTTAGTAAGCAGAGTTAAAGTTAAGAATTCTCAGAGACTCCAAAGCTAGACACTAGATTATGAATATACAGCACAGAAGAGCAGATCTCTGGTCTACTGCTGTATCTCCTCTCTCGTCCCAATCTAATTTTACCCTACATCTCAAGAACCCTGTCTGTATGAATGTCCAAGCTCCACTGTGGAGCCTTGACCACAGTTCAATTTAGATTTGTGCATAACTGCTTTAGAACAAAGACATATAAGAGGCCCACACAGGCCCTGGAAAGACCTTGGGGCATGTGAGTAAGAAAATCTGAGCTGGGCATGGTGCTGAAAACTTGTAAACCCAGCGATGGGAAGGCAGGAGGATCATGAGTTCAAGGTCAGCTTCAGCTATCCTAAGTTTAGTTTGGTAAGTGGGCTACATGATCACGCTCCAAAAAAAAATAATAACTGAGCAATCTCAAAGTTCAGTTTCCTGAATCATGATCTGAGCATAAGAGCATGACCTACAGGGAGAAAAGATGCTTGGTACATGCATTCTTCTTACCCTGTGAGGAAGGATATGGTCAGAGATGACCCTCTAAGGGATGGCCCAGTACAGAACATCTTTCCTTTTTTAAAGGTAGTATTTCTACCAAGTATAATCAGGGAATCTGTTCTAAAAGTCATATGTATATTTCTCAAAAGCTTAAAACCCGTGACTACTTAAAATATTTTTTTTCCACTCTGATTCTGATTTAATGAAATAAATCAGAAAGTAGGAAGAAAACAGGTTTCCTATAACTCAGGGAAAGCACCCTAAGTTTAAGAATCACTCAGACTGGCAGTTTTAGAGGTGAATCTCTGCTGTTGTTTGGAACAATTAAAACCTGACAATATTGAAAATACATTCTTCAGGGATGGGGGATGCAGCTGAAGGGTGTAATATGTGTCTAGCAAATACAAGGGTCTAGTTGACAGTGAGCTCCATTGCTGAAGAGGCCACGTGACTGAGTTACAGAAGATGGTGAAATCAAGCAGATATAGACTTGGAAGCTTCATCCCTAGTGGCTATCTCTAATAGTGCTAAGAGATGCCAAGCACCCTACCAAAGGAGAAAAGTAATTATCAATCATACCTGGCTGTGAACCCTCAAAGTTCATCAGTAACTGGCCTGAAAGGACATGCCCACCTACTGCAATAGTGGCAGGAACATCATGGGAGTAACCAATAACTTTCTGATCAAAATTAAGTCCTGCTCTACAAGAAGAACACATACCATACCTTGCACCATTATTTGGACAAGAAAACTATACCTCATAGACCCTAGGGAGAAACTACCATTATGCTGCTAAATGGACACAGGGTTAAACTGACTCTTGGTGACTTATTATTATACCTACAGATCCATGCACCTCTCTCCCTCACCCTGAGAAGCTTCTGTCTGCAATAGATGGTGACTAACCCAGTGATCCATAACAGGCCAAGAAGAAGAGAATAATAGCTTACAGAATTCAACCCTGAAGGGAAGATACATACTGCGCCCTGCTTCCCAAGGCTCAGGGATCACTGTAGAAGAGAGGGAAAAAGAAGCAACTGCTGGAGGAAGAGGATAACTGAAAGAAAGCAAGTGCTTGACACAGCAGGACAGCTGTACTTGTGAATTTCCCTGTGCAAGCCCAAGTCAGACCAAATCCCAGTGAGGAGAAGGAATTAGGCACACAACCCTACCCCGGGCCACTAAGCCACTGGCAGTTATTAGCTGCTGGGAGGAAAAATCATTTTTCTCTAAAAGCGTAGTCTCAGGTAAATTAACCACTCTCCAATGCAAGGCCATACATCCAAGAATATTTGGGCAACACAAATTGGTCTTGAAGGATTCAAAAAAATAAGAGTCAAAATGGTGGGTAAGTAGGGAGTGGGGGAATGATCTGAGAAGTGTTGAGGGAGGAGGGTGAATAGGATCAAAACTCTAAAAAAGTACTAAGAAAAAATAAATAATAAAAATAAATTTAAAACAAAAGAATAAAATAAAAAGTTTCAATCTTGAAAGGTTAATTTTAACTGTATTTGGAATCATTTTTAACTCAACGACATAGCTCATCTCTATGTACTGTGCAAAATGTAATAGATTTTTAGATTTTTAATATTTTTTTTAAACATACACTCATTTGTGATTATTAGAAGCAGTACAAAGGACTTGGAACAATTTTAACAACAAAATTTCTTAGTTTTACTATGGTACAATTATTTTTCTTTTGTTTTTGTTTTTGTTTTTTTAATTAATTAATTTATTTTTGGTACTTTATTTACATTTCCAATGTTTCCCCTTTTCTAGGTATCCTCTTTGGAGACCACCTATCCCCTCCCCCTCCCCACATCTATGAGGGAATTCCACCTCCCACCCACCCGCCTACCCATTCCCCTATTCCCACCTTGACATTCCCCTTTACTGGGGCCTCTAACACCCTCAGGCCCAAGGGCCTCTCCTCTCCATGATGGCCAATGAGGCCATCCTCTGCCACATATGTGGTCTGAACCATGGGTCCCTCCATGTGTATTCTTTGGTTGGTGGCACAAACTCCAGGACGACCAGGGAGGGGGTCAGGCCCGTTGATGCTGTTGCTCCGTTCATAGGGCTGCAAACTCCGTCACCTCCTTCAGTCCTTTCTCCAACTCATCCATCTGAGAACCCACTCTCAGTCCAGCAGTTACTGTAAAGTAAAACTTGGGCATTCTGAACGTTTGGGCTAATATCCACTTATCAGTGAGTACATACCCTGTTCGTTCTTTTGTGACTGAGTTACTTCGCTCAGGATGATATTTTCAAGTTCCATCCATTTGCCTGCAAATTTCATTAAGTCATTGTTTTTAATAGCTGAGTAGTACTCCATTGTGTAGATGTACCACATTTTCTGTATCCATTCCTCTCATGAGGGACATCTGGGTTGTTTCCAGCTTCTGGCTATTATAAACATGGCTGCTATGAACATAGTGGAGCATGTGTCTTTATTACATGTTGGAGCATCTTCTGAGTATATGCCCAGGAGTGGTATAGCTAGGTAGTATTATGTCCATTTTTCTGAGGGTCCGCAAACTGATTTCCGGAGTGGTTGTACCAGCTTGCAATCCCACCAACAGTGGAGGAGTGTTCCTCTTTCTCCACATCCTCACCAGCATCTGCTGTCACCTGAGTTTTTGATCTTAGCCATTCTGACTGGTGTGAGGTGGAATCTCAGGGTTGTTTTGATTTGGATTTCCCTGATGACTAAGGATGTTGAGGATTTCTTTAGGTGCTTCTCAGCCTTGTGAATTTCCTCAGTTGAGAATTCTCTGTTTAGCTCTGTTCCCCATATTTTGATAGGGTTATTTGGTTTTTTGGAGTCTAACTTCTTGAGTTCTTTGTATATATTGGATATTAGCCCTCTATCGGACATAGGATTGATAAAGATCTTTTCCCAATCTGTTGGTTGCCGTTTTGTCCTATTGACAGTATCCTTTGCCTTACAGAAGCTTTGCAATTTCATGAGGTCCCACTTGTCTATTCGTGATCCTAGAGCATACACCACTGGTGTTCTGTTCAGGAACTTTTCCCCCGTACCCAGCTCTTTGAGAGTTTTCCCCATTTTCTCTTCTATTAGATTCAGTGTATCTGGTTTTATGTGGAGGTCCTTGATCCACTTGGACTTGACCTTTGTACAGGGAGATAGGAATGGATCAATTTGCATTCTTCTACATGTAGACCGCCAGTTGAACCAGCACTATTTGTTGAAAATGCTGTCTTTTTTCCACTGAGTGGTTTTAGCTCCTTTGTGGAAGATCAAGTGACCATAAGTGTGTGGGTTCATTTCTGGGTCCTCGTTCTATTCCATTGATCTACCTGACTGTCACTGTACTAATACCATACAGTTTTTATCACTACTGCTCTGTAGTACAGCTTGAGGTCAGGAATGCTGATTCTCCCAGAAGTTCTTTTGTTGTTAAGAATAGCTTTTGCTATCCTGGGTTTTTTGTTGTTCCAAATGTATTTGAGAATTGCTCTTTCTAAGTCTATGAAGAATTGAGTTGGAATTTTGATGGGGATTGCATTGAATTTGTAGATTGCTTTTGGCAGGATGGCCATTTTTACTATATTAATCCTGCCAATCCATGAGCATGGCAGATCTTTCCACCTTCTGAGGTCTTCTTCGATTTCTTTCTTTGGAGACTTGAAGTTCTTGTCATACAGATCTTTCACTTGTTTGGTTGGAGTCACACCAAGATAGTTTATATTGTTTGTGACAATTGTGAAGGGTGTCATTTCCCTAAT
>CM052709.1:47118776-47162422 GCA_028551405.1 Uromys caudimaculatus
AGGTCCCAGATGGAGGGGTTGGAGAAAGGTCTGAAGGAGCGGAGGGAATTGGCAGCCCCATGGAGGGAGCAAGAGCGTCAATGGGCCTGACCCTCCCCCTGGTCGTCCTGGAGTTCAGACCGCTAAGCAAAGAATACACATCTATTGACCCATGGTTTGGACTACATATGAGGCAGAGGAATCACCTCGATGGCCATCAGGGAGAAAGGAGAGGACTTTGGGCCCGAGGGTGCTAGAGGCCCCAGTAAAGGGGAATGTCATGGTGGGAATATGGGAATGGGTGGGCGGGTAGGTGGGAGGAGGAATTCCCTCACAGAGGCGGGGAGGGGGAGGGGATACGGTGTTTCCAAAGAGGAGACCCAGAAAAGGGGAAACATCGGAAATGTAAATAAAGTATCAAAAATAAAAAAAAGAAAAAAAGAAAAAAAAAGAAAAAGTGATTGTTACTTCCTGTTATTTTTGTTATTAGAGGTGGTATTATGTTTGAATGGCCATTTCTTTTGGGTTTGTTGAAATATTACTTTCTTGCTTTTTCTAGGGTGTAGTTTCCCTCCTTGTGTTGGTGTTTCCCTTCTATTATCCTTTGTAGGGCTGGATTTGTGGAAAGATATTGTTTAAATTTGGTTTTGTCATAGAATATCTTATTTTCACCATCTATGATAATTGAGAGTTTTGCTGAGTATAGCAGCCTGGGCTGGCATTTGTGTTCTCTTAGAGTCTGTATGACATCTGCCCAGGATCTTCTAGCTTTCATAGTCTCTAGTGAGAAGTCTGGTGTAATTCTGATAAGTCTGCCTGTATATGTTACTTGACCTTTTTCCCTTATTGCTTTTAATATTCTTTCTTTGCTTAGTGCATTTGGTGTGAAACGGAAGGAGTTTCTTTTCTGGTCCAATCTATTTGGAGTTCAGTAGGCTTCTTGTATATTTATGTTCATCTCTTTCTTTAGGTTAGGGAAGTTTTCTTCTATAATTTTGTTGAAGATAATTACTGGCCCTTTAAGTTGGGAATCTTCACTCTCTTCTATACCTATTATCCTCAGGTTTCCTCTTCTCATTGCGTCCTGGATTTCCTGGATGTTTTGGGTTAGAAGCTTTTTGCATTTTCTTTGACTGTTGTGTCAATGTTTTCTATGGTATCTTCTCCACCTGAGATTCTCTCTTCTATCTTTTGTATTCTATTGGTGATGCTTGCATCTATGACCCTTGACCTCTTTCCTAGGTTTTCTAACTCCACGGTTGTCTCCCTTTGTGATTTTTTTATTTTTTCTATTTCCATTTTTAGATCCTGGATGGTTTTGTTCATTTCCTTTGCCTGTTTGAAGGTATTTTCCTGGAATTCTTTAAGAGATTTTTGTGTTTTCCCTTTAAGGGCTTCTACCTGTTTACCTGTGTTCTCCTGTATTTCTTTAAGGGAATTATTTATGTCCTTCTTAAAGTCTTCTATCATCATCATGAGAAGTGATTTTAGATCCGAATCTTGCTTTTCTGGTGTGACGGTGTATCCAGGATTTGCTATGGTGGGAGAATTGGGTTCTGATGATGCCAAGTAACCTTGGTTTCTGTTGCTTATGTTCTTACACTTGCCTTCCGCCATCTGGTTATCTCTAGTGCTACCTGCCCTCTCGCTATATCTGACTGGAGCCTGTCCTTCCTGTGATCCTGGTTGTGTCAGAACTCCTCAGAGACCAGCTGTTTCTGGATCCTGTGATTCTGGGATCCTGTGATCCTGAGATCCTGGATGTGTCAGAGTTCCTGGGAGTCAAGCTGCCTCTGGGACCCTGAGATCCTGGTGTACCAAGCTCCTGGGATCCTGGGATCCTGTGATCATGGGCGTGTTAGAGCACCTGGGAGTAGAGCTTCCTCTGGGTGTTGTGGGACTGGCTGTGGAGTTCCTGGCCAAGGTCTGCTCAGAGCACCAGATCAGACTGGAGGGAACCTGTTCCACTGGTTCAGCAGAGTTCCTGTGTCCCTGGATCCAGTTGGTCCCAGTTACTCCCAGGGTTAGGACAGATGCTGTGTCTTCCTAACCTCTGATCCTATGATCCTGGGCATGTTGGAGTGCCTGGGAGTGGAGCTTCCTCTGGGGGGTTGCAGGAAATGTAGTTCATTTACACAATGGAATACTATGCAGCTATTTAAAACAAGGACATCATGAATTCTGCAGGCAAATGAATGGAACTTGGGAGTTTCATCCTGAGTGAGGTAACCCAGACCCAAAAGGACATGCATGGTATGTACTCACTGACAAGTAGATATTAGCCATAAAGCACAGAATACCCATGACACACCCCACAGACCCAAAGAAATTAAATGAGGAAGGCCCTAGCGAGGATGTTGAATCACACTTAGAAGGGGGAACAAAATAGTCATAGGAGGCAGAGGAAGGGAGGGAAATAGGTGGAAGAGGGGTGGGGGAGGAGAATGGGGGACAGGTGTGAGGAGAGACAAGAGAGAGACCCAAAGAGCCAGGAAAATAAATGGAAATCTATAGAACGACGGGTGGCAGTTGGGGGTGGGGGGAATCTTTAAGAAGTCCCAGAGACCTGAGATGGGATTGGCTCCCAGGAGTCAATGTGGGTGACCTTAACCAAGATGCCTAACAGTGGAGACATGGAACCTGGAGAGGCCACCTCCTGTAGCCAGGCAGGACCCCCAGTAGAGGGATAAGGACACCAACCCACCCACAAAACTTTCCATCCAAAATAAGTCCTATCTAAAAGGAATGCAGGGACAAAGATGGAGCAGAGACTGAAGGAATGGCCAACCAATAACCAGGCCAACTTGAAATCCATCCCATTGGCAAACGCCAATCCCGGACATTATTAAAGATACTTTTACGTTTACAGATAGAGCCTAGCATAACTCTCCTCTGACAGGCTCTATCCGGCAGCTAGAACAGATATCCACAGCCAAACACTGGATGGAGGTCGGGGACTCTTATGAAAGAGTTAGGGGAGGATTGAAGGCCCTGAAGGGGATGGGAACCCCACAGGAGGACCAACAGAGTCAACTAACCCGGACCTCTGGGAGCTCTCAGAGAATGAGCCACCAAACGAAGGACACACACAGGCTGGACCAAGGGCCCCGGCACATATGTAGGAGATGTGCAGCTCAGTCTCCATGTGGGTCCCCCAAAAACTGGAGCAAAGGCTCTCCCTAAAGCTGTACCCTTACTGTAGTATCTGTTCCAACAGATACTGAGGCCTTGTCTGACTTCAGTAGGAGAAGATGCACTTAATCTGTCAGTGACTTGATGCACCAGCGTGGGTAGATACCCAGTGGGGTCCCACCCTCTCAGAGGAGAAGGGGAAAAGGAATGGGAGAAGGGTCTCATGTGGGGGGGGGGGTCTTAGAAGGGAGGCAGTGTTTGGGATGCAAATAAATAAGAATATTAAATTTTATAATATATAAGAAAGAAGATTTGGCACTGAAAATAGTTTTAAAGGATGAGACAACGATAGCTGTTGTTGCAATGTACTATCATACAGTATCTCTTCAAATTACTTCGCTACAGGGCATTTTAGTTTAAAAATAAAACAGTATCTTAAACGTTTATTCACTGGTTATGTAATTCTTTAAATAAATACTGCTTAAAAATAATCTTTGTTGGGGCTGGAGAGATGGCTCAGAAGTTAAGCTCACCTGACTCTTCTAGAGGATTGGGTTTCACCACCTGCATGGCAGATGAAGACAACAGTGTACAACTCTAGTCCCAGGAGATCCAATGCCCTCTTCTGGTCTCCAACGGACCAGGCACCCACATAGTGCACAGACATACAAGCAGACAAAATATCCTTATACATGAAATTAGTTAACTTTTTAAAACAATAATAATCTTTGTTTTTCAAGGGTGGCGTTACAAACCTTTAATCCCAGCAGTGGGGAAGTAGCGAAGTTGGGTTTCTGTTGAAGGCCAGCCAGTGATCTATGTAGTGAGTTCTAGGCCAGTCAGAACTAATAGTGAGACCATCTCAAAAACACACAAACAAAAGAGTTTGTGTTTACTGTTCTCCTTAGTGTTTCTACTAAACCTGGGCCTGTTTTCCCCAGCATTGATCCTTCATACGTACCTTTCTCCAGGTACTGTGCAAAAAAGAGCTGATACACAAGGCTAAGTCTGCTGCCCTCAGAACAAAGTAAAAGCAAGGTTGCTGCAGAGTATAGTCTGGGTCCTTGTATTTTGGAAGGCTTCTTTGCCACTTTGTGACTCCTCTGTGGGCTGAACAGCCTTTTCACAGGAGTTACATATGAGATATCCTGCATATCAGATATTTGCATTATGATTCACAAAAGTAGCAAAATTATGAAAGTAATTTTGGTTGGAGTCACCACCACATGAGTAACTGTGTTAAAGGTCACAGCATTATGAAGGTTGAGAACCACTGCTCTGGATAGTTCACGGTGCCCATAATGCAAACAGTATGGTTTATGATGAGTATCTGTTGTCTTCCAGTCCAGAATTCTTGGATATGTTAGGCAGGAAGTGTCACAATTGGCCTCTAATGAACTCTTGGGACTCCGAGCCTCTAATGAGTGCCCGTCGTAGGCAACGTGTCCCACCTCACAAACTGCTGACAGAGCGGAATGAAGTATGAGTGCCGGCCCGCGCCGTGAGACTGCTGGGAGCTTGCACCTGCCTTTCTCAGACTTTGTCCTGTGTGCTTTTCCTTCTGCCCATTTTGTTTTGTGTCCTCTCACTGCGTGACGGTCATGTGTTATAAACTGAGTCCTATGAATACCACTAGCAAGCCAGCCAGCCTGGGGAGGAAGTTCACTGTAGTAAGGGCCAGCCTCTACACCCCTACGTCTTGTTCTTAGCCATGGGTGCTCCCTTTCACTCCTAGTTTCTGGTGCTGCTCTCCTGCATCTCCTTTAGCTCTTAAAGGAATGGCCTGGGCCTCAGGTCTTTTGACTTTTCTCTTTAAACATACACAGACACAGACACACACACATGGATACACGATACACACACACACACACACACACACACACACACACACACACTCTTACTGATATTGACTGATATTGACCACACTGATATCTTTTTTTTTTTTTTTTTGAGCTCTAGACTCAATTGCACAACTCTTGTACAGTCGCTATACTGGGAATACCTTACGCATCTTAAGCTCAACCTGTCTAAACTAGACTTTACTGCCTCTAAATACCTTCTACCTAGTCCTATCAACGGCAGTTCAATCCCTTCAGTTGTCCAGAGTATCTGGAGTCATTCTTAACTCTGGTTTTTCTTTCATACAGAATTTCAACCTGCAATCTCCCAGCAAAGTCTGCTGCCTCAGCCTCTAATCCTAACACCAGTCTGTTCATTTCTCACCACTCCAATTGCTATCAGCTTAATTTACAGCACAATTACCTCTTGCCAGATAGATTTCAACAGGCCCTATCTAGTATCCCTGCCCCTATCCTACGTCCCTTCAGTTTAACCTCCTATATAATCAGAACGATACTACTAAAGTTTAAATAATTCTCTTCAAAAACCTGCCTAATGGTTTCCCACACCACCCTAGATAAAGCATTACAACTGTCTATACATGGGTACACTCTAACTGACCCACCCCGGCAGCTTTTTGGTTTTGTATACTGCTTATTTCCTTGGAGTTGTATGATGAATAAGGTCCTCTCTACCCAGAATGCACTTCCATACCTGTATCTTATACACTCAGTGCGATTCAACTGCCCTCCAGCTCCTACTGTAATTGCTTGTAATAGAAATCTTTGTTAGTATCTCATCTTAAAATACTTATTACCCGAATTATAAATTTCCTGTGTTCTTTAGAAAAATCCAAAACAAAAATAGAAAAGAAAAAAAAACCCCTACATACTATATAACATTGCAGTTTGTTTACTGCGGATGGCATGTATTTATCTTACCTGACAAATAACCTTACCAGTTATTACCTGTACCTAAAGAGATTATTTTCTCCCCATAACACTCTGATTACTTAGGAAGAGATCATTAAATTCTACTCCTCCTACTGAATTTATGTTCCTTTTTCTATACATTAAGCCATGGACTGGTGGCCAAATGGCTTTCAGCTGCAGAGATGACCCTATGATGGACTATATACTGACTCATAGTTAGATATTAAACTCAATTAGGTTTTTGCAATAAATTCTATTTGGTTATGAGATACTATACTTTTTTACTGCTGAATCTGGTATTTGGTTGAGAATTTTATATTCATGACCCTGAGGAATATAAACCTTTGGTTTCTTTTTAAGGATTGTTGTGTTCTCTACTTTTTTCTTAAACGGAATTCTATCTCCCTTATTCTTTCTTTAAAAGTCCTTGTCTAGTTTTGCTGTTGTATCTATGCTGGACTGAAAACTGAGTCTTTTTCTTCCTCTGTTCTTTTGAAAATTGTTTTTGTTGCTGTTGTTGTTTTAAGATCAGTGTTTGCTCTTAAATGTGGACTAGAATTTCACATGACTGAAAGTCACTGAGCCCTAAGGTTTTTCTTGGTAGTAAGATTTTAAATTATAAATTCAAAAGAAATTCTGACAGAAACTTGGGTACCCAGATTTTCAGTTTCTTATGTCAGTTTTATAATTTATACTTCAAAACTTTATATGATTGAGTTATTAGGTTTACAGGCATGAAAGTTTGCATAATATTCCTATATCACCCTCTTCAAATTAGAAATAATTCCTCGTTAGTTCCTGACATTGTTACTTTTGTGTTCTCATTTTTCAGATCAGTCTAGCCATAATTTACAAGTTGTTGATCTTTTTTAATGAATCAACTGTTGGCAGAAGTTAGTTTTTCTGTTGTTTTATATTTCTTTAATTTCTACTTTCACCTTGTTTTCTTATTTTACTTAACTATATTTTCTTTTCTCCTCAGCTTATAAAGGCTGTAAGCATTGATTTGAAAGCTTACTCTCTTCTAATATAAGTATTCAAAACAGTACTTCTTTTAATCATTATCCAATCCTCTAAATTCCTTTTTATTAGTTGAAAATTTTGTACATGTATAAAATATAAATTCTGATATTTTCATTTTCATTTTAATACAGCTCAAAGTATCTTCAAATTTCATTTTTTAAAAACTCTGGGTAACCTAGAAGTAACAGTTTAAAATTTTTGTTTTTTTTTACTTTTAGTTTAGCTTTGCTATTTCCAGGAAATAAACTACATGGTTTTAGTATTTTGGAGATTATTACTACCCACAAGCCAGCATGTGGTCTAGCATAGAACACAGCTCAGTAGATGTTCATTGTGTATTGAAAGAGAGTATTTCTATGGCTGCTGAATAGAGTGTTTTAAAGTTATCAATAAACATTATATAGAAGAACCTGGTGAATAGAGTTCAAATCCATAGGTTACTGACTTTCTTATCAGTAATTAGAAGAACGGGGCTGAAATCACTAGTGCTATTTGTGCTAATAATGCTAATTCCTTTTCTTGGTTCTACTGGATTTTGTTTTTGAATTTGGAAGGATTAGATGCATACAAATGATTCGAGGGTTATTTTAATTTTGTTTGATTGTTTATTTCTGGTTTTTTTTTTTTTTTTTTTTTTTTTTGATACATTTCTTGAGCTGTGTGTCTGCCTTGCTGCTTAGGTGCCAAAGCTCAGAAGAGCAGAACCCAGACTGTGATTAGGGGTCCAAGCCCATGTTCTTGTAGGTGAGAAACAGTGAGATGTGGGATTGATGCTGTGGTTCTCAATCTTCTGTGTACCCAGATGCCACTGGGGACCACCAGGAGTTGAGAATGGGGGCCATGGGACTAGGCTTCTCCAATGTGCCAGGCAGGAAGGGGATAGCTGAGCTGCAGTGGAGACTGAATCCGGTTCAGTTCCAACTGAGTGCTGAGTACAGAGGGGCTGGAGGAGAGAAGGCCTTCTCCAGGAGATTTAGGCACAGCTCTTTACGACAAAGGCCTCCTGCCACAGCAATCCCTGATGAAGGAGACAGTCCCTGCTTGTCCAAACTGCTTTATTTTATGGCAGATGTCAATGCATATAACTTACTCTGGGTGAGTCAGGGATTAAATACCTTTTGTGGGAAAGAATTCCTAGGAAGGGAAGCTCACTAGCCAAACCCTTGGGGCCTATCTAGATACCTCATTAGCATGAAGACCTCCAGGTTTTTACACTAAGTGACCAGTTGTCACGGTCCTCTCAGTGGGGTGTCATGGTTAAGTGTTCCAGGACAGGTAGAGTACAGCAGGGAGCTGGTTTCCGCATCTGTCATTCTCAATTATGAGATTCCCTGGGGTTTTTGAACCTGCTTCAACCTTACCAGTTCTTCTGGGTGGAGGCATGGCCCACTTTGCCCCACATAAATTGACACTTTTCTCATTCGGGAATTTCTTCCCTTGGGGGGCAAGGGGCAGAGGATGAAACCCAAAGTCTTTGAAATGTCCACCTTTTTGCACCACGCAATGCCTTTCCCTATAATCTATTGAACAGATAGTAATTTAATCATTCTAGTTTTTGATTTGGTGTAGTTTGGCATATGTGCACATGTGAATATCAGGGGGCAGGTTGGGGAGAGGGGCAGGGACTGAACTCAGGTCTCACACTGGGCAGCAGGTGCCTTTACCCACTGAGTCTTCTCACTGGCCCTCCACCTTATCTTTTGAGACAGAATCTCTCAATGAACCAGAAGTTTCAGTTCAACCTAGATCTTTAAACTAGCATTGAATTAAAGATATTACATTATTTTTTTTAAAAAAGTACTGCCACTTTTGTATTTTTGTTTCAACTCCAACATAAACAAATCTATTATTTACAATCAAATGTATCCCTAAAAAAACCAAAGCCACTGACACTACTGATTTGCATATTTATCTCCTACCTTGTAGAGTTTGAGAATTGCTTTAATGCATTCGTGTACAAACTTGGTCTGTTTCTGAAGGCTTCCACCATACAATGCCACCAGTTCCTCATTGAAGTTGACACTGAAGAAGTCGAAGTGGTACTTGAAGTCGATGTCTTCTGCTTTCCTAAGTGCAATAGAGCCGATAGAACGAACTGTGGAGTAAAAGAGAAGATGGCTCACTATACCAAACATCCTGAAAGGCATCCAACTTCATCTTGAAGTTTTTAATAAATAACCCATCATGAATATAACAACTTATTTGAGTGTGAAGCACATCAGTGGTACCAAAGAAGAACCTGAGGCTACAGCTCAGTTGGTAATGTGTTTGCCATTCAAATATGCAGATCCTGAGCTCAGATCCCAGAATCCATGCAAAAAGCCAGCATATACTACCAGCACTGAGGAGGCAAAGACAGAAGGAGCCTGGAGGCTTGCTGGATAGAGTTCTAGGTAAATCTGAGAGCTACAGGTTCAGTGAGATCATTAAAAAATAAAAAAGACAGATGAAGGAAAGAAGAAAGGAAAAGGTGGAGAATGATTGAAAAAAAAAAAAAAAAAAAAACACCCAATGGTGATCTCTAGCTTCTACCCATACATGTCTATATGCACCATCCCTAACCCTCCAACTCGCTACACACACACACACACACACACACACACACGCCAATTAAAAGAACATATATAGTTCACATATTATACACCCTGTGCAAAATTTGTAATTCCGTGAATTTTAGAGCATTCTTTGGCTCTAGCGAGTATGGTACAACCACCTCTGAAATAGAATATGTCAGCCACGTGAGTAGTCACTCCCAATCCCCATGTCCCTAATGTGCACACGTTTATTCTCTGTCTCCGTGAATTTGCCTATTCTGAACATTTCGGGTAAATGTTGCTTTATGTGACTGGCTTCTTTCACTTTTGATGGCAGCGTTTGCAAGGTCCAACCACGTTGTAACATCTGTATCACTAATTCTTCTCTTCACACCCCATCAGCAGTGTGTGAGGATTCTAGTTTTCCACGTCTTTGCTAGCACTTGCTACTATCTGTCTTTTTTATTATAGTCATTATAGTATCATTGTAGGGATGGTACCGCCTTTTGATTTGCCTTTCTCTGATGACACATGATGTTTGAGCACCTTTCCTGCTTCCACTCTTGCCCGGTAATCGCATATTCTCTTCAAAGCAGAGCCATACTGGTCCTTTTCAAAAAGTAGACTGTATTTATTAGAGTTGTGAAAATTTCAATTTCACAATTTCAGTGTTGTCAAACAGATGGCATAAAGGAAAGCATCATATGCTAGTTCTATGAATACAGTCAGTGTAATAAGTAAGGATAAGAGGCTATGTAAAACCTGTGATGGTGAGTTAACACTGCTAGGATAAACCTACAAACTTATGTGCTCTAAGATGTATGTAGAAGGACACTGTTTGAAACTGCCAATACAAAAATAATGCAAAAATTATCTTCTATAAAGTTATACAAAAGAACAATATAGTGTTAAATAAATGGACAGTTTACCGTTCATACAGTAACTTAGCGGACTTTTACAGACAAAATAGACTGAACAAAACCAAGCACAAAGAATACTTACTTGATGGTTATACATTATAGAGATTAAATCATCCCCAAAGCAAGAAAGTATACCAGAGATGCACACTTAGGTATTAAGACGACCAAGAAAGTTTTAAAAATTACCACCTTAAAGTTAGAATTGTAGAAGTGTGTGTGTGTGTGTGTGTGTGTGTGTGTGTGTGTGTGTATGTGTGTGTGTGTGTATGTGTGTGTGTGTGTGTGTAAAGGAAGAAAGCTTTAATCATGATGGAACTCAGGGGGGTTCCAGGATGCTGGCAATCTTCTACTTCTTCACTGAAGTTTTAGTTCTCTGTAGTTCACTTTGTAACAACTGTAAATGTGTATCATTTCAAACATGAAAGTTAACAAAAAAAAATCAGATTATATAATTTCTTACCCAAAGCTGCATGTTTCACGTCTCTCAAGTAAATATTCAGCAGCCTTTCCCAGAAAGCAATGGTCCTAAGTGCAAACACATTTTTGTACCAGGGACTTCCTTAAACTATGTTCAAGCTCTCCTCAAATCCCATCTCCTCACCATGGCCTTTCCTGACCACCTCATCTAAGCAAGCCACGTTCCTACTACTTACCGTTTGCCTCCCTCTGGGCTTTACTTATTTATTTCTCATAGCTTTTAATATTACTGGAACATCTACTAGTGGCTGTCTCCCAATAAGAACATGTGTTTGATGAGTACTGTCCTGTTCTACTCTGGATATTTAATACCTAGGATACCTATGATTACCATACATGTTAAAATAAGTCTGGGTTCGGTATATAACAATTCCTCCAATGTTTATAAGAACTGAAGCAGATTTTGTAAACAAAATTATTTACAGATTGGGATATCTGGCTGCTACTAGTTACTGAGAATGAAATCTGAAACATTCATGGGTAGATAAAATCTTAAATTATGCTGAACAAGAGAAGGAATGAGTTTCTCTCCTTGGGGACAGACGTGCAGCAGTATGGAGGGGTTACAGAATGGTGGGGGGGGATGTCAGAGTTCTGTAGGCATAATAGTCCCTACCTCATTTCCGAATGCCTGTATAATCTATTCACCCTACCCTACACCATCTGATTCTTCTCACTCTTTGCCAAGTAGTGTTCAACCCTTCTTTTCCTTAGATTTTGATGTTTGCTTTCTTTGAAGGAAGTGGCATGTACATGGGTCTCCCAGTCGGTCTGACACAGTTCTTGACACAGTAAGCTTTTCATTTACACCACTTGATTCCGGCTGTATGTACATGATTCAAAGTCTGGAGCTGAATTTCAAATTCTGAAGAAGAATTTAACTTCTTTCTTCCACTACCTACCTTGCTTATAGCTTCCAGCATTACCAGGAAGAAAGAGAACAGGAATTCCTGTCAAAGGGAGAATCTTGTGCTCCTCAGCATACGATCCTTCTCCATAAAGATATAACTCATACGCTGGATAACGCTTTGTCAGTTTCTTTGGAAGTTCTATTTTCTACAGAAAATAAATAAATAGGTCCATTTTAATCACTTATTAATATAACTCAGATTCAATGCAAATATAAAGGACTTTAAAATGGTACAATACACTAATATTATGAATGCTATAAACCACACCCAGTGCACAAAACGAGTTCTACTTATTGTTTTTCATATAGGGGATTATTCTTAAATTATATGGATCTGGAAGATATAACCTTCATAAAAGCATAAAACACATATGGTTGAAATTCTAACCAATCAGTCAAAATAATCCCTAAAATGGCTATATGTCACTGGTATCTGTCAGAAAGTTCCACATAAACTTAACTGGAAATGCATTTAATTTAGAACCAGTTATCAATTATAATTTAAAATGAGGATAAGACCTTTCCATGATCAAATCAATTCTTTTTGCCATTTTAAACTACTTTATAAGTATCTCCTTTTAATTGGGTCCACCTAAATACTCTAGCTGCTACAACCTTAAACAAAGCATGAGCATGTTATTGTTGGGGTGCATGTGTGTGTGTACATGCATGTTCATTCATTTTTTTGTGATTATATGTATGTGTTCACATGTGTGCACAGGCATACTCAGATGTTTTTGTGTTTATATGTATATGATGTGTTCACATGTGCGCACAGGCATACTCAGTTTTTGTGTTTATATGTATATGATGTGTTCACATGTGCGCACAGGCATACTCAGATGCTTTTTTTGTGTTTATATGTATATGATGTGTTCACATGTGCGCACAGGCATACTCAGATGCTTTTTTTGTGTTTATATGTATATGATGTGTTCAATGTGTGCACAGGCATACTCTGATGCTTTGTGTTTATATGTATAATGATGTGTTCACATGTGCGCACAGGCATACTCTGATGCATGTGTGTGCGGATGTGGGAGCCATACGTCAACATTGGGTGTCCTCCTCATTTATTCTCCAACTTGTTTATTTTGAGACAAGATCTCTTCCTGAACCTAGAAATCACAGATTCAGCTAGATTGCGTGGCCTGACTCTGTCCCCCCAGCACTGGGATTAAGGGCACAAACTACCATGTCCAGCTTTTTACCGGTATGCTGGGGTTCAACTCAGGGACCACCTCGTGATTGCATGGCAAACCCTTCATCTACTAAGCCATTGCATAGCCTCGGGAAGTTTGTTTGACAGTGTTTAACTATGATGGTTTAACAAAATAATCTGAACCTTACAACAAAGTCTTGATCAAGATATGCACATTCTTCTTACCATAAATATTCCAATGAATAACATTAGCTTCAATTCATGGACCAGTGTACTGGCTGGTTTTATGTCAACTTGACACAAGCTGGAGTTATCACAAAGAAAAGAATTTCAGTTGAGGAAATGCCTCCATGAGATCCAGCTGTAAAGCATTTTCTCAATTAGTAATCAAGGGGGGAGGGCCCCCTATGGGTGGTGCCATTCCTGGGCTGGTTGTCTTGGGCTCTATGTGAAAGCAGGCTGAGCAAGTCAGGAGAAGCAAGCAAGCCAGTAAGTTACATCCCTCCATGGCCTCTGCATCAGCTCCTGCTTCCTGACCTGCTTGAGTTCCAGTCCTGATTTCCTCTGGTGATGAACAGCAATGTGGAAGTGTAAGCTGAATAAACCCTTTCTTCCTCAACTTGATTCTTAGTCATGATGTTTGTGCAGGAATAGAAACCCTGACTAAGACAACCAGTTACATGGATTGTCAGCAAGCCTTAAGCTACTTTGCAAACTTAATGTTGTACAACATATGCAAGGTCTTAATGTCATCTCCAAAGGGTAGGCATTTATTAAAGATGTAGCAAAGTGTAGACTTTTCCATTCCCTCTTTGAGGCGGGGTCTCACTATGCAGGCTCTGCTGCTCAACACTCCATCTTCCTACCACTGTCTCCCAAGTGTTGGGAATTACAGGAGTACTTCACCATATCTGAAGTTTCCATTTTTTTTATAATGGAAATCATTAAAAACAAACCATTGTACTAAACCAAAAACTGAAACAGATATCACTACATCAATAATCTAGAAATGTGAAACATGCATATACTTGATGAAAAAAGTTTACTGTATGAATTTCAAAAACTGTAAATGTTATTAATATTGCTGGAAAAAATTACTGTGCAAAAGACAATTCTAATCATTTGTGTAGATTCTAGAATATTCCTTTGAGGATATTACCATAATGCAGGCCAACTGTCTCACAGAAGCACCTATGGGACTACGTGCTTATTACTTAACAGCTAGCACTTTGAATTACCTTCTCCAATATACCAAACACAGAAAAACCAGCTCTACCATTTGCCTTATAAGTACACTAGCACTTCAAGTCAAATCAGTCCCAATAATGATTTTGCAGTGTGCAAACAACAGTGAGAATGATGCAATAGTTTATTTATTAGGGGCACAAATCAAACAAAAAAGAAAATATAACAGAATAAAGAACATAATTCCTTAACTGCTCCCAAATAAGAACATAATGTGATGCAATGGTGCACACATAGTTTTTAGTTTAGTAGACACATTTGAGCTAAGTTGAACATTAATTCAGAAAACAAGAAATTATCAAAAATACCTAAAAAGATCAGGTGGTGGTGGTGCAAGCCTATAATCCCAGCACTCAGGAGGCAGAGGCAGGCAGATCTCGCTGAGTTCAAGGCCAGCCTGGTCTACAGTCAAGCTCCAGGACAGCCAAGGTTACACAGAGAAACCCTGTCTTGAAAAACAAAAACAAATACAAAACAAAACATACACACACACACACACACACACACACGCATATTTCTCTAAAGATAAAACATAGACAAAACAACATATTTGACATTATTTTATAACATACTATTTTATGGGCAATTTCATTGTAAAATATTTGTATCATTTAAAAATTAACAATATATACATATTCTAAAAATATACAGGCGGGGGAAAGGTAGAGGAGATGGAGAGTCAAGGAGGGGAGGGGAAAAGAGAGGACAGGAGGAAACAAGAATGGTGACAAATGCAGGCAAATGGCACACCACCTCCAGGCAGAGCAGAAGATATGGTATGGGTCAGGAAGACAACAGGAGAGGCAACTGGTGGGCACAAAGAAGCAATGCTGTGCTGAGAAAAAAGAAACAGACACGAAGCTGAGGGCTCCACCACAAATCACTTCATACGGACAACTTAAAATGAGAAGGCTCTCACCCACAAAAGACCTTCAGTGACGATCAGTGGCCTCTGTATTAAATAGTACTTCCACGAGGCAACTCTACAGTCTGTACTGCCTTGACTGCACCTCAGAACAGGCTGTTCCCATTGCCAATGTACACCCCTCCCGAAAGGCAAGCTTTCTAACAAACCCTCAACTGCTAGAGAACACTGACTTAAGAAAGCAAAGGTTGGGGCTGGAGCGATAGCTCAGTGGTTAAGAGCACTGACTGCTCTTCCAGAGGTCTTGAGTTCAATTCCCAGCAACCACATAGTACCTCACAACCATCTATAATGGGATCTGATGCCCTCTTCTGGTGTGTTTGAGGAGAGCAACAGTGCACTCATACATAAAATAAATAAATCTTTTTTTTTTTTTTTAAAAAAAAAAAAAGAAAGCAAGGTTCTTACTTTGTGATATGTGTGTGTGTATAATATATAATATATATCTTTCACTTGTAAATGAAAACTATAAAACCATATCCATGGTGTACTGGCTAGTTTTGTGTGTCAACTTGACACAAGCTGAAGTTATCAAGAGAAAGGAGTTTCAGTTGAGAAAAATGCCTCCATGAGATCCAGCGGTAAGGCATTTTCTCAATTAGTGATCAAGAGGGGAGGGCCCCTTGTGAGTGGTACCATCTGTGGGCTGGTAGTCTCGGGTTCTATAAGAAAGCAGGCTGAGCAAGCCAGGAGAAGCAAGCCAGTAAGCAGCATTCCTCCATGGCCTCTGCATTAGCTCCCGCTCCTTGACCTGCTTGAGTTCCAGTCCTGACTTCCTTTCGTGATGAACAGCAGCATGGAAGTGTAAGCTCAATAAACCCTTTCTTCCCCAACTTGCATCTGGGTCATGATGTTTGTGCAGGAATAGAAACCCTGACTAAGACACATGGTTTAACCAAAAGAAAACAAAATTATCAAAATAAATGTAGACATTTTAAAGTTCTTAGTAGGAGCTCTCAGCCCTTGACTGAGACTACTCCCAAGAGTAGGCTTAAGGACTCCTGCTTGATTAAAACAGGAGAAAACCCCACCTAGACATAAACTAACCTTTCAGACAGGCCTTTCTTCTCGTCATAAATCCTCTGCTACAATCCCGTTCGTGCTGCTACCAAAACATCTAGCTAAACACATCTGCCATGGATTTCCATACTGTACACATAAATAATAAAGACTTTAGAGAGGGGAACTTTTAAAATTTGATTCCAAAATCTACCTCACTCTTATAATTTACACATGCCATGTTTTAAATTTTGTGTTTACTGTATTTAAATATTTTCAATTTCAAAAGGACAGGCATTGAAAAGAATGTCTGTAACCACGGCCCTATGGCTGGTCAGTTCTCCATCCCAGATGACAACAGATGTTAATCGGCTTATGTATGCCACCAAATACAATTAGGATGCATACAGGCAAATACGTTTATAGATTATGTTCTCCCTTTTGCATCAGTAGAGCTGCTATAAATGCCGATCAGATAGTGTGTCCTGGTGCCACCCCTCCTTCATATATGCTAGCCAAATGACTTGCATGTCCAAGTTCACCTCTCCTGCTCCCCTCACTTCAGCTATTTTTTTTTAATTAATCATCTCATTCGTTTACATCTCAAATGATACAGTTTTTATTTTTTGTGTTTTGCCTGCATGGTATCATGGAGCCAGAAGAGGGTGTCTGGTTGGAACTGGAGTTAAGTGTGGTTGTAAACCACCAGGTGGGTGCTGGGAACTGAACCCAGGCTCCATGCAAGAGCAGCAAGTGCTCTTTACCCTGAGCCATCTCTTCAGCCCCTCGATTTACATCTTTTCAAAAAGCCTCTGAAAGCCCAGTACAAACACGAATATTCTTTCTTCTCTGAAGAGCCTTGTACACAGTCTCTTGCTACATTATGACTGATTTTTATATTCGCGTCTCTCTTCTTGTTAAACCACATACATTAAAGGCATAGGGGCTTTTTATCACTGATACCCTCTCATGCCAAATATACCTAGTCATTCAATTAATGACTGTCTAAACATCAATGTGCTTTATGATAAAATATGGTTTATATTTGCAGCATCAACATTTCCTTTCAGAGATCGATCATTAGGTCACACACATGAACAGAGTCAAACGCGAGAAAACAGTTCAGGTGTTTCTGCTCAAATTTTACAATTTGCCTAAAATTATGTGCAGCTAATCAACCATTTGGCCCTAAGGAGAGGCTGTAAATGATGTGGTAGACTGAAGATCTAACCACAAAATATAGTTAACTCCAAATAAGAGCATCCAGGAAACTACAGGCAAAGGATGCATAGAGATAATAAACAATTTTAAACTCAAAATTTCATTTTTGCAAAGAGTTTCAAATTCCTGTCACTTAAAAAAAAAAAAAAGGGCTGTTTATCATTTTATGCTTATTAGCTAAGAAAGGCACTTTTAAAAAGGGAAAAGAAAAAGGCCTCAAGAAGGATGAGATGCCCTGAGGAGGCCATGCCACCTGCAGGACACCAACCTGCAAACGATTAGAAAGCTTCAGAAATGCTAATATAAAAGGCAACAAACAAACTATCTTTAGAACAGCTTGACTCACAGGAAAGCCATTTTGGTTCTTAAAATCTCAGTATTTATTCAAAAGGGCTCGTTTCCATAGGTGGGCCTTAATTCTGTTCGTAAAATAACATAATTCATTCAAAGTCTGCCAAAAATGTGTACTAAAACTTCCACCACTGTGATTATTACTGTACACACAATTAGTAAGTGTCAAACACTAAAACAGCAATTTGTACCAAAATAACTAAATACCCACTACTCAACAAAAAAGCCCAACAGCTCTTTTGTCTCCGTGACACTAATTTTCTCTTTCTAGTCAATTTCATGAGGCAGAAGACACATCTGTGAGATTCATACGCTTTGTTCTCAACATGAAGGAAGGCAATTTCTACTACTGCAAATATTAAAATAGATCAAATAATTGTGGAAATTCTAAAATAAATGGAAACTATTGTTCCAAAATGATTTTATTGTAACCATTTAATACAGTACTACAGTAAAGCGATCTACTTCAATATTACTGAGTTTTCAAATTATTAAACCATAGGCAATGAAAGAGGATGAAAATGAACTCTATTTTCAATTTTAAAAAAAACCCTCAAGTTCATATATTTAACTATTAAAATTCGAATGCACATAAGCCAACATCACATCAGCTTATTAGCTTAGGAATTAACACTAACTTGTTAAAAATCTCCAAGAGCATCTGAAATGCAGCGTTCCCTTTTCCTCATAACCACTGATGCAAAATCAAGGTAGGAACTCTTCTACTGGAAAATATCCACAGGAAAGGATGCTCTTCGGCAATTTAAACTTCAGTATTTAAATATAAATAAAAGGAGCATCAAACAGGCTCCCTCTATAAGGACCTGTACACAGATGCAATCTGATTTTCATTCCTTATTGACAGAAAAATCTACTGTGATCCTAAAAGTATACTGAGAATACACTTTATCCAAATATATTGTGTATATTTTATAGGAGTTATTATAATAGATATTCCAAAATTAAGAGATTCATTTAGAAACTCAAGAAAAATATCACCAGAGGGAAATTTCTCCTGACAGCTGTGTAATTTGTTATCATGTCTTTCTACTGCCGGTCATGAATGAAATTCTAGATTCTACTACGCAGAACAAATGAAGCAATTAATGAAAGCATTCAAATTAGAACAGAGGAGGGGGCGGTGAAAGAGAAGGCAGATCCTGTTAAACCCAGTGAGAAAACAAAATAACACCAGAATGTGCATGCAACTGATTATAATAGATATCGTAATTGATTATGCAGGTCACTGACAGTTTAGAGGCATGAGAAAACACAGGTACGCACACACCCACGATACTCAGAACCTACAGAACAGGTGGATCCGCAAAATTCTCCACAGGAGGAAAACTAGAGAGTTTTCAGTTTAATTACTCATCAGGCCAGTCTTTCACTTCACCCACAGGTAAAACCCCAGAGCCTCTTTTTAAATCAGTCTTGGCAACTCTGCAAGACGCTGTGTTTCTTTCCAGAAAAGCGAAATCTGACGTGCCCATCACTGGGCGCGAAGAGAAACCATCTCCTTGCAAGCAAAGGAGGGTCCGAGAAGGATAGGGATTGGGGAGAGAGACCCGGGCTGACTCTCTGGGAGTCTGAAGTCGGGGTCCGGGGTCTGGGTGGGGGACGAGGGGTCGCGGGGACGAGGATGCCCTGCCCAGTACGAGGCAGGAGACTTCAAATGCCAGGAGGGCTCCGACTCGGAGCGTTCCAGTGTGCCCGAGATGATCCCGGGAGGTGCGGGTGCGCAGGTGAGGGAGGGCCGTACCTGGTACTCGGGGTACTCGAACATGTAGCTCATGCTGCACTTGTTCTCTTCGAAGCCGAAGAAGACATCCCACAGCCCCAGGGTCGCCAGAAACACCATGAAGACATAGAACGCCAGGTTCCAAAGGTTGACTGAGTGGAGAAACATGGTGCTGCCGAGCGCCTCTACGCCCAGAGAAGCTCCGCAGCCCAGACAGAGCAAGGGAAAGACGCCCGTGCCTAGCCGTGCCCAGCAGAGCAGCGCGCGCCTGCGCGGAGTCCGCCAGTTCCCCCCTCCCCTTCGCCCGCCGCTCAGCGCGCCTGCGCGCCTGCGCGCAGACAGTCAGCAGCACAGCCCACGGAGGAGGGAGCTGGGGGCGTTTGCAGCAGGAACGCGATTGTGCGCCTAAAAGATGGAGTGAGAAAGCAGAGTGGGCTGGGCTGGAGGGCATGGAGAGAAAAAGGAGTGGGCGAGAAAGGGAAAGGGAGGGGAGGGGGGAGTGGAGGAAGAAAGGGAGAGGGGGGATGGGAGCGCGGGATCCCAGAGACTGGAGAGGGAAGAGCGGGGTGGGTACTCCAGGAATTGGCCAGGGGCAAGGATAACGCCCGAGAGTCCAGAGACCGTTAGTGATCCAGAGCTGACTGGCCAAGAGAGGCAGCACATCAAAGGCTTGACAGGTCGCTATCACGGACACCTTTCCCTGCAACAATTTCAAACCCCATCCTGTTCGATTTTGAACCGCCTCGGGCCTCCGCAATTTCGCTTCAAGCCTTCTTGGACCAACTAGCTTGATTCCTGAGGAAACAAATGGCTCTCACCCTCCCTCTCAGACCATAGACTTGGGTATGGTCTTAGGTAACAACACTTGAAAGCACCGGCTCATTAAAACAAAACACACGACAGTCTAAGGAAATCCTGTTCTTGGTGGAAGCCTAAATCAGACGAAGTCTAAAAAACAATATGAAAGTACCCACCAACATGATGTCCCCAGTTGGTATCTGCAGGATCAGATTGACACTGACTTGAGGTGCTCTCCAAGTCCCCCATATCTCTGGGGATTAGTTCCACAATGATGTAAGAAGAGAATTTTGCTCAAGTTTCCACTTTTTCTCTCTCATGACTTAATTCATTTTGAAGAATTTCCATTTGTCTTTACACAAGGGAGGGGATTTTAAAAAGATGAAACCCATTCGTAATACTTGTAACAGCTTCAAAACGCTGAAATATTATGAGGTGTCAGTCCTTAAAGCTGACCAGACAGCAGCTGAGTAGTGTGTGTATTGCTAAATTCAGAATTTAACTTAGAATGGTCTTTGGCATTGACTCAATTTTATTTTATTAGACTGATTTTCTAGCATATATTTTGGGGAAAGCTGGATATGATACATGAAATCAAAAAATTTCAAGACTGAAAAAGAAGTGTATCGTTTATCTTATACAAAACCCAGCTATTCACATCAAGAACCATCCAAAGGCAAAAAGATAACAAAATTTTTTTTGACCCTACACAAAAACACTTGCATATCTAAGCAAATACACCTACCTACAAGATATGGACTATTTGTAAAGAAAGGAATGGGAAAACGGACTGATAAGCTGCTCTGAGGTATGGAGGTAGATTTGGAAGGGCCAGGAAAGTCTGGGTAATATTGAGTAGCAGGGCAATAGTTTGCTAATAAGCATTTAAGGCATGCCATGTATGTTTCAGATGTTGTGGTGTGCCCTCTTGGTATAGGAGTTATTTGTCCTATGCTGTGATGATACCCTGGCACAAACAACTTAAGGAAGGGTTTATTTTGGCTCACAGTTACAGCTTATAGTCCATTGTGGCAGGGTATGTATAGCAACAGAACCTGAGGCAGCAGGTCAGTTTGCATCTGTAGTCAGAAAGCAAAGAGAGATGCATGCTCAGCTCCCTTTTTTCATTTTTATCTGGTTTACACAGTTTACAAGATTAACCCTCTTCACAGCTCTATGCCTTGTCAATTTGACAGTCATTGTTACCATTAAACAATTCCCTTCCACCTTCTAGGGTCATAGCCGTCTCATGATGCAGATGCATTCAGTACAACTTCAAAAGTCCGCATAATCTTTGACAGCCCCAATGCTACTGGAAAGTGTCTTTTCTGAGACTAAGGCAATCTCTTAACTATGAGCCCCTATAACAACAGAAAATTCATTTCATAGTTCCAAAATGTTATGGCACAGAGTGAACATTCTCATTCCAAAAGGCAGAAATAAAGAAAGATGAGATCAAATCCCAGCAAAGCAAACACAACATTCCGCAACTCCGTGTCAGGCACTGAGAGCTCATGATGACATTATCTGGGCTCTAACAGACGTAGGTTTTCCTGCCCCCCCCCCCCCTGATGTCTGAAGGACACAAACCCTCTCTTTAAGTGAAAATTTTCTTAATTTTGTATATGAATGTTTTGCCTGCATATTTGCAAGTATCATACACACACACACATATATATATGCATATATATATGCGTGCAGTGCCCACTGATACTAGAAGACATTGGATCCCCCTGGAAGTGGAGTTCCACTGGAGTTACAGACAGTTTTGAACTGTCACAAAGGTGCTAGGAACCAAACTCAGATCCTCTGTAAGAGAAGCACGTGCTCTTAAGCAAGTCATCTGTCCAGTCTCACAGCTTCTCTCTTGAGTCAACTCCATGCCATGCATGCATCCTCGGCAGACATCTCATAATTCTGGCATCTCCAACATCCTGGGGTCTCCACTGCAACTTGGGTTTTGCTTTCATAGCTTCATGCAGTAGCCTCTCAGGGACTCCAGTCCTGCCATATTGCCTAGGCTCAGTTGTTCTCTGAAACTATGGTATAAGACTCCATGATCTCCTTAATCTTGCATCTTACATGCCTACCCAACTAGTACCATATAGACGACACTTCTAAGTTATACTGCCAGCTCAGGATGGAGACTTCTCTCCTTGGATCTGCTACAGCAGCCTATACTTGCTAACCATGGGGAGTACTTCCTTAGGCAGGCACTTTCCAGAAACAAGGCACACCTCCAGTGGCATTCTTAGCTTACTCTTTCTACTTTCAAATGAAATTGTATTTTCAAAAGCTGAAGCCTTCAATGGATGAGGTCTTGCCCTCATGGCATTCTCTGTTGTCCCAGTGAAGAGCAGACTATTTCTCTTGAACAACTAAACTTGCTATTATTATCATCATTATCATCATCATCATTATTAATCATTTCATTTGTTTACATCTCAAATGATATCCCACTTCCAGGTTGCCCCTCCACAAACCCCCACCCCACATCCAACCTCTCCCTCCTCCCCTTTGCCTCCATGAGGGTGCTTACCCACCCTCTCCCAACCCACTGCTCCAGCATCTCCATACGCTGGAACATCAAACCTCCACAGGACCAAGGGCCTCTGCTCTCAATGCTGTCAGGCAAGACCATCCTCTGCTACATATGTGTGCATTGACTGCATTTTAAAATTACCCAGTCTCTTTTTCTTGACAAACTATACACTTAAAAAAGAAAAATTCTGCCCACCTGCTGCTCTTTCTTTAACTGTAGACCTAGATAAACGTGATGAACAAAAACAATGCCCCAGGCTGAGTGCTAGCCTGTCTTGAAATTTCCTCTGCCAAACACATCAGTCAGTTATTTTGTTTGTTTGTTTGTTTGTTTGTTTTGCTCTGCTTTGTTGTTAGTGGTGGTGGCTTGGGTGGTGGTGTTACTGTTTTGAGACAAGATCTCACTGGGAAGCCCTGATTGACTGGAGCTCTCTGTGTAGATCAGGCCAGCCTTGAGCTCATAGAACTTTATCTGCCTTTGCCTTCCAGGTGCTGGGATTGAAGGTGTGTCCTACCATGCCTGACTAGTTCATTAGTTTTATATTCAGCTTCACTTAAGTCCTCTGGACATGTGCAAAATGCAGCTAAATTCTTTGCCCAAATATAACATGAATGTTTTCTACCATTGTTTCCAACAGAGTTCTTGCCTTCCTCTGAGGCCTCAGCAATCAGACCTCCACTATCCACATCTTTCTTGCCCATTAAGCTTTTACACATCATCAAAGAGCTTTTCTAACCTAAAGTCCCAGGCTCTTACATGTTTCTCCCACAACTCCACTCCAAAGGCCTCAAAACCACATGGTCATGTTTATGACAGCAACGACCCCACTCCTAACCAATTTTCTGTGTTAGTTGTCTTGTTGCTATGACAAAATTATCCCCAACAAAGGCAACTTTTAGAAGAGAAGAGTTTATTTTGCCCCACAGTCTAGAGTTCAGTCTGTTATGGCTTAGAAGTCTTAGCAACAGGAGCTTGAAGCAGCTAGTCATGTTGCATCCACGGTCAGGAAGCAAAGGTGCCAGTGATTGGCTCCCCTTCTCTTTTTTATTTGAGTTATATGTTATGATGGTCTTCTCACTACAGCTGAGTCTAGAAAAATCTGTCCCAGAAATGTTCAGAGATTTGATTCAAGGTAATTCTAAATCTCACCAAGTTAACAAGTTTAACCATCAACTTGGGAATTTCTTTTAAGTTCTGTTGATAAGAATAGAATATGCTAAATTTTCAGAATTATACCAACAGAATGAGATTATAGAAACAAGCAGTTTTATATATGTACAGTGTTTACAGATATATATGCTAATGGCGATATACTATTGACCTTTGAGCCCACAAAATGAAGACACTTGGGGTATGGAATGAAATTACCACTTAGTGTAGAGGATATGAATTATTTGGGAAGGAATTCAAGCTCTAGATTAAAATGGGAGAAATGCATTGAGTCTGCATGCTTAAGAACATCAGACTGAACTTCTGAGTTTTATTTCTCCTAGCATTATTATAGGCAATATTGTGACAAATAAGCCGTGGGTGGTCCCATACTCCTTCATCAATTTATTCAGTGATTCTTTTAAAAAAGATTTTTAAAAAATTTTTGATGTATGAGTGCCTACATGTATTTACATTCATGCCTTCTACCCAGAAGAGGGGGATTAGATCCCCCGGAACTAGAGTTTTAGCTGGTTTATAAGCTGACACATAGGTTCTGGGAACCAAACCAAGGTCCTCTGTAAGAGCAGCAAGTGCTCTTCACTTCTAACCCACCTCTGTAGTCCCCATTCAGTATTTCTTAAACTCAATGGACATGTGAAACATCTGAAATTTTTATTTAAAAGTGGGTTCTTATTTCAGTAGTTCTGGATGGGACCCAAGATCATGCTGTCTCACAAACACCTAGGTGATGTCAATGATGTTGGTCAGTAGACTGCACTTTGAGTGGCAAGGATGTATGCTCCCTAAGAACTGCCACACAGGGGCAAACTGAGCCTAAAGATGACAGAGCTTTCTTATGTAGGGGAGTTCATAAGTGCTGGCAGGCTACTTCCTTGATCATTCACTAAGGAATGGAACTAAAGTCAGCTGAAGTATCCTGTCACTGTAATCTCAGCGCTTTGGGGATGGAGGCCGGAGGATTATGATTTGAGGCCAGCCTGGATTACAGAGGAGGACCATCTTGGGAGGGAGGAATGGCAAAAGGGCATAAATAGGGGAGAAAGGCAGCCAGTTCTGTTTGTTTATTTGTTCTTTGAGAGAGGGTCTCATGTAGCTGAAGCTTGCCTCCACCTCCCCAGAGCAGCAATGTCAGGCATCGAGCACCACGCCTAGGTTGTCTCTGATCTTTCTATCCTCCTTTGTCTCCTTTCCTCTCCTTCATTATCTCCCAGACTTCCCTTTAATATCTAACCTCACCCTCCTGAGCATTGATTCCACTAGCCTCTGGGAGTGCTGTTAATTTTCTTAAAATCTTATCTTTTGATCTTACTCTAAGTCCAGAATCGCGGCCCTGGATCAGTATAGTCTGGTTCTGAGCAGTGACACTGGCATATGTGAGTCCTGTGGAGGAAAAGGACACAACCGTTTTAATCACTGCCCAAAAGTATCGAGTCTGTGTTCTGATCACCTTCTGCTCCTGGTTCTAACAAATCCTTTTAAAGTTTTCTATACCCCGTCTCCACTCAATTTTAGATTGTCAGTACATAACCCTGTCTTCGTATGTATAGAGATAATTTTGATTTTCAGGTATGCTTTGCTTCAGCTTCTCCTTTCCACTCGGTCCTGACTGAGCTAATATAGCTAATGAGTTTAGAGTTCCTGGCAGGCTGTAAGGGTGAGCGTTCATCTTTTACTCTGCTGCCATTAGGGCAAGCTTCTTTAGTTGGGTTCTAGTTTCCACCCTCACTCCCATTTCCTTTCAGGAAATTAGTTCTTTCAAGTTTAGGTTTCTGTCCATGTCACTTATTCTGTCTTCTCTCCCCTAATCATGTTAGTGTGCTTGGGTCTTATTCATTAAAAAAATAAAAAGACTTCTCCATAGCTATTCCTTGTAGCCCCCTCAGCACAGTCGGGGTTCCCTAGGCTGGGCTGTGCACTCTCCCCTCCTCACCTTCCCGTCACACTTTAGTAAACAGACATATTTTGCCCCCAACTCCAGTGACCATTTCTGGTGAAGATAACCATTGTCCTAGTTAGCCAATCCAACAGAGGCCTTCCAGACCTGTCTGGTCCTCCTCTAACCCCACCCCCCACCCCCATGGGATTTTCTCCTGCTGGTCTGGGCCCTTCCTCATTACCATGTAATTCACTTTTTCTCTCATTCCCTAAATGTTACTACTTCCATGATTTTACCTCTCAGCTGTCATTTAAACCTTCAGAGGCCAGGAGTGCTCACCTCAGAACTCACTCAGTGAGCTAAAGGAAGAACGCAAGGTCAGCTCAGCCTGTGAACACAGGGCCTCAAAAGATTGAAAATTAAAAAGTTAATAATTTGGGGCAGGGGTGCTGGAGAGTTGGCTCAGAGGTCAAGAGCACTTCTTGGCTCTGGGTTCTTTTCTCAGCACCCACATGGTAGTTCCAGGAGATCTGACACTCACTTCACCTCCATAGCACCAGCTACGCACACACATTCAGGCAAAAACACCCATACACATTAAATAAGTCCAAAAAAAGAAGAAGATTAAGGTTTGTTTTTTATTAATTAGTCCGTCCTTAGGGACTGGACTGCAGTCAGGGTTCTCTTGGTTGCAAGAAACCCAGTTGTAACTCAAGCACAAAAAGGCAATTTTTGGATCAATCTCAGGATTTTCAAAGGACGTATGACACAGCTTCTTAAACTAGGGGTGATTGACCCTCCTGAGGTCCCATGACTAAATATGGGAACAGTGAAATTTTTGCCACAGCAAAAGGTTTCTGAATGTGCAGCACCCACAACTAAGTTCAAAGTCAGATGCATGACAAACACAGTGCTTCTGGCAGTGCCGACTCTGTCCCGTCCCAAGCTTCACTGCACCTTGGTTCTGAACGCGGTGCTCACTTTCCTGCAGGCTCGCCTGCACACCACACCATCATACCTGAAGCACCGTGGCTCAGATTCAAGACGACTTCCTGTACAGTACGAATTGCAGCGTCTTCACTCTCCACGCAAGGTTTTGTGCCCTTATAGAAACATGATGGTTTCATTATGAAAAACACTTGTGATACTTTCCTACCATCATTCCTCAGCATGTTAGTAGAAAATTCATACATCTTTTTGGTTGTATTGTATTTGAATCTTTGAATTTTAAAATTGCTATTTAAATTTTGACTTGAGTTTGGTGAGAACTAATTAAATATATTTTGGCTTTGGATAGAAGAATTTCCAGTGATTTCTGAAATGACCCTTCTACCCTTTTGTAAAACATATTTATATGAAATGACCTTCACAACATTGATGGCTCTAAAATCAAAATATCTATCAACTCTGAAAAAACTGAAGAAACCCTGTTGTACAGTTTAAAATAACCAAGATTTAATTTTTATGTAAAAATAAGCATATCCATCTCATGTATGCAAATTTGTTTTTGTCATTATAAATAACAAAATTATATATAAATATAGTTTTAAAATAAATATATGGTTTATTATCAGTAAACATTTGACTTGAATACCTACTTATATTTACCTACATGGTGTGAAATTTTCTGGTGCATGAAGAGGTTTGGAATGAAAAGAAGTCTAAGAAACCTTGTAACGCAGAATGTGCACAGGCTCCTCGTGGCCACTACTTCCATCTTAATAGAATGATCTTTTAGCCAGCGACCACTAATTACAAGTTAAAACTCCTCTTCTGTCAAACTCGAGATTTGTGTTTTGAGAAGAAATTGGATCAAATGTATCAAACTCTGGACACTGTGACATGACATTGTCATCTACAAAGTTCACTTTTGAAAACTGTAATTAAGTGTATGATTTTATGTTGAGACATATTCATGGCTATCCTCATGTGTGGCCCACAGGCCAAGGGTTACACGCACTTAACTCATCATCCTTTTGAGTTAGTCCTTACTATGAAAGATGTAATAAGGATTTAGAATGTATAGGAACAGGAAGATAAATTGAAGCTAGAACATAGTAGAGAAAGGAATTGGAGTTTTATCCAGTAGATCATGGGAGCATTCAGAGTCAATAGTCTTGTTTCAGTGTCTGTCTGACTGGACAGCATGGTATCTCCAATACAAACTAGCCAGAAGTTATAAACTTAGTTCAAAAGGAAGGGATGAGGAAGGAGGGGGCTTTTGAAAAAAAGTTTAATTTCATTTATTTCTTTGGCACGAGGGGCAAGCATGGATCACAGATGTACGTGACAGTCTAAGGACAACTGTGGGGTTACTAGAGGACAGCTAACACTAGTGAGTTCTCTCTTTCACTATGTGACTTCCTAGGGATCAAACTTAGGTTGCCAGGCTTGGCAGCAAACAACTTTGTCTAGATCTAGAAAGAAAAGAGTTTGTTGCTCTGTAATGAAGAACATAATACCTGGATAAATACTGAGAAATAGTTTGGTTAAATAATATAGAAAAATCCCCAAGATATATTGTTAATGGAAAAACAAGGTATAAAAATACATATATAAAAAATATCCTATGTTTGGCCATATTCTGTGTAACAAAGAAACACAGGGTAACTAAAATGTTAGTAGGATAGAGGGAATTACATGCTGGAGACAAGAGCAGAAATAATAGTTCTTATGGGCTATTTTAATTTCTTTTTATTTTGAACCCCCAAATACAGCAACCAGTCAAAAGCAAAATAATTTTTTAAATTCTAGACTTATTTTTTATTACTTTCTCGGGATGATTGTTTGCCTGTACGTATGCATGTGCACTACATGAATATCTGGTGCCTGTAGATGTCAGAAGAGGGTACCAGATCACCTGGACCTAGAGTTAGAGATAGTTGTGAGCCACATGAATGCTAGGAACCAATTGGGGTCCTCTGATAGACTAACGAATATTTCAACCATAAAGCCATCTCTCCAGCCACAAGAACAAAATAACTTAAAAGCAGTTACATAATATAAAAGTTAATTGAGACAACACAACTCCATAAAACTTATAGCTAAAGTATATCTCTTCCCCCAAAATGTATTTAACTAGAATAATTTTAAACACAGGAATAGGTATCATCAGTACATTAGTGAGGTACAGTCTAAGGGCAAAAGAAAAAAACTTTAATTTCAAGATTTATTGTACATGGTAATACATGCTATTATTTGGAGGTTATTCTCTTTACAGTATAGGATAAAACAAACACAATAAACTGCTACTGAAAATTAATACTTTTACTGCAAAATAATAAACAATGAAAATGCAAAGGACTAAAAAAAAGGTAATGCAGCCCACCCCTGACCTGTAAAGAACAGACCACCAACCCTAAGAACAGCATGAAAGAACATATTAAACAATTTATTTTTTAAATGTGCCTGTTTTTATATACTTATCACTTTTATTTAATTGGTATTTTTATAATAATTTAAAAATATCTCAATATATTTTACCTTCAAAAAAGATAACAATAACCCATGCAGAGATTATATTGAAAACCTTTTTAAAAACAGGACAAAGCAGAAGAAATCTGGATAGCTATTGACTCAGTACATCACTGTGACACCAGGGGAAAGGAGTTAGAGATGACTCCATGGGTGAGCTGTAGAAGAACTGCAGTGACATATATGGAAATAGGAAAGCCAGAGGGAGGGCTGTTTCGTGGGAAAGGTGTATCCTGTTTTGTGAATGATGTTAACTGGACACATCTAGAAGGCAATGAGTCTCCCAGGAGCAAGGAGTCCTCAGAGCTTCTGTGTGGGTCTTGGAGCTTTACAAGTCAGCTAATACAGTGAGAGCTTAGAGAGCATGCCGGAAGGGTGACAGAGAGGTAAGGGAGCAGGAGAGTGCTGGTTCATGAACCTGGGAAGTCATAGCTAACCCTCAGTATTGGAGACCACAAAGAACGAGGAACTGAGACACACCGCACAGATTTGGTGGCACCAAAGACAATAGTCTGGTAATCTCTCCCTGGGGAATGATCCAAAACATTCATCAAACCTCAGTTTTATGGTAGAGAAAATATTTGAAGATCTAATGATAGTGTACATACTACATTTATACTGTGGAGATACTATGTTGCTGTTAAAAGGATGGTTTTAAGTATTTGATAATGGACAATGCTATAAGAAAAAAGGTAAGAAACAAGATTATTAATATGTTTTTAACTCTAAAAAACTCATAAAAATCTTCAAAGAATATAAGAAAAAGATAACATTCACTTCTCGGTATTGGCAGAGGTGAGGGATAAATACTTGTTTCAGGTTTAATTTTATTAAAAAAACATTTTAGGACTAGGAATGTGGCCTAGTTGTAGAGCACTTGCCCAGCTATTTAAGTCTCTGGGTTTGATTCTCAAGAAAAACAAAACAAGCAAAAAATCTCTTTTATCACCAATTCATATTATCAAATACATTAAAATTAGTTTGTATGTACTTATTGACAAGTTCTCTGTAATTTATCATATTAGAAGTTTGTAAGTATATGTATTATACAATGCATTAATTTCTTTAAATGTGCTGGTACTTCATGAAACTTAATCTGATTGACATTTGAGAGGTGAATTTCCTGATATAAACTGCCTAGTTACCAGTCTCTTTGGGCACTGTCTTAATTTCATTTTGTTACTCTGGTCACAAAACAAAACAAAACAGCTTAAAGGAGTGAGAAATTCTTTTAATTCACAATTCTCGGTCAGTCTGTAGCTGCTTGTATTCCAATGCTAATTGGGTCCCTCAAACAGTTTTCAGGAGAGGATCTGCTTGTGACTTCTGGGAACTTGCCCCCAGTTAATTCTGATTGGTAAGTAAAGATGCCAGCAACCAATAACTGGGGGGGCGGGGGGGAGGCGGAGTTTTAGGTTTCTTGGGCTTGACCTCAAGGGAGGGGAGAGAGGAGATGCCATGACTTAGGAGTGTGCATGTCTAAGGTTGCTGCCATGCCTTAGGAGTGTATGCAGGGGAGGAGAGAAGACAGCGGCCATGGCCATGGAAGGGTAAGGAATGTGCAGGAGGGAGAACCAGAGAGGCGTGTAAAGGCGACAAGAGAACGCTGCCCAAAAGGCTTCTAATTGGAGTTAAGAGCAGCCATGGTGGAATAGAAATTAGTAAGTAGTAACTCGGAGTTATCGGTGGAAGGTAGACTCTAACAGCATGGAGTTTAAGCAGTTACCCAGCTATTGTGCTGCTTAAGGCGTATTAAAATATAAAGGCAGAGTGTGTGTCTTTCTTTCAGGAGCACAAAGGGTCTAAGATGGGTAGTAACCCTGTGCCGGAATTTACTAAGATATTATTACTTCATCAGTCATTCATTGTGGCAAAGTCAAGTGGCAAGAACCTGGAGCAGCCAGTTCCGTCCACAGTCAAGACAGACAGGATGGGGATAGAGGGATGGATCCGCAGTGAGGAGCACTGGCTGCTCTTCCAAAGGGCCTGGGTGTGGTGCCCAACACTCATACGGTGGGGCGCATCCATCTTTAACTCAATCCTACACAATCTGACGTCCTCTTTGGCATCCTTGGGCACTGTATGCATGTGCACAGACATACACGCCATATAGCCACAAAACAAAAAAGAAAGAAAAACTTTTTAAAGAGCCAAGAGAAATGAATTATCACACGCATTGCATTCCTATCCTCAGCTTTGTCTCTCAGCTCACATAGTTCTCAAATCAAACCCAGCGAGTGGTGCCACCTTCGCTGAGGGTGGGCCCTCCCACTGCAGTTCACCCAAAGGAGAAACTCACTAAGGCATAAAACACCAGCCAGCCTTATCTAGACTTCCTCTTTGAGACTCTCTTTCTAGGTGATTCTAGCCTGCATTAAGTTGACAGTTTAAAGTAAGCACCATAGGCATCTTTCTTATACTTGGTAGGGACAAGGCAGAAAGCAGCAAATGCATTTGGTGCAGTATTAGCATCATAGTAGCAACCCACCCTGACCCTCCAAGTAGAGCTCATTTTCATTCATGCTGAATTGAATCCTATGATGGTTCTCTCAAAAAGGTACTCTGGGTGAACCGTACTAGAATTTGGGCTGACAATTGGGCTGAAGAGATGACACAGTTGAGAAAGACGCTCTCCATGCAAACGTGAAGAACTGAGGCTGATCACTAGCACCCATATAAAAAGGCAGACACATGTGCACTAATAATCTCAGCTCTAAGAAGGCAGACAGTGGATCCCTGATGCTCATTGGCCTGCTGGCCTAACTAAATCAGTAGCTCTGGGATCAGTGAGAAACCTTGTCTCAAAAAAGAAAATGGAGAGTAATTGAGAAATACATCCAACATCAGGCTTTTGCCTCAGTGAGCTGTTGTACACACACACACACACATACACACACACACACACACACACACACACATCTTTATTTTGCCTGTGCTTGACAATACTGTAGTTGACAGTAGAATTCTATGTAAATGGCTCATTACCCTCAAAGCTTTGAGAATAGCTCTCTATTGTTTTCTGGCATCTGCTGCTGATGACTGAGAAGCACCTTTGCAGTCAGCTTGCCATTTCTTTGGGGGGAAAAAACATCTTTTATCTCCTGTCATTTAAAAATTTTTTCTCCTTTCTTGACATTCTAGAATTTCCAGTATAATGTCTAAAGGTATGGATCCATTTTATTTGTTCTTCTTGGGGGTTTAGAATGTTTTTCATCCACCTTCCTTTTTCCTAATTCTGGAAACGTATTGACCATTATAGCTTCAAATACTCTCTTATTCAAATATTCTCATACTTCTTCAGTGCTGTTAGATTTACGCTGGAGCATCCCCTTCTATCCTCCAGATCAGTAAGCCTCTCCTTATTTCTCTATATCATGCTTTCGGTGAGATCCTTAAATCTGTCTTCCGATTTGTGCTCTTAATGGCGCTCACTGTTCTTTTCTGTCCAGTGAAAAAGGTTTTTATTTTTTTGTTTAGAATGCCTGTTTCTTAAGCCCCACATGTTGTTTACTTTTGCTGTTAATTCTGGTATTTTCATACATTTTTATCCATCCCTCTTCCTCCAGCTCCTCCCAGATGTGCTCACCCTTCCCTACCCACTCAACCTGTTGTCTTTATTTTTTTTTAACCCATGAGTCCAACATGTGCTACCCATAAGCTCTCTGGTGTGTGGCCATCCACTGGAGCATAGTCTATATCTACCAGAGGCTGCACCCTTAAAGAAAACTGACTCTCCTTGTCCCAGAAGCTATCAATGCCAAGAGCGCCTCAGCTATGGTGGGACATTGTGACATATCCTTTTGGGGGGGGCTGGCTTGAGCTTGTGCAGTTCTTGTGCATGCTATCATAACTTTTATGAGTTAATATGTGCAACTGCCCTGTTGTGTCCACAAGACATTGTTTTCTTGCAGTCTCCCATCACCTACGGGCTCTTAAAATCTTCCCACACCCTCTTCTACAATGAACCCTGAGCGCTGGAGGGAGGGGGTGTGATATAGATGTCCCATTCGGGAATGAACATTCCAAGGTCTCTTATTCTTAGCATCTTGACCTATGGTGGGGCTCCGTGTTAATTGCTATCTATTGCAGAGAGAAATTTCTCTGAGGAAGGTTGAGAGATGCACTAATCTATGGGTGTAATAATAAGCCATTAGGAGTCCATTTAACATATAGCAATTGAGCAGAATAATAGTAGTGGGTTCTCTCCTAGAGCCTATGACCTATCTAGCCACAAGTTCTGGTCCTTACAAAGGTTTCAGGTACAGCATTTTGTGGAATGGACCTTAGATCCAATCTGAAAGTGTTTGGTTACTCCTATGACTTTTGTGTCACTATTGGGCCAGTGGGTATATCTGCCAGGTTGGTCATTATGGTAGCTTGCAGGATTCACATCTGGGTAGTACTGATGACTGCTTCTCTCCTTTGGTACTATGCATAACACTTTTCAGCACCATGAAAGCTAACAGTAATGACGAAGCTTCCAGGTTAGTGTCAGCTCCATTTCTCCATGTTCCATGACTTGGGTACATGGTGTGTTCCACAGAAGGCCTTATGCATCGAGTTCTAGAGGGCGACTAAGAGCATTTTCAATAGTATATAATGTTTTGATGATCTATGGGAACTCACAGTGGGAACTCCAAAGAGTAACCCATTCCTAGCTCCACGAAGCAGAGGTTTTTTTTTTTTTTTTTGGTCCCATTAAAGGGCAACTCCATTTAAATTCTTTCTTATATATGTGTATGTATATATTTTAGGAAACTTTATAGAATTAAGTTTCCATGTTTTCAAAAGGCCGTTCGTGTCAGGTTTTCTTCCCAGGATTCTGTCCTCTGCGCTGCCCGCCCGTCCCACACCCCTGATCCATTATTCCATTTTACCCCATTCTGCCAATGTATTCCATCTTCCTCACCTCTTAAAAGACTTCTTACTGATTTCAAGGCGTCTGTGTATATTCCAAGTGAAGCATATTTATCTGAAGATTCAAGGCTAGCATCTGCTGGTGAGAGAAAATATGAGCCATTTGTCTTTCTGAGTGTGGGTTACCTTACTTAGAATGATTATTTGAGCTCCATCCATTGACCTGTGAATTTCATTTTTTCTTGACATCTGAATGATATTCCATTCTGTAAAAGTAACACGTTTTCATTATCCACATCAGTTGATGGACATCTAGGCTGTTTTCATTTCTTGGCTATTGTGAATAGAGTAGCAATGAACATGGGTGAGTGAGTATCTGTGGTAGGTGCCTACAGAATGGGGGAAACCTCTATTGGCTATATGTCTGACAGATTAGTACCTAGAATATATAAAGAACTAAAAAAAATTAAATATCAGGGAAACAAAACCCAATTTTTAAAAAAAATAGCTAAACAGTTTTCTAAGATGAAATACAAATGGCTAAGAAATATATATTTTTTAAATGGTTTTCATCATTACCTATCAGGGAAATCCAAATTAAAACTACTTTGATATTTTATCTTACCCCACCCTGGTCAGAATAGCTAAAATCAAAACCAAAACAGGCAAATGAGGATTAATGCTGGTATGGATGAGGGACGGGGAACACTTGTTCACTGCGGGTGGGAGTACCAACTGGTGCAGTCCCTGTGAAAATAATTATGGAGGTCCTTCAAAAAGCTAGAGATAGATCTATCTCTTAGAGGTCATCCGGATGGCCTTGAACTCCATCTTCATGGATCAGTCTCTCAAGCATTTAGCCTATACGAATGAGCCACCCTACCTGACTTCATCTGCACCCCCCCTTTTCTCTTTATAACGTCTTATCTTATTTTATGTTCTCCAGGCCCACTTTTAAAACTTCTTCAGTTAGTTGAGACATATTTCCAGAACTTGGATATAGCTTGGTTGTTAGAGTGCTTGCCTAGTATGAATGAAACCCGCAGTGCATAAACTCTGGATGTGGTACATGTCTGTAACACTAGCACTTGCAAGACAAAGGAGGTAATCCTTGGCTACAAAGTGGGTTCCTGACCAGCCTGTGTTAGAGGCCCTGTATCAAAGCAAGCAAACAAAACAAAAACAATAAAAAGACATTTTTCCAAAGACTATCTTATTTACGTATTACCCAGAATTACTCATTTCTCCCATATATTTCATATTCTCTTACTTAAAGTCAGATTTTCTTAAGTGCTCTGTAATTTTGGTTTACAAACTCATCTTTAGCAAGAATTATATACTCTAGAATCCTATGTTTCCATTGTAAAGGCTGCAAATGTGACTAGACCCATTTATGGTAATTTATTGACTCTGGGTTTTACTAAATTTAAAAGATACTTCTACATTTATTTACTGGAGGGGAGCATGCCATGACATTTGTGTGGGGGTCATGGGGTCAATTAGCACACACTATGGAGTCCGTTCCCTTCTTCCACCATGTGGTTTGTAGAGATCAAACTCATGCAGTGAGTTTGGACAGCAAGCACTTCCTTTTACTCACTGATCAATCTCGAAGGCCTTGGAGTTTTCTAATATAAAAATGGTCTGAAAAGTTGGGATTGCTCCCACATATTTGTTCTTTGGGATGATGATTTTTGTGTTGGAGTCTGTGCGTAATCACTGTGGAAGCACTGAAAATCTTTCTCTGGAATACAAAACATGGAGAAAAATAAAGCCTGAGATTAAAGTGAATGCACTCTGGCTGGCTGGTCTTAGTGTCTGAGGGGGAACTCCAAAGCTAGGAATAGGGGCTGACAGACTCGGTACTCAGAATGTGACTGCTTGGTATTACTGCTGGAGAAATGAACTGTAATCAATAAAGACCTGATCAATAGTGAAGACCTCATCAGCAGTGTTCTGCTCTATTGCTCCCCAATATTGCTGGCCTCCTCAGTTAATATGGATTTTTTTGTTTTGTTTTGCAGTATGTCATCAAGGCAAAAACAAAAATAGAGTTTATGTGGTCACAAAATATTTAATTGACCTTTTGTGCCAACCTTTGTATTGGAGACTAAGAGATAAATGAGATCGTCATTATTATGAAGCAACAAACCCCCAGAGTGGCTCTGGTGGTAAAATGCTTGCTACACAAACATGAATATCTAGGTTTGGATCACCAGCACCCGTGTTATCGGGGTGGGGTAAGGTATAGTGGCAGTGCACGCCATAATCCCTGCTCTGGGGAGACAAAGACAGATGTGAGGATTCCCGGGGCCTGGTGACCAGTCAGTCTAGCTGGTTATGGAGCTCCAGGTTCAATGAAAACCTTGTCTCGAGAGTAAGGTGGAGGACTGAGGAAGATACCTTACATCTCCTCTGACCTCCATATGCACACACGTACACACTCACACACACCATAACTGCATTGCCACCTGACAAGTACTAGCAATGTGAACATGGAGCGAAGTGTATAACTGATACAGGAAAGTGGATCCCCAAGGATACATTCTGTACACAATGTTATTGTCGGGGCTGAAGCAGTGCTCATTGAATCCTTGACTGAATGAGTTCCTGGATAGACAGATGGCTATGATGGTTAGAAAAAAAGACACAGATTCCCACAATTCAAAGTACCAAGGGGCTCTGGGAGCATTTTTCAGAAGATGCTTAGTTCTGACAATGTTCTGAAAAGTGAGATTGCTGTTTCTTCCCAGTCTCCTTGAATGTGACCATCAGAGCCCCCTTCATTAGAATGAATGTCCTTCTAGTGTTTGCTTCTTTCAGCGTGCAGCCTGGGTTGTTGCAACTGATGGATGAGCTTGTCAGAGTTCTGTGAAGCTGAAGTTTTGTTACCTGGTAGATTAGTGAACACATAAGGAGCATGGGATTAGAGACTTGAGTTCTAGAACTTTCTGTTCTAGTGTGTGTGTTCTTTCTTCCTGTGGGTAAACTGTATTTGATCAATTATTTCTGAAAGCCTATGGCATATTTTAAATATATTTAAATCGGGTTATTTTATCTTGTTTTGTTTCACTTTGAGACAGGGTCTCATGTATCTCAGGCTAACCTTGAGCTTTGAGGGTGACCTTGAACTCATGAGCCTCTCACTTCTGAGTACTGGGGTCATAGGCCATCAAACTCAATTCTAAAAGATCCAATTGCCAGAACCCAGGGCTTCGTGCTTGCTAGACAAGGACTCTTCAGCATCATCCTCAGCTCTTGTGTAAGCCTTTACATGTCAATTAATGTGAATTTCCATAAGAGATCATATGATCATTTAACAACCACCCCTTGTTGGTATCAGGATCAGCTCCGAACCCAGTGACATCACACCTAGGCGACAGTGATCCACTCATCTGTTGCCAAGGCAACCGCCACCATATTCCCAGAATCCACTTGGCTCACCTTGCACCTTTACCTGGGAACGGTATGTCACTATCCAAATAAAAGGAAGACCCTTCTGACCCCTTGCTCTCTCTTCCCCCCTTCTTCTTCATGCCACCTTTGCCCTTCTTTCCTACAATAAACCTCACATGGAACTGGTGTGGTCTGGTTTGGTCTGTCAAGAGCCATGCATCTAACACAACACACCTCAAATTAAATACTTATTAAATGTATTGGTATATAAAGCTCTCAGAAAAACCTCTTAGGTTTTTAAAGCTCCTTTTACTTTCATTTATTTGCTGAAGCAAAAACTGTCTTCTCAACACAAAGTAGCACCCATGACACCCAGACTTAATGCTTAGGAGAGAAAGAGAATCCTGCCTGGTGTGGAAATCAAGTTGTTTCTCAAAATTCATCTTACTAAATTATGCTAGATTTAATGCTTTATTTCAGGTTTTAAAAATAAGCTTTTATTTCTCAATTTCTTTTAAAAAATACACTACCAATAGACTAGTTCTTAGAAACTAACAACAGTTTACTCATTTGCTTAAAGCATCCTCACACCCACCGTTCACACCTTCTATGCACCAGATAAAAAAAATTTGTTTAAAATTTATTTGAAAATAAGTGAGAATGTACAGTTACAATCATAAAACCTCACCTTTTCTTTGATGCTTTAAAGCTTTGAAAGAAAACAAGAAAATGCAATTCTGGCGACTGTGTGACTGCTAGCTTGGTTTCCATGGCAACAGAGAGGAGATCATCAAAACAAAATAAGGATTTTCAAGCTGATTACCCTTCTCCACCCGTGCTGCCTCTGCTGCTGCACACCAAAAGGCTTCAGAACTCAGCCTTGGGAACTGACATTTACTTCTGTTTGTTTTGTCTCTCGCAGCTAAAATGAAGTAGAAAATAGGATCTTTTGGGTTGTAGTTGGGTTTGCTTGTAGACAGAGCTATACTCCACGAGAGTGAAGAGCATCCTGTGGGTATAAAGCCCTGTGTGGCTTACTGACTGTCCTGATGTGCTTCAACCTCTGTCTGATGCATATACTATTCCGTCTCAAAATTCATATTTCTTGGGACTACTATAAGAAAGCAATGTGAATTTATAATAAAAGGATAAAAACTTCTGACATGAAATGATTTATATAAAGAGATGAGACAGCATATAGAATGAGAAAAGGGAAAGGCATCAAGGGAAAACAATTGGATTTCCATTAAAATGGAAAAAATACTATTATAAACCCCCTTGTTCAGATTTATACCTTCTATGGTTAACAATTATGATGCCAAAAATAGTAGCCATAGATATTTGGTTCTGTAGTTTTCAAAAGCTTAGTTTAGCATTGTTTTGTTATCCAGGATTGCTATGTATTTTATAAAGGCAGTATTCCTCTATTAAAAAAATTAGTTAAACCAGAGAATTTGGGGAGGGGCTAGCATGCATAATAAAAAATATGCTTTAATGGAAATATCATTTAAGAGGTTTTAATATCAGATGAAAATAATGAAATTCAGATACTATCCCTCGTGGGGAAGAATGAAGAACACAGCCATCATTGGTTGTCTTCGGTGTATCTATATTCTGCTCATGTATTATCCCTCCAAACAATTCAAGCTTTCCAAAGCCTGTGCTGGGTGAGATTCCTGGTCACTTTTTATACATAAGCCCCAATAAAGGAAGTAATTGGACATGCTACACAAGTATATTGTGGTAATCTCCTAATTTATTTAAGTAACACTCTGTATTTTAATTAAAGTTTTCCCCTAGATATTGGAGCCTCTTGCCATGAAATGTAAAATTTGTAATATTTAAATATATCTCAATAGCCAGGGTAAACGATGGATTATAAACAAGTCTCAATACTAACAGCTTTTGAAAAGGGCTTTGAGAACAGAACATGAGTTGAGAAAATTAGCTCAGTTAACATCAAAGGCTCTATGCTAAAAAGGGTACCAGGACATATGGTTATGTTAAAAGGGGATTCCAACAATATGTGCAGCAAACATGTGCTCGCTTTGAGATTGGGAAGACACATGGGTTGATGGGCTTGGGTGAAAGCCTGTGTCCATGCGTCAGCAAAGCACAGAGCTTGCGGTCCATGGAAGTACTGATGAAGGCTCCAGCCATGTGCACTCATCTCTATTCTAACAAAGCTGGACTAAATCAGGGATCAGCAGTGTCTCTGTACAAGGGCAGATAATAAATATCTTTGGTCATGTGGGTCATAAAGCTTCTATTACCAGCTAAGCTGCTCTGCCATTGTAGCATGAAAAGAGCAATACAGGTGAGACAAGTGAATCAGATAGCTGTGAGCCAATATAATTCTATTTACAGAAATATGCATGGGCCAGATTTGGTTGGTTGACCATGATTACTAACCCCTGAACTAGGATACAACTAATTCAGCATTCCATAGTCAATGCTATTTTTTTTTGTAAATGTTAATGTTAGCCAACGTGAATTTATAATAATCAAGAAACCTGGCTAGCAGGGAGATTTGCAAAAGAACTTTTAGGCTTATAATTCAAATTTTGGCTAAATGTGGTGAATTTAACCCAAGTCCTATATATCACTGCATATATAAAATAATGTGACAGTTTGATATCATATTATGACTAACTTTATTAATAGAGCCACTATAAATAATTACCTAATATGCTTTATGAACATAGTCAAACACATGTGGATATAGAAACTCCCTTTATGGAAATTTAAGGCAATATAAATACTTTAAATTTATTTTCAATCTTGCTACTTCTTTAAGGGCCAGTGTTGTGGAGTTGGTCTAATGCTAATATTATTTTAATTGGGTCCCCCAAATTGTACCAGAATCTGCATGTAAGATGCTGAGGGTCCCTGACCCCAATTTGTTTTGATTGGTAAATAAAGTTGCCAGCAGCCAGTAGTTGGGCAGTGAGACAGAGGTGGGACTTTGGAATTCCCAGACAAGGAACTGAGGGCAGAGGAAGGAGAAAGTCTCCATGCCAGGCCTGAGTAGTACAACCATCATGTAAGTGTCGGAGGTCGTGACCCAGGAGAGTTGCACACCTGGGTCCAGGGCAGCCAAGATGAAATATAGGTTTAGTAAGTGATGAGTTGGGATTATCAGAACGTACATCAGCCATGTGGAGGTTCGGAAGTGGCCCAACCCTTGAGCCCTTTAAGGTATATTAAAATATAAAGCCGTGTGTGTGTGTGTGTGTGTGTGTGTGTGTGTGTGTGTGTATGTGTGTATGTGTGTGTGTGTGTGTGTCTGTATGTGTGTGTGTGTGTGTGTGTGTCTGTGTGTGTATGTGTGCGTGTGTGTCTGTGTGTGTGTGTGTCTGTGTGTGTGTCTGTGTGTGTGTGTGTGTTTCATTCAGGAACCCAGAATATTGGGCCAGGTAGCAAGGAACATGCTCCGCCATCACCTGGGCAATTTGAGTAGAGATAATTTGGCTACAGCAACAGGTCAAGACCATAGTAATAGTAACTCAAATATTTGGACAGTTTATACAATAAACTCAGAAAGCTGATCTTACACAGAATTGAAATTCTCACCATTTCAGTGTCTTACCTACAAAATTCTCCAAGTACATATTCCCCTGATGCTGATGATAGGCCAATGACAGGGAAATATACTTAAATTGCACAGCGTTGTTAATGATTCTTCCATTATACTTGAAGGATAAATGTCTGCTTGAGACACAGCGGTAAGAAGGTGGAAGCAAATTGAGACTTGCAAGAAAGATTGTTGCTTCGTTGATAAATCAGTTTTCTAAGACCAGTCACTGATGTCCTGTAAGTCACAGAAGGGGTGTTCCAAGGAAATCAGACTTCCAATCTAACTGTGATACAAGGAGCCCTGGCTCTGTCCATACTTCTGATGCCTTTTATGATCTGGGAAGTTACTTATAATTTCTTCCAGCCTCAGTTTCCTCATCCAGAAAATGGGAAGAAAAATTATCTCTTGGAGTTGTCAAAAACATTACATAAATCTGTGTTAAATACTGAATATATTATAGACTCAAAAATGGTAGTTCTTGTCACTATGAAAACCTACATTTAAAAATCACCACCACCACTACCACCACCACCACAACAATAAAAAACTTGGCAAGTAGTGTTTTTTGTGATTCTAGCACTGGGCAGGCAGAGATAGGAGGATGCTGGACTTCCTGATTCCCTAATAGGCCACTAAGAAATTCTGTCTCACAAAACAAGGTGGATGGCTCCTGAAGAATGACAACCTGAGATTGACTTCTGCCCTCTACCCACTTATGCACCCACATGAACATACAACCCAAATATGGAAATACTATAAAGGAAAATGTTTGCCTATTAAGGAAGACTAGTGCTTGTCTCTATAATGAAAAACTATTTTCCTGGTAGCAGGGAGAAAGGACAAACCAAGAAGTTCACTGACACAAAGGCTGTCCACTTTCTGTCATAGCCTGGTTATTGCATAAAATTGACGTCCATAAATTTAATGACAGAGGATGTGAGATATAAGAGAGGAGATATAAGCAGGTTTTATGCTTCATCAAAGGTATAGACAGCTAGTGAGATTATTTCTCAGGGCTAGTGGAGAAGGGAAGGGTATTTTGGTGAAGCCCACACTTTGTATGGGTAATTAATTGATTTTGAACTTAACACACCGAAGGTCCAAAGCAGCTGTCTTGAGCATTTCAGTTTGGTGGCTGTTTGTGCAGCTGTGTGACTGGTTTTTCTTTCTGCTACTGAAAGGCCTGCTTCAGAACTTACAGCTGCCATTGTGCATCTGAAAGCTGTGTAGATCAATCCCTGCCTGTTGCCAAAGTTATGCTTCAAAGCCTCTGAGAAATAAAACTCCTAGAGATTCATACTGTGGAGCCCTGCAAAAGGCAATGCCAAAAGAAGGTGGGCACCCAGGTCTCTGGATCTTAAGATCCTGAATTCAGTGAGTCACACACACAATGAGCTTCAAGAACTCCCCTCTGGAGGTTCTGTATGACTAATAACCATTTGTCCCCAGAGGAGAGCAGCCAGCAAGGAGTCTGTCTGGGAGGAGATAGCCTGATTTTTCCATCTGTTATTTCTTTTTCTGCATCTTGTGGGTGGATCACATGTTCGAGACTTTAGGCAAGCAGGTATGTACAGGTAGGTGCCCATATCTGCTAGAGTCCAGCATTTCCAACAGCTGTGCTTGTCCTGTTGACAGCTGGAGGAGTGGGGGTGGGTCCTTCCTTCCTTTTTTTTTCACAAAATTACTGCTGAGATGAATGAATCCCTTTAAACAGTGAAGAGAATACAAAAGTAAAGGCACAGCAGGTGTCATGTACTGAAGAGGTAACAAGTTGTCAAAGTCAAGTCAAGAAAAGCTAAGAAAGGAAGGAGCAGACCTCAACAGTCAGAGACACCATGTCTGAATAGAAGAAAAGAGAGAAGTTGAGCCTGAAAAAACAAAGTAAAAATAACTGCAGAGCCAAGGGACCTGGGAGGCTGGCCATGTGCGGATAGAGAAGTGGGCTATTACACAACTCAGAGGTTCCTTGTAAAAGTAGATAACAGCCCTCACAAAAGTATTTTACATCACAACAGCACAACCACAGAAGGAAGAAGCGGCCCAAGTGAGCAGGCTGTGTTTTTCCACTCGAATTTGTTCTGAGTGGGGTGAATGCCCAGGAGAAGCAAGCGACTGAACCCTCACACAGACCTGCACACACAGGAAGGAAATTCTAACACCTTCTACAAGCTTGAACCCTAATGAGATGCAAAGTGGAAAAAAAACTAGAAAGGACAAAAGGAGGTACACAGGGTGGTTGTATTTATGAGACAAAAAAGCATTGTGTCCAAGCCGGGAATGGGAAGAGCTGTGAATTAACATATGAAAGAAGCCAGTTGCCAAGAAAGACTGGAGACCTTTCCCCACCTGGGCGCTGCCGCTGCGCTGCTGCTGCTGAGGCTGCTGCTGCCTCTTGCCATTGTAGCTGCTCCTCGTCCTCCTCCTCCTCCTCCTCCTCCTCCTCCTCCTCCTCCTCCTCCTCCTCCTCCTCCTCCTCCTCCTTGTTCTCCTCCTCCTCCTCCTCCTCCTCCTCCTCCTCCTCCTCCTCCTCCTCCTCCTCCTCCTTTTTTTCTTTTCTCTTCCT
>CM052709.1:47162922-47187168 GCA_028551405.1 Uromys caudimaculatus
CTCCTCCTCCTCCTCCTCCTCCTCCTCCTCCTCCTCCTCCTCCTCCTCCTCCTCCTCCTTTTTTTCTTTTCTCTTCCTTTTTATCGATTCCCTGGGAACCCACACATCATGCACTCCGATCCCATTCATCTCCTTATCCCTTTGTATCTGCCCTCCACCCTTGCAACCTCGCCCCACTGAGAGAGAGAGAGAGAGAGAGAGAGAGAGAGAGAGAGAGAGAGATCATCGTGGAAGCTGTAGTGTGTCACAGTGTGTCACACAGTACACCCTTTTGTCCACACATCTTTACTTGCAAGTGTTCATTGCAGTGAGTCACTGGGCTTCTTGCAGAAGCAGAAGGAGCAGTGAAAAATCCCAGTGAGACACAGACCTAGGAGAGGTGGGTGCTATGTAAATGCCCTATAAAGCTTCCTGGGCCTCCTATGTGAACGCCTTTCTTCCACCTCACTACCCTCTCCCATTCTAGAGAGTGTCTTTCTCTATAAACCATTCCTATTCCTATTTTCCTTAGGAAATGTTATATAAAACATTTCCCTATTTCTATTACTGTGTACTTGGTACAGTCCTTGGAACCTGGAAAACTTCAGCAGGTAGGTGCCCCTGGGGACTCAGCTGCATCCCTGTAGCGGTAGATTGTGATCCTGGGGGGAGATTGAGGGAGAGGGAATAGAGTTATTGATTAATGGGGTCAGAGTTTCAGTTCTGGAAAGTGAGGAGAGGTACACAGATGGAAGGTTGTGACAGTGGCACACTGGGTATATATTAAATATCACTCATCTGTACACTAAAAATAGGAAAAATGTGATGGAGTTTTTGGTATAAGTATTTTACCACAAGATTTTAAGTATGAGTGATGGCCTTGAGAACCTCATTTCTTATACTGATTACACATACATTACATGTGATCCCATCCTCTAGGCATTTTCACTGAGAAATCCAGTGATTCTTGATGTTAGGAAAGAAAAGTATATTAAAAAAGTATTTTTTAATTTTTAGGAATTGCTTTTAATGGCAGTATCTTCCTTTTCATACTGCCAAGAAGCTAATCCTTTTATTTTATTTTATTTTTTTTTTAACAAAATGACATTTTCCTGAGGAGTAATTAATCCTACTATGAGAGTGAGCAGGAACGAAAAGACATTAGGACAATGTGTCATGCAGAGCACAGCATGCTTAGGAAAAATCCAGAAAAAGAAAGAAGGAAAAAAACAGGACAAGGGACGAAAAACAGAAGCCGTGTAAAACTGGAGGCAAAAAAGAAATGGTCACAATAACCATCTGCTGCAGAAATCCTTGAGTCTTCAGCCGTAAGGACTCCAAACTCAAAAGAAATCTGCCAACAGAGGAGCTCAAGAGAAGCAGAAAAAGGCTAAGAGGGGACTGCGGCATAGGCCACATCCATCCCTGACCTGAGGGTGCAATAGCTGGAGGAGAGCTGCAATACAGCCAGATCTCTTGTGAACATATTCAACCATGGCCGTGGGCTGCATGTGGCCAAGTGTGGTCCAACACAAAATCATAAACTTACTTAAAACATTATGAGTGTTTCGGCTGGGATTTTGTATATGTGTAACTTGGTGGTGCAGTTCTCCAGCATGAACTTTGTAGATGACAATGTTGTGTGACAAGGTCAAGGCGGTTAAACATGCCTGCTAGAGTATATTATTAACAGAACCTTTTGAAAAGCTTTATGACAGAGATACTGTGGCCATTCGCAGTGGTTCTGATTTGAAGGTAACACTGTGAAAGCCATGGCTCTAGCATTAAGGAGGAGTAAGATATTAATGATTGATTCTGTATCTTTCGATCTTTTCAAGTATCTAAAAAAGAAAGTCCAAATCAAGAACTATAGAAGGGACTTGAAAAATTACTTAAATTCAGGTGGATATTATCTATTATACTTGCCTTAAGGTAGTGGTGTGGCTTTAGACCAAATCTGGCATCATCACTTTCTAATAATATTGAGTTCTTCTGGCCAAGTTACACAACTTTTCTAGACCCTGTTTTCTTCATCTGTGAAACTAAGGTATGTTGTAGTAATTATTTAAATCCCAACCTGGGGTTTCTACACTGCCTTAGACCATTAAGTTCCCAGATGAAAGATACACACAACCTTTATATTTACGATAAACCTTAAATAACACAAGAGCTGGGCAAGTACTACTCTCTATGCTGTTAGAACCTACTTTCGCAACGACAATGCCGAGTTATTATATACTATGTTCCATCTGGGCTGCTCTTAACTCCAATTGGCCAGCCCACAGGGCCATGGCGACTTCTCCTTCCCCTCCTTCACTTTTCTTCTACCTCTTTGCCTTCCTCCTCCAACACCAAGCCTACGAAACCTAAACCCCACCTATGCCTCTTCTGCCCAGCTATTAGCTGTTGGCATCTTTATTTACCAATCAGAAATAATTTGGGGGCAGGGTCACTCAGCCTCTTACATGAGGAATCTCTTAACCTCTGGGTTGACTGGTCGTGGGTGCTCCAAATTAGCATTAGAATACAAGCAGCATGAGACCAACCCACTGCTGGGGTAATACTGTATCAATCCACAGATGTTGTTGGAAGATTAGACACTTACAGAGGATTTAGCATAGTACCAAGCATGTTGGAAATAGAACAGGCATTTCTTTTGGCAGCCCAGACATCTCTCTGCTATGTTTGGGTGAGTCCCATTTACCTATCCACTTTTGTCTATCATCTTGTGAAAACTGAATCTTAGGAGTGAAGCCAAGACAACATTCCTGCCATTTTCATCCTCCCCACTTACATGGAAACCACTTCACTCCGTGGCAGATGATTAATAGACAAAAGAACAAGGATATACATTGCCTTTATGGGAATATTTAATCCCAGAGTATTCCCTCCAGTGGATACCAGAGAGGGAGAAAGATAGCTTCAGAGGTTCCCAGAGTGAATTAATTACTTTGCAATTGCTATATTATGCAGTCTCTTGCATTTATAGCACTGTGCAAAAAGTGTTTCAAGGGAAGTAAGGCTTCTGCCCTTTAATTTGATGAAAAGCTGGAGCTAGCTGATAGAATGGAATGCAATTTTTTACTATCTAAAAACTCAATAAAGATAATTAATTTGGGAGGAGACTAATATTTCAATAAAGCTGAAATAAATGACCATGTTCAGTTCTCTTCTGTTAAAGGATGTACTTAAAGTTGAGAAATGACTTGGTTAATAATTTCCCTTGACTATATCATGAGAGAACACCGTGGGCTATGTGTTTAAGATGAATTTATATGCTATTACTTCTAAAGGGGGATGCAAATTCTTGCCCTTGGTAACTTCAGAACCATCACTTAAGAAGACAAGCTCTTACTTACATGGTTCCTTATATAAGTCCCAAAGACCTCAACACATACAATGAGCTATGAATCTTAGGGCTGGGGGTTTTGTTTTTGTTTGGTTGGGTTTTTAAAATGGTTCTTCTTTTGATAGAGTTTTTTGAATGGCTTTCATACTGCAAGTATCTTGTCCTTTCCTTCTTTCTCTGAACGGAATCTTCTCTTCAATAAAATGGTTTACTTCTGGGTAGGGTCAGTCCCAGCTCCAGCTTGTGAAGTGAGTGATGTGACTGACACTTCATAGTCTTGAATGGCATAGTATGAGGGCCAGGGACACAAGTCTATATGACTGAAATAAGATGACATCTTATCTACTGGGAATATATACAAACTCTTTCGTTGCTCACAGAAATAAGTGGCATCTTTTGCTGTTGGGTATCTTTATATCTGCATGTAAACTGGGATAGAGGGTAGCCACCATATACAAGTAGAAGAGCACCTAGCCTAGAAGATGGAAAGACAGCAGGGTATAACAGCACTCAGACCTTGATAGTGTCTTGGAGGGATTGAATTCAGTGGCTCTGAAGTTAAGTGAGTTGCAAAATTGTTCTATTATCTGACATATTTCAAGTCTGAGTTTTCAGTTACTATTAGATAATGTTATCTTAACAGTCATCTACATGAGCCAATCCTTTGAGTGAATGAAATACTGGGCAAAGATGATAAAGAGAAATCTGATGGCAATGAGTCCCTTTGTTATCTTGATGGTGGTGATGGTACCATGTGAATTATATCTCCTACCAATTATAAACTATATATTTTCTGTGTGTGTGTTAGTGTGTGTGTGTCATTATTATCTGGCAATAAAATCTTAAGGATTACTTTCTCTGAGTATAAGTTAGAAACTAATAATAAATCCTAGGAAATTTTATTTAGATATTTACAAATTTTTTTAGAAATTCATGGATCAAAAAACAAACAAACCAACACACACACACACACACACACACACACACAAAACAAGTGAAGATATAGTTTTGAAATTCCTTAAACATCAAGAGTGGAAAAAACAGCCTGAGGACTGTGCAGCTTAGTGCTCATACAAGAAAATGAACATATGACATCATATTACTGGAAAATCAGAATTAATAATGAATAATGAAAAATAAAGAGAACAAATTAAAGAACCTAAAAATATATAATAGGAAAGGTCATCAAATATTGATTTCTTGAAATGATTAATCAGACAAGCCCAGAACAGTTAACATTTATTTAAAAATAAACATAGACAAAAAAACCAATTTGCAAGACACTGGACATTAGAATGAAGGACAATGATTCTTAAGAAGAGAAAAGCCCATGGGTTCTCCAAGCTACTGTCATCTTGGGTGTTTCCAGCTAATGGCTGAGGGATCAGGACAAGGCAAAGTCCAGCAAGTTCTTTACCTTGCTGAGAAGTTGTTTCTCTTGAGGATACAGAGTTGAGGATCCAAAGACGCCAACAGACTGGGGTTTGTAGGGCAGAGCACAGGATCTAGAGAGTTGCACAGAGCACCTAGAATATGGTGTAAAGAAACTATCCAAGGGCAGAAAAGGGGCCAGGAGTCAGCAATGCCCCAGAATCTACATAAGGGCAGGACTGGTGATTCCATTAGCCAGTACAGAAATCCACAGTTCTCTAGAGTACTCTTAAGTGAGCCATAGGAGAACATGAGAAAAACATTAGAGGTAATGGGTGTATATTTGCTACCTTAACTGTGGTAATGGTTTTATGGGTATATGCATATGTCAAAACTTAAACACTTTAAAATGTTGTGGTTTGTCATCTGTCAAAATATCAATATATCAATAAAGTTGTTAAAAAATACATTATATGGGGCCAGCAAGTTGACTCAGTAAGTAGAGGTGCTTACCACCAAACCTGGTGATCTGATTTCAACCCCTGGGACACACATGGTGGAAGGAGAGAACTGATTCCTCATAAATCATTCTCTGTCTTTCATAATTGACCTTTGCCCTCTGTCCCCTCTATATAAATAAATGAATGAATAAATACAGTTTTAAAAATTTAAAAACTAACTTTTAAAATGTAAAGCTGATTCAGAGGGCAAATGTACAGTGCCTGACGTGCTCTTGAATGATTTTACAGCTTAAACTTGAAAATTTTATGAACTAGATGGGTCCTAGAAAATCACAATCTATAAAATTTCTCAGGAAGAAAGAGGAACGATCAGTCATCCTAATAAAAGTCAAGCAAAATTTAAAATGTATCCCCAAAAGGGCATTGCTCTCAGGAAACCCTTCAGGAATATTTTAGCTTACATTCAAGTGCAAGAGCTAACAGCATACACCATAACATGAGAGGGTAAATATGCATGTTCAGGATTCACTAACAACATGGAACATACTTGTAGCATGTAGTTCCTACTACTCCGCTGTAAGCTCTGGGCAGACCTCACCGCCAGCCCCATCCAGGTTCCCTGGATCTGTGGATAAAAGACATACACACACACACACACACACACACACACACACACACACACACACAAACACAAACACACCAAACACACACGCACACACACGCTTTAGCTCAGTGGCTGGACTCTCCTCTTCTAAGCCTTCCTCGGCTATTGCACCCTTCTTTTCACTCCCAGCTCAGCACCTTAAATCTGCCCTCAACTTTAGTTGCTCAGTTACCATTAGTCCTAGCTCAGCACCCTAAATCTGCCCTCAGCTCAGTTGGTCTCTAATCTCCCACCCGCTACACCAGGCCAATGGCCACTCCACCTTAGATCTCACATGGCTGGTGGTTCTTTTTCCCTCCAAAGCACAGTGAAACCTTTTCTCCTTCCTTTCATCTGCTAGCCTGCCTTAGGGGAGAACTAGAAGTCCTGTCTATTCTGCCCAACTCATTGGTCACTAGCAATAAAGATCAATCAAAAACCAACTGGGGAACAGGACCTTCAGGGTTCACACACAGATTCCCAATCAGAGCATCAGAATCACCCCCTACACACACTAAACTCAACGAGAAGAAAACTTCAATCCTCATGAAAGAGTTATAATTATGCCAATATATAACATATGAAGCAGGCAAAAAGTAATAAAGATAATTTAATGATCATAATTTCAGTACTTGCGTATGTTCAGAGGATGAGGCCAATTGTGAGACTAAAATACCCAGATTAAAAAATCAACTACAAAAAGCAAAAATCAACTTCATCTGTAAATATGAAAGCAAAAATTCTAAACAATGAAGGCGTCTACCAACGTTTTTAAAAAAAAAAATCAAAAAAGATATGCTTTAACCAATTAGGCATATTCCTCCAAAATACAAGATTTATTTAGTATTATAAATATATGTTCTACCCTAAAAGTTCAGGGGCAATCTATATGATTATTGTTTTAAAATTACAAATATATGTGTTACTTTAACATGTTAGGAGGACATATATAATTGTATAGATAGATGGAGAACATTTTTAATAAAATCCAATTTCCTAGTTTTGAAATTCTTTGTAAATTATGACTATGGGGAACTGGCTTACTCTGACGTACTCCTCTACAAAATATTTCTAGCAGACCACATATTTACTGCTAAGTCCTCAGAAATAAGACTAAAACACTACCATGACTTTTATTTCATTCTCTGTTTTATGACATAGACGTTTACTATGCTAACCAGAGATACTAGCCATGGTGAGAAGATTTTAAAAAGAAAGATAAACAGAAACAAAAGGAATAAGAAAAAAAGGGCAGTTTGCACACAACATAGTTTTCTGTGTGGAGAATTTAGATCTCCAGATGAACTATTGCACTTACAATTTTATAAAATTGCCAATTCCCAAATCTACATGTAAAAGTCGAATTGTATTTCCAAAAATAGAAAGTACCTAGCAAAAAAAATATTGGCAACAGATACACAGCTCTATATGGGAAAAGCAACTTTGTTGAAATAAATTAAATAATCTAAATAAAAGCAAGGTGATGTGCATGGATAACAAAAACTCCTCAATGTCACAGAAGCCACCACAAATAGAATGAAATTTTAGTAAATTTGTTCAGTAATAGAAAAGGGGAACCAATGGCAATCAATGGAACACAATTAAATCCCTTCCATATTAGCCAAAGAAATCAGACACCACCAAATGTTAGAGATGCTGTAGCAAAATGGGAGCAGTCACAGAGTCTTCACCAGCGTGGTAATTAGTGCGGTGGCTTGGTATCATTTGTCAAAGTTGATCATGCTCATATATAACTCAGTTATTCTACACCGTGCAGCATTTGTGTGCACACTCGAGAAGATGCTCAAAGATGCTCATAGCATATCCATTACTGAAAAATAACAGACACTAGCAACCTGTATATCCATCAATAATACAATGGCTAGAGTCTTATGTTTCTGCACCATGCTACAGTGAAAATAAACTACCATAGAGAAATCAGAAGGCTGGTGCTCAGTCCTCAAGTTTGCTTTTTGTTACTGTGATAAAACACTGACCAAAACCAACTTGGAGAAGAAAAGACCTTACTTCAACTTGTAGATAACATTATATCATGGGACACCAAGGCAGGAATTCAAGGTGGGAGCTTGAAGCAGAAACCATGGTGGAAACACTGCTTACTGGCTTGTTCCTAGCCCCAGGCCCACCTGCCAAAGGATAACACTGTCCAACCTAGACTGAGATTCTCTACCTACATCAACTAGCAAACAAGAAAATGCCCTACAGAGATGAACACAGACCAAACAAATGGTGGAAGTTCCTCATTCGAGGTTTCCTCTTCCCAAGTGTGTCAAGTTGACAACTGAAACTACCTATGACATGAAGAGAACCAACAAGAAAAGCAAAAATGACAAAACTATGTAACATTTAGAGAGACATAATTACATTAATATTTGTGATGGTTTGAATATTCTTGGCCCGGGGAGTAGCACTATTTGGAGGCGTGGCCTTGTTGGAATAGGTATGGCCTGGTTGGAAGAAGTGTGTCACTGTGGGCATGGGCTTTAACACCATCGTCCTAGCTGCCTGGAAGCCAGTCTTTTCCTGTTTGTCTTTGGAAGAAGATGTTGAATTTCACCTCCTTCTGAGTGTACCATGCCTGCCTGGGGACTGCCACGCTCCTGCTTTGATGATAATGGCCTGAACCTCTGAACCTGTAAGCCAGCCCCAATTAAATGTTCTTACAAGAGTTGCCTTGGTCATGGTGTCTGTTCACAGCAATAAAACCCTAACTAAGATAATGTTATATAGTGTTTTGTTATAATGAAACAAGCAACACAAAATTCACCTATGAGGATGGAAGGGGTGGACATAGAAGGAGTTTTTAAAGCAGTGGTTTTGTTCAGTTTCTTAAGCATGGGTGAATTGGTACAAGGGTGGCCACTTCATTCTTTAAATCATATATTTATACTAAAGGCTTCTCTCTTCTGCAGAGAGGAAACACTTCACAACAAAAGATCTTTTCAAAGTAAAAAGCCAACAGAGATTGTAAATTATTGAGACTCTTCAAGCTGGTATACCCCGTTCAGAGGACCTGTTTCTCTTTATTTCTGCATGACTAGTGTTTTGGACTTTCTTGGACATAAAGCATATGGAGGAGATTTGGGAGCAGATAGAATATTTTCTAGTTGGCCATAGGAAGCAGCATTGTGAGGCATGGAAGAAAAGAGACTCATAGAGACTGGTACAATTAGCTATGTTCTAAATATCTTTGCTATGGGCAGTAGAAGCTCAACTCATTAGGAACCTCCAAGCACTGATCAGAATGCCTACCATATTCTTCAGAAGAGCCAGACACTGTGCACTTACTGACTTTACCCCCACTGGTTGAATTGGTCCCGGGTGTGGTCATTCACTTACCACTCTAGGCCACAGTTGGGCTAGACAGATACAAAGCTTCCAAAGAAGTGCCCGGACAGAAATCGTTTTGTGCATACAGTGGCATGAGGAGTAGATTCTGACAACAGATGAAAGCAGCGATAAGAAAGTATTTAAATTGTCTCACAAGTTTATTTACTTATTTTTCCTTAAAAAAAAACAAACAAAAAACAATAGATGCTTCTCAGACTTGCATCTTGAAGGAGCTTTCTGTGATTTGACCTGGCCAGATTAGATATCACATCACACTTAGATGCTGCCTTAGAGTTATTATTGCTGTGATGGAACACTATGACCAAAAGCAAATTGGGGTACAAAGAGTTTATTCAGCTTACTCTTCCACATCACAGTTCATCATCAAAGGAAGTCAGGGCAGAGACCTGGAGTCAGGAGCTGATGCAGAGGCCTTAGAGGAGTGAAGAGTGCTGCTTATTGGCTTGCTCTTCATGGCTTCTCAGCCTGCTTTCTTATAGAACCCAGGATTACCAGCATAGGGGTGGCCCCACCCACAATGGGCTGCTCCTCCACCTCCCCATACCAATGAAGGAAATGCTTATAGGCTTGCCTACAACTCAGACTTAAGTACAAATTTTCTTAATCCCAGTTCCTTCCTTTCAGATGACCTTAGCATGTGTCAGGTTGATATAAAAGTATCCAGCACATATATTTAAAGGACCTAGGTCAGACCTCAACAGGCTCCCAATGTCTGCCAGCCCCTGGACAATTGATTCTGTAGGCCTTATTCTTGTGGTGTCCCTGACTCCTCTGGTTCCTCCAATCCTTTCTTCTCCTCTGCAGAACTCCCAGAGCTCTGTAGTAAGGGTCCATGATTCACTGAAGAATGATACCCCGGACTCAAATAGTATGCCAAAGCAAAGAGTATTTTATTCTGCAGAAATCCAGCATGCTGGGGTCTACCATCTTCTAAGATGGAGGTGCCTGAGTGAGCTCGCAGGCCCAATTTAAAGCACATTAGGGAAATTCCGGGGAGAAGTAGGTGACCTCTATTTTAATCTGTTGGCTCTATCTCTAGGGACAGTTCAGAACCATTGCTGGAGTATGGGGCGCTAGAAACTGATGCTAAGGAAGTCTGGAAACTGCTGCTGACCCGTTACCTTCCCAGGTGGTGGGCCTGGACTTGCCTAGACTTGATGAGTTCTTGGAAACAGAGATTTAGGCCTAGTCTCTGGAACTGCCAATTTAAAGCCTGTCATGGAGTCAGCCTAGCCTGTCTCACTGCCTAGTGTTGGGCTGTGATACTTTGCATCTGCTCCTACCAGTTGCTAGATGGAATCTGTCTGGTCTCTCTGGTGATGATTATGCTATTCTTTTGCTTGTTTATAGGACCCTGTCCCTCTTACTGGGTTCCCGCGTCCAGCCTTTGGTGTGATGGGATATGCCTGGTCTCATTGTAGCTTGTTTTGCCATATTTGGTTAGTGTCCCTGGAAGGCCTGCTCTTTTTCTGAAGGGAGGTAGAGGTGGGTGGAGCTGGAAGAGAGAGGAGGTGAGGGGGAGGGAGGGAGGGGAAACTGCAGTTGGGATTACTATATGAGAGAATTAAAAAATATATATCCAGCACAGATGCTTCCATAATTTCCCGCCTGCCTCTCTGGAGCTGTACTTAGCTGTACAACACACATTAGCAATGTGCACTCCTGTCACGCCCACCATACTTTGTGTTAGTCATCTTGGAGTGCTACAGCCTTAGTTTGGCATGTGGAAATTAATTAAACGCTTGAATGGAGTAGGGAGGAACAAAGTAAATATGGAAATAAGTTGTAGCTGGAGCCAGGCAATAGTAAAAGAGACAAAACCAGAGGATGAATGAGTGATCCACAGGACCTTAGGCTAATATCAGACTTGCCTCATTTTAACAGATTTTCTTTTTTTTTTTTTTTTGACTGATAAAAATCACCTTTTATTTAGAACAGAATTGGAGTCATTTCAAAGAGAATGTATTTCACAGTGAATCAGATTGTCACCTCATGGTTTCATAAGGTCAGAGAGGCTTAATTTGTATTAAAAAAGAATAACAATAATCAAAAATTCCTCATCATTTTTGTTTCCAGTTTTTTCCAAAACTTGCTTGCTTGCTTTGCTTCTTTCTCTTTCTTTTTCTTTCTTTCTTTATTTTTATTTTTATTTTTTATTTTTGATACTCTATTTACACCTCCAACGCTTCCCCCCTTCTGGGTCCCCCCCCTGGAAACCCCCCATCCCCCCCACCCCCACCTCCATGAGGGAACTCCACCTCCCAACCACCCGCCCACCCATCCCCACATTACCACCCCGACATTCCCCCCCACTAGGGCCTCAAACACCATCAGGCCCAAGGTCCTCTCCTCTCTCCCTGATGACCATCGAGATCATCCTCTGCCACATATGTGGTCCAAACCATGGGTCCATAGTTGTGTATTCTTTGGTTGGTGGTCTGAACTACAGGACAACTGGGGGGGGGGGGTCAGGCTCATTGATGCTCTTGCTCCTTCCATGGGGCTGCAACTCCCTCACCTCCTTCAGATCTTTCTCCAGCTCCTCCATCTGGGACCTCTCTCTCAGTCCAGCGGTTTCTGTTAAGTGAAACTTGGATATTCTGAACTTTTGGGCTAATATCCACTTATCAGTGAGTACATACCATGTTCATTCTTGTGTGACTGAGTTATCTCGCTCAGGATGATAATTTCAAGTTCCATCCATTTGCCTCAAATTTCATTAAGTCATTGTTTTTAATAGCTGAGTAGTATTCCATTGTGCAAATGTACCACATTTTCTGTATCCATTCCTCTGCTGTGGGACATCTGGGTTGTTTCCAGCTTCTGGCTATTATAAATATGGCTGCTATGAACATAGTGAAGCATGTGTCTTTATTACATGTTGGAGCATCTTCTGGGTATATGCCCAGGAGAGGTATAGCTGGGTCCTCAGGTAGTATTATGTCCATTTTTCTGAGGGTCTGCCACATTGATTTCGAGAGTGGTTGTACCAGGTTGCAGTCCGACCAACAGTGGAGGAGTGTTCCTCTTTCTCCACATCCTCGCCAGCATCTGCTGTCACCTGAGTTTTTGATCTTAGCCATTCTGACTGGAGTGAGGTGGAATCTCAGACTTGTTTTGATTTGCATTTCCCTGATGACTAGGGATGTTGAGCATTTTTTTAGGTGCTTCTCAGCCCTGCGAATTTCCTCAGTTGAGAATTCTCTGTTTAGATCTGTTCCCCATTTTTTGATGGGGTTATTTGGTTTTTGGAATCTCAGATTTTCAAATTACCAACCTGCATTAGCTAGTCAGTCTTTTTCTTCCCTAGTACGTGTCTGCATGTGTAGGCCATGTGTGCACATGAGTCCACTCATGTGCACCCTCTGTTTTTCCACTCTGTTTTTGAGACAGGGTCTCTCAATGAACCAGGAGCTCACTGGTTGGCCAGAAAGCTACAGGGTCCTCTAGTCTCTATCTCCTTAGTGCTGGAATTACAGGTACCTGCTGTCATGCCTGGCTTTTTATGTGGGTACTGAGGATCTGAACTCAGGTTAGTGTGGTGAGCTCTTTAATGACTGAGTCATCTCCTCCCTAATTTTTTAAGACATCACTGAAGAGCTAGAGGGTGACACGTACTTATACTGGTTTGTTTGTTTTTTCTGTTGGATCTTGAAATAATCTGGAGAGATTCAGGTGGATCTATTTTGGTTGCCAATAGAGCAGCTAGTTGGAAATACAGTTTACGTCTGTGAGCAATATTTGTTGACAAATCAAGCACATCCATGGACAGCTAGAAGTTACTTCATGACAATCAGACATCTTTACAGCCAGCTCTGGAGAGACCCAGTGATGAGACAGCAACAGTGTCACTCCTGTGTTTGTCCCTTTGCTCAAGGGGCCCAATAAAAGCTACAGTTTCCCTGCCCCTTTTCTCTTCTTTCCTTCCTCTCCCAAAGGATGCCTCTATTTTCCTGCCCAATAAACCTCCCATGTGAGACCTGCTGCACAGTGATTTTGTTGGGACCCGCCGCCTAGTTCTATCAATATGGACCTTCAAAATTAGACTGACATTCCCAGTCATGCTAGCTACCTACCTGGGTAGCCAGGACTGGATAGATTAATGCTTCTTATAATCAACTGGACCCCAAGACATGGAAGGGAACAAGATGGGATTCTTAATCCTGATACTACACTCATAGTCAGGCAAGTCTTTCCAGAGAAGCCAAGAGAGTCTATGGCAAAGCCACCCTGAATGTGCTCGATCTTGTCAAATCTTGGAAGCTTGGCAGCATTAGGCCTGGTTAGTAGCTAGATAGAAAAGTCAAGAGAGTTAAACTACCTGATATCCCTTTACTTGGGAAAATAGAGCCAGCCCATGAGAGGGTAAAGAAGATATGCTTCTGAGAAAGGAGTCCATTCTATAGTTAAGACAAAACAGGCTACTTCATGATAGCACACTTGTTTTTACTGGGAGAGAACCAATGTGTGCAAGTCTTACAGTGATAGATACCATTTCAAGTTTGTTGCCATATTCAGACATTTAAGTTCAACAGCAGAAGAGGGAAACTGGCCAGAATCTAAAGAAACAATATATATTCAGTTTCACACTAGAGAGATGTTCCAAATATATATATATTTAGCAGCGGCTGTTAACGTTTTAAAATAAAACAAACCTTTCAGGAAGAATAAATATCACATGTACTTGGCACAAAATTCAAAAGGCACAGGCTCATGCCATGAAAGCCTCTCTCCTACCCTGGCAATTACTTTCAAGTGCTATTTTTGTAATTATATATAATCAGAACTGTATTTTATTTCACATGCCCTTTCTTCCTGATTTGATGAGAATAAAGTTCTCGATTTCCAAATGAACGTTTGGAGCACAACCTGCCTGCAAGTCAGACTGCACGGCAAATTTGTTTCTGGTTTAAGGTAACTCATTAGCTTTTAATCATGCATCAAATACAGCAATGCAGGAATATGAAATCCAATACAAGTAACCACCCTGCTTCTGTGATAGCTTGTGTTCCAAATTCTAACTGAGCCTGATTTTCTCCCACTTTGCTCTACTCCAAAACCCCAACAGATCCCATTCCCCTATTTCCCTAATCTTTCCACTAAAATTTCCAAGCTAATTCCCAGGGTAGAAGGGATAAACTATTGGTTGATGGTTTGGTGATGGGATTTGGGGAGAGTAACCCCTCGTACTGTGCAAACCACCTACCGACTGGGAGTGAGCACCTGAGCCACCATGGTACTTTAAGATCACTAGAGGTTGGAGACACATCACTCAATAGGACTTGGCGTTTGATATCAGGGATGGCAATAAGTGTCTTTAACTTATAGACAATTGGAAAACCCCCATAATCTGTTTAAAGACATGCAATGGTACTTGTCCTACCTCTTAGTTTTAATTAATATAACAGAAAGGAAAAATGTTTTTTCATAATTAATTTTTTCTTTACTTCAAAGAAGTATAATTCTTTTATACTTTGTTTCAAAATCAACTGGCCATCATGACCTGTGACAAATATTTTGGGGATATAAAAAATAATATTTATAATCAATTTACCACCAAAATAGAAACCAACATATAATTAAGGCAAATGGTTTCTTCTTTATCAATTAATTGAGCAAATATGCTAGGTCAAGATATATTCTTGAAGAAGGGTCAGACAGTCTTCTGGGGAGAAGCTGTCATGTGACTGAAGAATATCTTCAGTGACACAAAGGAACTTGTATACACACTAACAAATAATTTTAATTAAAAGGCCACAGACTAATACATTCTGAATGTCACCAAAGAGAACTAACAGTACAGTGTCACAAGTATAACCCAAGAATATGAGAGGTTCTACAGTTGGGTATCAGCTAAAGAGATTAAAAAGGGCATTTGATAAAACTCAACATGTAAAAGAAAAAAAACGAAAGATACTTCAGCCCAAATGTCAACTTCTGACATAACAGGAAAACATTACCAACAGTAGGGAAAGATGACCATATGTCAATCACTACGTAACACTGGAAACCCAGAGTTGGAGCTAGTACAATTGCATCTAAAAAGCATTTAACCCTACAAGAGCTGGGAGAAGGAAAAAAATCTATCTCTTTAAAAAATATGATTGTATAAGTGGAAAACAAAAGCTGGACACATTACTAAACAATAAGAGAATTCAGTAACAAAATAGGATATAAAATTAATATAAAAGTCAAATCAGAAAGAAGAAATAATGGTTGAGAGCTATCTCCATTTCTAAGGTAGTTTTGTAAATGTTCTATCAGTGGGATATAAATTCCATAGCCAAATAGGACCATTTAAAGATGAAGATGTTCGACTAGTTTTTCATGACCCCAATTCAATAGAATGTTAATTTTATCTTGTCTTTATCAGATGTTAGAAAATTATAAAGTCAAGCCATTTAAAAAAAAACATTTATCTGAAAACATATGTTAATGAATTATCTCCTGTGATGGGTTATCCTGCCAACTTACTGGAATTTAGAGATAACTAGAAGGTTTTTAAACCACATCTCAACCTGTACGTGAGGACATTTCCACATATGATTAGATTGTGAGGACTCTGACTGGATCATTGTTTTAGGCCATGATGGATGTAAAGTTTGAATAGATGAACAATTGGGAGGTGGTGGGACTATAGGTGGGGGTCTGAATTGGGGAAGCAGACAGACCCTTGGGACTGCTGCTGAAGAGTGTGTCTTGGCTCTGTCTCCTTTTTTACTTCTCTTTGTTTCCTGGCTGCCATGAGTTGACCAACTTTCCCTAGCCATGTTCTTCTGTCATGATATTTTTGCTTTGTCACAAACATAATAGCCACAGAACCAGCTACTCGGGAGCTGAAACCTCTGAAACCAGGAGCCAAAAATAAATATCTCCTTTTTAAATTGTTCATGGCAGGTGTTTCCCTCAGCAACGGAAAAGTAACAAATCCATTTGCTGATAGCAGGGAAAGAAAAACCACTCTCTTCTCTAGCCTGCCTTTGTCCCCTGGGGTTGATGAGAGTTGGACTTATTTGAAAGAGAATGGGGGGGGGTAATTGTATAATGTGTATATTAATCAAAATAAACGTGTTTAAATTTAAATCAAGCTAGAACATTAATGTTGAAATGGGTCAACAATGGAGGATAGCTAGTTTGCTTCAGAAATAGAAGCTTTTGTTCTTTTTGTTGGCTAAGCCTTCAAACTGACTTCCCACATGGAAGCTGAAAGCAGATTTCTCTAGCAAATTGGCATCCTAGGGGGAGCCAGGTACTTTAAATTTTTGTAATTAGAAGTTAAAGGTTATATTAAAATTTCCTAATTAGTGATAGTGATAGAGATAGGTTAGAGAGAGACAGAGAGAGACAGAGAGAGACAGAGAGGGAGAGAGACAGAGACAGAGAGAGGGAGAGAAAGAGAACAAGCTAGACATGGGTGAAGATAGAACAAGCCAGAGAAGGAGCCGGATTACAACATATTGCCAAAGTTAGTGTCAACTAAAGTTAGAGGCCAACCAGGACAGTTCAGGAAAAGCTGAGAAAAGCCAAATTGAACCAATCAGCTTGCAGAGGGGTGTGAACCAGAACAGCTGAGTTGAATCAAGTAGCCAGATCATAAAGAACTAGAAAGGGGTGAGCTTATTCAGCAGTAAATCTCAGAGGTTGAAAACATTCTAGGCCTAGATTAAATTGTATAGAGGCTAGAAGCTTCCAAGATTAGAGTAGCAGATGGAGTAGTAAGCCTCCAGACAACAATAAAAGTTACTTTTACAACTTGGTGACTCTGCACAGAACTATGGCAATAAAGCACACACAGCAACAATTCAGTGAACTTTGCCTCTGCTCAGCAGAAGGATGTGGTCAGATAATGGTTTAAATTGGCTTAAGATAATGGTTTAATTGGTTTAAATTGTATTTAAAGATAAATACAAATGAACAAACAAAAGGACCTTGAAGTTGTGTAAGGTGGGGTAAGGAGCTGAGTCATGAGTGGCATTTTAATCCTCAGTAAAGTTGAAAATGTTTGATATGGTTCCCTCCAGAGGATTCTAGGCACAGCATAAAATGTGGGCAGGAAAAGGGTTCATCCCTATGTACAACCTTGGAAGACTGAGTTTGCATTGCTAGGGAAACATATAGTGACTTCCAAGAGCAAAGAAACAAAACAAAAGTAACCAAATAAAGTAATCACTTACTCAAATAAAAACTTGACCAATGGGTTGCTCCAGAGATTGCAAGGACAAATTGAAATAAGTGTGACCAATCCTCAGTCTGACACACAGCCTGAGGATCCAGATGACACATGTCATGAACGCCACCGGAACATCTTGGGGTCCTGTAGTCCAGAGGATTAAAGCCATAGTATAGTTAGCCTTCTGGGCGGTAGGACCCGAGTGTGAGGCGGACTCCAAGTAGAGTCAGGGGAGTCAGGCTGCTCCTCTCTCCACCTGTGCTGGCTGGGCAGGGACAATGACAGCAAGAGCAGGAACAGAAGGAGGAGGACGGAGATCCTCCTTGGGAGCAGAAAGGGGGAGCAAAGGCAGGGGGCTGAGGCTGACCCTCCTTTAGAGGAGGAAAGGTGGGGCGTGGCAAGACCCATAACAAAAAAAAGGTCTCATCCAAACAGTGGCTTCTGGACCAGGTATTGCCACATGGTTATACATGGCACTTGGTCTGGGTGGCCCCAGGCCTCATAAACTAAACCTTCACCCTATAAATAATGGGGAGATGGAAAGTCCCTTCCTCAGGCCATCCTACTTTATAGGTGACCCATTCATTCCTGCAAAAGATGGTTAGTTTGCTGCCATGAACAACCAGACCTGAGTCCTCTGCAACTTGGCAAAAGTCCTTAAATGGTTCAGGACAAGCCCAGTGGGGTGCTTTGAGCTTGTTCCATCCTAGGAATCAAAGAAAAATTTGTACAAGAGGACAGAAAGCACAGACAGAATACAGACAGATGGACACAGAAAGACTTTCCCAGGAAAACAAAATCAAAAGGTTGTCTCAGACAGTCTTCTTCCCTGTGCATGGGAGGCCTATAGACTGACTGGCAGCTTAGAATTCAGATGAGAACTAGCAAGTGCTCCAGCTTCTGTAGGGGCTTGGGAGTATGCATCTGCTTTGTCCCTCTCAGGCTCCAGATTAAATCCAAAACAGAAACAGAGATGGACAAGACAAAAGACAACCAGGTGCCAGACTTACTCCACTATTTGGATCAGGGGGATCTCCAGAGAACCCCAGGATAAACCACCAAATGTAAGGGTCCATAATTTGCCAAAGAATTATACTCAGGACTCAAATAGAACGTAAACACAAAGAGTGTTTTATTTTACAGAAGTCCAGCATGCTGGGGTCTCCAATTACCAAGATAGAGAGACACCCAAGTGAGTTTGCAGACATGATTTAAAGCACATTAGGGGATTCCGGGGTAGGTGACCTTTATCTTACTCTATCTCTAGAACATTCCATTACCTAGTTGTGGTGGCTGGAATCTTGCTGGGAAAGTCTGGGAATTGTTACTGAGGAAGTCTAGAAACTGCTGCTGACTCATTGTCCTTGCCTCAGGCCAAGTGGCAGGGCAGCTTCTGAGGCCTGGACTTGCCTGGACTTGCTCAGTCCTGAACTGCCAATTTGAAGCTTGTCATGGAGTCAGCCTAACCTTCTCAGCATAAGAGCAATATAGTAGCAAAGATAAACCATAGGAGCACCTCTCAAAAGACAGAAAAATCCATTTCCACACAGGTCTAAACAATATATTAATACTCTTTTGTGTTATGTCACTTTAACAGGTTTTGGTTGTAGTTTTTCCAAACTAAAATTGGAATTCTTGAGTTATTCATTTGTTAGGTTGCTTACAATTTTAGGTCTGAGTATATTAAATATATATTAGAATATTAAAAACTCAAGCAACAGCACATGCTGGTGAGGATGTGGAGAAAGGGGGACACCCTCCCATTGCTGGTGGGAGTGCAAACTTGTAAAACCACTCTGGAAATCAATCTGGCAGTCTCTCAGAAAATTGGAAATAGTTCTACCTAAAGACCCAGATATGTCACTCTTGGCATATGCCCAAAAGATGTTCCATCATACCCCAAGGACACATACTCTACTATGTTCATAGCAGCCTTATTTATAATAGCCAGAAACTGGAAAAACCCAGATGTTCCTCAACCGAAGAATGGATACAGAAAATGTGGTACATTTACACAATGGAGTACTATGCAGCTATTAAAAACAAGAACATCATGAATTTTGCAGGCAAATGAATGGAACTTGGGAGTTTCATCCTGAGTGAGGTAACTCAGACCCAAAAGGACATGCATGGTATGTACTCACTGATAAGTAGATATTAGCCATAAAGCACAGAATACCCAGGACACACATCTGACAGACCCAAAGAAATTAAACAAGAAGGAAGGCCCAAGCAAGGATGTTGAGTCACACTTAGAAGGGGGAACAAAATAGTCATAGGAGGCAAAGAAAGGGAAGGAAATGGGTAGAAGAGGGGTGGGGGAGGAGAATGGGGGACAGGTGTGAGGAGAGACAGGAGACAGACCCAGAAAGCCAGGAGAATGAATGGAAATCTGTAGCAGTGAGGGTTGGTTGCGGGGGTGGGGGGTGGGGGAATCTTTAAGAAGTCCCAGAGACCTGAGATGGGATTGGCTCCCAGGAGTCAATGTGGGTGACCTTAACCAAGATGCCTAACAGTGGAGACATGGAACCTGGAGAGGCCACCTCCTGTAGCCAGGCAGGACCCCCAGTAGAGGGATAAGGGAACCAACCCACCCACAAAACTTTCCATCCAAAATAAGTCCTGTCTAAAAGGAATGCAGGGACAAAGATGGAGCAGAGACTGAAGGAATGGCCAACCAATAACCAGGCCAACTTGAAACCCATCCCATGGGCAAACATCAATCCTGGACGGACATTATTAAAGATACTGTTATGCTTACTCTCCTCTGAGAGGCTCTATCCAGCAGCTTGAACAGATGCAGACACTCACAGTCAAACACTGGATGGAGGTCAGGGACTCTTATGAAAGAGTTTCAGGAAGGATTGAAGGCCCTGAAGGGGATGGGAACCCCACAGGAAGACCAACAGAATCAACTGACCAGGATCTCTGTGAGCTCTCAGAGAATGGCCACCAAACAATGGACACACACGGGTTGGAATAAGGCGCTGGGCACATATGTAGCAGATGTGCAGCTCAGTCTCCATGTGGGTCCCCTACAACTGGATCAGAGGCTCTCCCTAAAGCTGCAGCCTGACTGTGGTATCTGTTCCTCAACAGGGCTGCCTTATCTGCCCTCAGTAGGAAAAGTTGCACCTACTCTGGCAGAGACTTGATGCACCAAGGTGGGGGGAGACCCAGTGGGGTCCCACCCTCTCAGGGGAGGAGGGATAGGAGAAGGGTCTCAATTGGTGGTGGTGGTGGTAGACCTGGAAGGGAGGCAGTGCTTGGGATGTAAATTAATAAATAAGAACATTAAAAGTTTATAATATATAAGAAATCAGAATATTTGGCACTGAAAATAGTTTTACAAGACAAGACAATTATAGCTGTTGTTTAAAAACCACCATAGTCAGACCTGCACAGCAATAGCCTACCCATTTCCTGGGACCAACTTCTGTCTTAGTTACTTTTCTATTGTGATAAAAGGCTGTGACCAAGGCCACTTATAAAAGAAAGCACTTAATTTGGGTTTTTAAACAAATATGAAAGACTTGGAGATTTTGGGACTAGAAAGGTAGTCAAGCAGTTTAAGTATTGCTTATTGGGCCATGCCAGTAGGATTTTGGAAGACAGTAGAGCTGAGAACAATGGAGACTATGGAGGCCTAGCTCAAAAGGACTCAGAAGGGAATAATATTAGCAACTGAGCTAGAGAGCATTCTTGTGAATTCTGGTAAAGAATGTGTTTTTCACTCTTATCCTAAGAATCCACCTGAGGCTAAATTGAAAACTAATGAACAAATTTCTTTGGTGGAGGAGATTTCAAGATAGCTTAATATTGACTCTGTGATATACATAATATATTAATCAGTCTTATGCAAGTCTACAACAAGAAAGAGCAAAGTGGGGAGTTCAGTTTGAAGCTAAAAAAAGAAATGCACCTGGAAATTGAATGTTTGAGCCAAGACCTGTGCTGAAAGAGAGGACAAGATTAAAGAAAGGCCTGCTTTGAAATGGAGTACAGGGAGGGAACCCTCAGGACAAGACCCCACCTAGTAAAAAGGAGAAGGCTGAGTAGTCTGCAGCCCCTAAAAAGCAAGGATACGCTTATGCAAATAAGATTCAAGTGGTGTTGGAAACTCTAAGATGTTAGAAACATCTTCCAAGGAGAGCTGCAGGCAGGGAATGAAATCCATCCAAGAAAGGAAAGTGTGTTGCTGTCAACAAAGCCGGAAGGGCAGAGCCATCTAGGGCCACTGACATCAGACATGGAGCTACAGGATCTAGAGTTTGCCTTGCTGGGTTTCGGTCTGCCTTTGATCCAGTATTTCCTTGGTGTGCCCAGTTTGGAACGGTAATGTATATTCTGTGCCACTGTATGTTATTTGTTTTTGTTTCTTTATTTTACATGGGTTACAGGTAAGAGATCATCTTGAGTCTCAGAAGAGACTTTGAATTCTGAAACAGTGTTAAAACTGGGAAAGACTATAGAGGCCTTTGAAATTGGATTAGATGTATTTTACATTATGATATGGCTACAAGCCTATGGGGCCAGGAAGAAGAATACAGTGGTTTGAATGAGAACACACCCGAATAGCCTCAAACCCCTGTCCCTAAATAGAGGAACTGCTTGGGAAGGTGGGGTTTCACTGGAAGAGGTATGTCACTGGGGGTGAATTTTGAGGTTTCAAAACCCATGACATTTCAGTTAGCTCCCTCTGCCTCACAGCTATGTCTCAGGATATGAGCTCACAGCTGCTTCTCCAGTACCATGTCTGCTGTCCTGTTTCCCACATGATAGTCATGGTCTCTAACCCTAGGAAGCCATAGCTTCACAGAAAATGCCTTCTTCCATCAGTTGCCCTGGCCATGGTGTTTAATCCCAGCATTAGAAAGCTAGCTAAGAAACTGGCCTTGAAATTCACCATGCACCTAGGCTGACCTTGTTGTCCCCCTGCCATTTTTTTTTTCTTTTCTCATACATACATCCCACTGCAGCCTCTCCTTCCTTCACTCCTCCCAGTCCCCGACCACACACCTCTCCTCTCCCCCAAATTTACTATTCCTCTGTTTCCCTTCAGAAAAAAGCAGGCATCCTAGTGCTATCAGCTGAACACAGCATAACAAGAAACATTAATCCCTTTTCATTTTTTAAGGCCACAGATTTTCAGTCAGACCACCTAATTTGATTACATTGCAAAGGCTCTATCTCTAAAACCCACAGTGAATTACATCTCCATCCTCTTAGCAACTCAGGTTGGAAAGTACCTTTCAGCAGAGAATCCCTTCCAGGACAGAAACTATTCCCAAACCACAGTCTCTTACTCCAAGTTATGAATATCTATTTTATAAGCACTCACAATTTGGAGATAAGCTACTCATGAAGATGCGAAGTCTGATTACCTGGAGGCAGCCCTCAGAGATGGGAATATAACACATGTCCATCTTTCCTTGCTATTATTTGCTGACTCATTCTTTGGCATATTATGAATCCACATTTATGCTTGCATTCATGTAGCCATGCGATATTCAAGTCACTGGGGTCCTAGGGTGCCATGCAGATCACTCTGGCTGTGGAGATGAAAAGCAGCTCTGCCGTCATGATCTGTGTAGCCCAGAATGTGTATAGAGAGGCGGATCTATAGCTACAACGGAGAGCAAAAGTGGGAGCTATGGAATGCACGCCCAAGGGGAAGCTCTGCAGAGAAGGCTAGGAGTAGGACCCTGGCAAACATCACATCTAATACAAGAGCTCAGGATAGCCGAGAGCATAATCTTTGGGCAGAAGCAGAAAGTTGCGTTTTATCAATACTGTTTGTTTTTTTAATGAAAATTCATAAGTATTGAAAAAAAAAAAAAAAGCCTCAAACCTGTATTTGCTGAAGCAAAAGGAAACACCAAAAATGAGATTTTTTTTTTAAATCCTATCTACTAAAACTGGCAGGAAGTTTAATTCGTCTGTGTGCCTGTGGGTTATCAGCTGAACTGTTGTAACTTATTGATTTTAGTGAACATCATGGGCATGAAGCAACTCAGCAACTCAGCCATTATCTCCTGTCTTAGTATTTATCTTACAGATGAGATTTATCCTAAGGTAGAGAGATATGGATGAATATCTTACTGATAATTTATGAGCCAAATGTGGAAGCAACCTGAATGTCTGCCCATGGGAGAGAAATATGTTTAAGATTATGAAATAGAATGACACATAGCCATTAAAATATTAATTTCAAAAAACATATGGTAGATAATCTTATTAGCACATGACTATATTCCATGTCTTTGTAAGACTGAGGCAGGAGAATCATGAGTTCAATTAGAAAGACCCTGTCTTAGAAAACAAACAAGGAGAAAAAACAAATCTATGTGGCAAAATGGCAAAAATTTATACATATGTGCACACATGGGTACACATGAGTATACATGCAGGTACATGTGTGTGCACACATGTGTATGAAGGCTACAGGTTAACCCCAGATGTTATTCCTCAGGAGCCATCTACCTTGTCTTTTTTTTTTTGTTGTTTTGTTTTTTGTTTTTTGATACTTTATTTACATTTTAAATGTTTCTGCCTTTCCAGGTCTGCACTTTGGAAACCCTCTATCCCTTTCCCCCTCCCCCTGCCTCTATGAGGGTATTCCCCCACCCACTCACCCACCCGCACCCTCTCTCTGGTCTTCCTTCCTTGGCATTCCCCTATACTGGTGCATATAACACCCTCAGGCCCAAGGGCCTCTCCTCCCAATGGTGGCCAACAAGGTCCTCCTCTGCCACATATGTGGCCCGAACCATGGGTCCCTCCATGTGTATTCTATGGTTGGTGGTCCAGTCTCCAGGAGCATCAGGGGGTCAGGTCAGTTGACACTGTTGCTCCCTCCATGGGGCTGCAATCTCCCTCAGCTCCTTCAGCCTCTTCTCCA
>CM052709.1:47193023-47222802 GCA_028551405.1 Uromys caudimaculatus
TACTTTAATTGTTTGTGACTATTGTGAAGGGTGTCATTTCCCTAATTTCTTTCTTAGCCTGTTTATCCTTTGAGTATAGGAAGGCTACTGATTTGTTTGAGTTAATTTTATATCTGGCCACTTTGCTGAAGTTGTTTATCAGCTGCAGCAGTTCTCTGGTGGAGTTTTTCGGGTCACTTAAGAATACGATCATATCATCTGCAAATAGTGATATTTTGATCTCTTCCTTACCAATTTGTATCCCTTTGACCTCCTTTTGTTGTCTAATTGCTCTAGCTAGAACTTCAATGGAATAGGTAGGGAGAGAGAGGGCAGCCTTGTCTAGTCCCTGATTTTAGTGGGATTGCTTCAAGTTTCTTTCCATTTAGTTTAATGTTGGCCACTGGTTTGCTGTATATTGCTTTTACTATGTTTAGGTATGGGCCTTGAATTTCTGATCTTTCCAAGATTTCTATCATGAAAGGATGTTGAATTTTGTCAAATGCTTTTCAGCATCTAAGGAGATGATCATGTGGTTTTTTTCTTTGAGTTTGTTTATGTAGTGGATTACACTGATGGATTTCCGGGTATTGAACCATCCCTGCATCCCTGGGATTGTATAGTGGTTTGAATATACTTGGATCAGAGAGTGGCGCTATTAAGAGGTCTGGCCTTGTTGGAGTGGGTGTGGCCCTATTGAAGAAAGTGTGTCACTGTGGGGGTAGGCTTTGAGACTCTCCTCCTAGCCACCTGGGAGCAATCTTCTCCTGTTTGTCTTCAAGATGCAGAATTCTCAGCTCTTCCAGCATCATGCCTGCCTGGAAGCTGCCATGCTCCCGCCTTGATGATAATGGACTGAACCTCTGAACCTGTAAGCCATCCCCAATTAACTTATCCTTATAAGAGCTGCCTTGGTCATAGTGTCTCTTCACAGCAATGAAACCCTAACTAAGACAGATGGCCTTTTTTCCCCCTTTTTTAAATAACTATGTTTATGCTACCAATCCATGAATATGGGAGATCTTTCCATCCTCTGGTGTCTTCTTCAAAGACTTTAAGATTTTTATCATACAAATCTTGTTTGGTTATTATGAAAGGTGTTTCCATGATTTCTTTTTGAGTTTGTTTGTCATTTGTATATAGAAGGAAAATTGATTTTTGGAAATTTGTATCCAGCCAATTTGCTGAATGTGGTTATCAGCTGTAGGAGTTTCCTGGTGGAACTTTTAGGATCACTTATGTATACTATCATATTATCTGAATAAAGATTCTTTACTTCTTCCTTTCCAATTTGTATCCCTTGATTTCCTTCAGTTGCCTTATTGTTCTAGCTATGATTTCAAGTACTATATTGAATAGATAGAGAGAGAGTGAACAACCTTGTCTTGTTCCTGATTTTAGTGGAATTGCTTTGAGTCTCTCTATTTAAGTTGATGTTGGCTATGGGCTTGCTGTCAACTGCCTTTGCTATATTGAGGTAAGTTCATTATATCCCTAATTTTTCCAGGACTTTTATCATGAAGAAGTATTGGATTTTGTCAAAGGAAATGACTATATTTTTTTCTTTTAGTTTCTTTATACCGTGGATTGCATTTATTGATTTATGTATGTTGATCCAACCCTGCATCTCTGGGATGAACCCTATTTGATCATGGTGGATGATCTTTTTTTATGTGTTCTTCAATTCAGTTTGCAAGTATTTTACTATTTTTGCATCTATGTTCATAATAGAGAAATTGGTCTGCCATTCTTTTTCTTTGTTGGATCTTTGTGTGGTTGGGTATGTAGGTGACTGCGGCTCATAAAATGAATTGGGCAATGTTCCTTCTGTTTCTTTTTTGTGGTATAATTTGAGGAGTATTGGCATTAACTCTTCTTTTAAATTCTGGCAGAATTCTATGTTAAAACCATAGGCCCTGGGCTTTTTTGGAGGGTCAGGGGAGACTTTTAATGACTGCTTCTATTTAAATAAGGGTTATAGGTCTGTTTAAATTGATCCTGATCTTGATTTAAGTTTGGTTTAGATTTTTTCAATTTGATGGAGTAGACATTTTAAAACTATGTCTTATGATCTTCTGGATTTCCTTGGTATCTATTGTTATGTCCCCCTTTTCTTGTTTGATTTTGTTTATTTGGATTTTTGTCTCTGACTTTAGTTAATTTGGATAAGGGTTTGTCAACCTTATGGGTTTTCTCAAAAAAATTCAATTATTTGTTTTACTGATTCGTTGTTTCTATTTTATTGATTTCATCCCTGAGTTTGATTATTTCTTGCCATCTATTCCTTTTGGGGTGTGATTTCTTCTTTTTGTCCTAGAGCTTTCAGATGTTCTATTAAGTTGCTATGAGATCTCTCCAGTTTATTTATGTAGGCACTTAGTGCTATGATCTTGCCTCTTAGAACCACTTTCATTATGTCCCATAAGTTTGGCTGTGTTGTGTATTTTTCATTGTATATTTTCAATGTGAATTTTATATACATTGAATTTGAATTCTAGAAAGTCTTTACTTTTATTTCTGTCTTGGGCCATTTTTCATTCAGTAGTAAGTTGTTAAGTTTGCATGAGTTTGTAAGCTTTCTGTTGTTTCTGTTGTTGCTGACATCCAGCTTTAATCTGTGTTGGTCTGATAGGATGCAGGGAGTTATTCCAATTGCCATGTATCTGTTGAGACTTGTTTTGTTTCTGATTATGTGGTCAGTTTTGGAGAAAGTTCCATGAGGTGCTGAGAAGTTATATTCTTTTGTGTTTGGGTGAAATATTCTGTAAATACCTGCTAAGTCCATTTGGTTTACAATGTCAGTTAGCTCTAGTGTTTCTCTGTTTAGTTTTTGTCTAGTCCAGTTTTTTTCTGGTCCAGGCTATTTGGTGTTCTGTGTCCTTCTTGCACTTTGATAAGCTTCACCTTCATGTTTGGGACATTTTCTCCTATGATTTTGTTGAAAATATTTTCCATGACTCTGATCTAGATTTCTTCTCCTTTCTCCATTCCTAGCCTTTTTTATAATGTCCTATATTTTCTGGATATTTATGCCTGGAGCCTTTTAGATTTAACATTTTGTCTGATATGTCTATTTCTCCTATTACATCTGATGCCTGAGAATTCTTTCATTTCTTGAATTCTGTTAGTGAAGCTTGTCTCTGTGATTCCTGTTTGAGTTCCTAAATTTTTCATTTCCAATTTTCCTTCAGTTTGGGTTTTCTTTATTGATTCTATATCCACTTTTGGGTCTTCAAATACTTTATTCATTTCCTTCCTCTGTGTTTTGATAGATTTCTTTAAAGGATTTATTTTTTTCCTCTTTAAGGACCTCTATCATCTCATAGAAACTATTTAAGGTATCTTACTTGTACTTCAGCTGATGTACAGGACCTGCTGTAGTAGGGTTGCTGGGCTCTAGTGGAGACATACTATCCTGGCTGTAATTGTGTTTTTACATTGGTGTCTATGCATCTGGGATTTGGAAGATTGTAAGTCTAGGTGCTGATATCTGATCTTGTCTTTGTTCGGTGGGTGTTTTGCTCCATAATTTCTGTTTCCTCTTTGGTTCTTAAGAGAGTGTTGTGATTGTGTGTTGCCTGTAGGAAAATCTTCTAGGGTTCTGATATGTGTGGGTACTGAGGGTTCCAGGCAACATGTGTTTCTGGGTATTAGAAACTGAGACTTAGAAATGTGTAAGGGCTGGAGATGTTAGAGAGATTTCACAAGAGAGAGGAAAAGAGGGGGTTCTACCAGAATCTGCTTAGTTACTCCCCTGGGGACTAACTGGGGAGAGTAATGGAGGAAGAGATGAAGATCCTCAGTTAGCCTACTTGCTTCCCTTGTCAGAGTGGCCTGTGTGTTCCCAGGGAGTATCTGCTGGAACTGGGGGCTGGAAAAAGCAATGATTGGGGGGAAGAATTTTGGAGGGGAGGATCTGTGTGATCCACTGGAGATGGCTGCAGAAGGGTAAGAGGGGCTCCATCAGACAAAGGGATGATGGAGGAGGTAAAGGGGGAGGGAGGTAAAGAGGGTAAGATCTGCATAGTCCACTAGAGATGGGGCGGCTGGAGTGGGGGGCTGCTCCAAGTGTTCTGCTGCATGGGGGGGGGGATTGGATTTGGAGAGATGAAGATCTATAGTTAGCCTGCCTGCTTCTCTGGTGGGAGTGGTACCTAATATTTTTCAGCAGCTGCCTCTGACCCAGCAAAAGACACAATGTGAGGGCTTTCCCTAAATGTCTCATTTGCCTGGCACTCTGGACATGGACATCATCTTAACTCTCTGGCTTTGTTTTACTCCTAAGCCTGTCTGTCTCTTGGCAGCCCTTTAGTCGTTATCTTCTTGGCTATCACCACCATTTCATCCCCTTAGTCACTGACTAAGAGACAGGAGCCCCTCTGCTTCTACTCAGCCTGTGGGCAGTCTTCTGGTCTGATGGCATGACCTCAAGGGCCATTAGTGCTTGACATTCAGCAATGCACCACCATGTAGAAATGTTTGTTGGTGTTGATTTTGGAACCTGGGTCATGCTTCTGGAAGAGATCAAATACAACATGTTTATATGTGTAGGGGGAGGAGCTGATATGTCAATAAAGATGGCAGAAGTCAATCTCTGGGCGAAGATAAAGAAGCGGGATTTCCAGGTCCCAGGAGGAAGAGGAGACGATGAGACAGAGGGTTTTTTGTTTGTTTGTTTGGTTGGTTTTTGTTATTGTTGGTTTTGGGGGTTTTTTGGGCCAGACTTGGGAAGATGGACACCAGGTAGGCTGGGGTCTATTAGAACTGGTGGCGGCCTCTGCCACCAGAAGAATTCTGATATAAGATAGCTAATAAGTTTAGGACATTAGATTCTGCGCCCAGTGGCTGTGTTATCTGGCTCGTTTTAAAATATTAAGGCTGTCTGGTGTTTTCCATCCACAGCGACTCAGGTAGGCAGAAAGCTGGCCACTGAGGCTGTCAGTCGATGGAACACTAGCGGTAGCTCCAGGCATTCTCAGAAGGGAAGGTTGTTGAGCGACTTAGCAGTGCTAGCTGGAGGAACAGGCAGGCAGGATGAAAGTGGAGCCAGCAGCAGCGTGATCTCAGAGCTAAGTCGTGAGGCACTGAGCAAGGAGACCAGGATAGGAGCTATCTTGCATTTTAAAATTACACACAACATATATGTATGGCACTCATACATTAACTTGTCAAGTCATCATGAACTACATTGAATATTTATTTGTACTAGTCACCTCTGTGTTAAGATAATGAACTACCCCATAGGCAATTGACTTATTAAAAGGATATTTTGGTTCATGCATCTGGAGTTACAGTCCAAGATTAGTTAGCACCATTCCTTTGGGTTTCTGGTTAGGATAGCACATTGTGGCAGAAGGATGTGGCTAAAGAATTTACTAATCTCATGCGCTGGGAAACAGAAAGATGAATGGCTAGAGTCCCACAGTCAGTGAAGGTCCTGTTCTTCATGACCCAAGGTCTGCCCATAAACACTTCCTTCAGGTTCACAGAACCTTCCGACAGTGCTGTCCTGGGACACAGCTTCTACTATAAAGGCCCTCTGAGTCCATTATCCATATTTAAACTATGGTCATACTGGGGAAATGAGCACTGAGGGGAAAAGGAGCCAAGAAGCACTTGTATTCTAGGCAAAAACCTGACTTTTTACAACTTAGTCTCATGTGGAAAACAATATAATTTCCAAATGGTAATTTAAATTATATTGCAGTATTTGTGCTTTCCAAACAATATTAAGAAAATCTCCATTCAATTCCCTGTATTTAGAAACTGATTTCCACAGGCCCTCCTGTGCTTATCTTCTCAAGCCTTCCCTGACCTCGCTGGCCACACTCTGTCTCCTGCACTCTTCATTTGTCAACGTGTTTCACTGTCTTCACTGGTACTTGTCGTTTTCTTCACCCTTTCTGGCTTTAAATCACTCCTTATTCTTCCATTCTAGAAAAGATTCAAAAGTAGACTAATTGAAACTGCAGTACGACTGGGGGTTATCCAAAGGGGGAATATCAAATATGTCACTTTTGTCACCCAGAATCATGCAACCACAAAGATAGAATCAAAACTGCTAGTGTGGGATGTGAGGCACACTGAACATGAAGATATACTCATTTTTCTCTTTCACTTTTGAGTAAAAGTTCAAGAAGAGGTGACTTGAACAGGCTCAACTGTCATGAAGTGGTCGTAATAAAGGGTGGACACTTTGAAAGGTGTGAATACATCAACAAGGAGGGCTTCAGTCCTTCCATGACGTCATAGTGCAGGTGGATGGATGAGTGACACAGGTGATACAAAATAAAAATGGAGGAATGGCAGATGCTTCCTCAGATTGAAGAACCTGAATTTTAAAAGCATAGTTGAGGCAGCAATTTTGAAAAAGGATCGAAACAAGCAAGCTGGCAGGCAAAAGGATGCTCTTACAGTAAGAAAGCCTATCATGAGGGCTGGAAGAGAAGTAGATAAGGAAGCTAGGTACTGAGTCCAAAAGCACCTGGGATGGATTGGATACAGTTAACAAAGAAATTTGAGAAATGCAGGTGATCTTGTTTACAGGTTACAGGGTAAATTTGGTAATAACAGATATGGTAGAGACAGCAGGTTATTCATAAAACAGGAGAAATATGTTTCATACAATGACAGAATGATGAAGATAACCACGTCTGCAGCACATGTAAAGACTCTGAGTCATGAGCGCATTAGCTCACATCTGACAGTTCTCTAACCCAACCACAGAGTGATGAGACCGTTGCATTTTAAAGTGTCCATTCATGGGAGCTTTATAGTCAATTTGTATTTACTACATATCGTTCAGACAAGTTCCTACCTTCTAAATCTGTAATTTCAGAATAAATTCTATTTGCTTCCTTAGATGAAGAAGGGAACATCTCCTTTGTCTGTCTAGAACTTCTTCCTGCGGTGGAAAGCTGATGGTCTGTTAGCCTTTAACACGATGGCTCCTCAGCATCTTCATGTGCCTACTCTGCAGCAATAGGGCTGTGGGTTATGGATAATTATTCTGCTGACTAAAAGATCTAGTCTGAGCATTACAAAATGCCAAAAAGAACAGGGTGTGAAAAACTACTGCTCCACCTGTCTTTTACATTTGAAGGAGACCTTAAGCTTTTTAAGTTCACTTATTTCTTGTAAAAGGAAATGTTCTTCAATGCTTAGTATTCGTGTGACTTTTACTGAACCATCTCCAAGTGTTCTTCATTTGTCTTTGACTACAGAGCACGCACTGGTTTTCCAGCAGGAAGAAGAACTGATTCACCTCCCAGTTCCCAGTCATGCATTCCAATCTCTTGTCTTTAAAAAATAAAAATCATTGGAAAAACAATCAACACCAAAATTCCATAGCAAACTTTGCCCACAATTCTGTCACTTGATTAAATCAATATTTTATTTACTCTGTTATATTCTTGTCTTTGTCCTTAGGCATGGTCATTTTTTAAAACTTATTTTTGTGATAGAAAACAAATTCATGAGTTACATTTTATATTCTCACTCAGCATTATGTCGTTTTCCCATTTAATTACCGCTTTACCATACGCCTTCCTCCCTAAATACTATGGATTGCATCATATCTGTCTACGACCATCTGACAAACAAATATCTATAAATATATAGGTGGGTTTTAATTTCTTGATCTTTTAAGTTTTATTATTTTTTATGTTTTAAGTTTGTTTTTTAAGTTTTAAAATTTATTGTTTAACAATTTCAGACATGAATGTAATATGTTTTGGTCATTTTCTCCTGTACTGCTCTCTTATGCCCCTCCCACTCTCAGTGAACAATTCTGCTAAGCCCTCTTCCTATTCTTGTTTTTTTTTTTTTTTGTTTTGTTTTGTTTTTTTTTGTGATCCATTGAGTTTAATTATGGTTACTTGCATGAAAGCATTATTTATTAAAACATGGGGAACTTAACAGTGGCTACACCACAGAAGAAAATTATTCCCCCTCTTCATTTGCAGATTGTTTTTTAATATTTTTAAGTTTGTAACCACAAATATTTTACTGAAACTTGTTTTCTGTAGATATCCTTGATACTTAACCACATTTGTTATATTTAACAGTTGTATGTTTTTCATAGTAGGAATATAGTAGAATTACATTAAAATTTTCTTTAACTTTTACTGCTACAAAAAAGTTACACACATTTTGGCATGCACATCTCATTTCCTGAAGGATTAATAGTGAAGCTGAATATGCCAGAAGAATGTATAGGCTAGCTGTGGTGACACGCACAGGCTACATTGCAGAAGACAATTGCCTTGGACCCTCTAGTTATCACTTTCCCATAGGACAAATAGGCTATAGGCCAAAGAGGAATTGCTCAGTTACCCCAAGACCCTCTCCCTTTGAACAACTTTGACATCCAAGATGCTAGAATTCTTAATCCAAAGCCCTGAACCCACTTATAGAGCCTACATGAGTTCTACCTGCAGCCCAGGCTCATCTTGTTCAGGCCAGCCTGTGCTACTACTGTAAATATCCCAGAGGGATAGCCCAGAGGTGCTTGGGAATAGAGCATGGTTGGGGGTAGGGCGGAACCTGTATGCAAGATGCTCAGTGAAAGCTAAGGTCAGGTAAGGAGAATATGCAGTTTGTCATGGGCTACACTTTGAAGACAGAAGCTATATTCCTATGCAATCTAGAAACTTCTAAATGTATAAAACCAGTATTACCTTCATACCAGAGATAGAAACAGACTTTACAAGAAAAGTACAGGCTAATATCTCTTGGGAATATAGCCACAAAAACCCTATGAGAAAACTCAAGCTTATCTCCACACCAATATCTGCTATTATTCACAACACAAAACCAGAAGCAACTCAAGTGTCTACCAATTAAAGAATGGAAAGAACACAATGTTAGGTGTGTCTACACAATTGAATGTTGTTTGGCCTTAAAAGGAAATCAAGTACTGACATGTGCTAAAATATGAAAGAACCAACCACATAAAGTCACACACCCTATTATTTCATTTATATGAATACCCAGAATAGGCAAATTCATAGAGACAGAATGTAACTAGTAGGTACCAGAGAATAAAGAGAGAAAAGCCAGAGAAAAACTGGCAGTAGGCATAGGGCTTACTATTTTTATTCACTTTATATCCTGATCAAACCCCCCTCCTCCCAGTCCCACCCTCACAACCCTTTCCCTTTTCTCCTCAGAGAAGGGGAGGCTCCTGCAGATACCAACCCACCCTGGCACAAGTCACGGCAGGACTAAGCACCTCCTCTCCCACTGAGGCCAGGCAAGGCAGCGCGGCTAGGGGAAAGGTATCCACAGGCAGGCAACAAAGTCAGAGATAGCCCCTTGCTCCAATTGTTAGGTGACCCACATGAAGGCCAAGCTGCTTATCTGCTATGTATGTGTAGGGGGTCTAGGTCCAGCCCAAGAATGCTCCTTGGTTGGTGGTTCAGTCCCTGTGAATGCCCATGGGCCCAGGTTATTTGGCTCTGTTGGTCTTCTTGTGGTGTCCTTGCCCCCCCTCAATTATTTCCTCCACTCTTCCACAATACTCCCCAAGCTCCACCTAATGTTTGGCTGTGGGTCTCTGCATCTGTTTCTACTTGCTGCTGGGTGAAGCCTCTCAGAAGACAGTTATGCTAGGCTCCTGTCTGTAAGCAGAACAGAGTATCATTAATAGTCTCAGGGGTTGGCTCTCTCCCATGGACTAGGTCTTAAGTTGGGCCACTCATTGGTTGGTCGTTCCCTCAGTCTCTGCTCCATCTTCATCCCTGAACATCTTGTAGGCAGGACAAATTTTGGGTTGAAGATTTTGTGGGTGGGTTGGTGTCCCTGTCCCTCCACTGGAAGTCCTGCCTGGCTACAGGTGGCGGCCACTTCAGGCTCCACATCCCCCACTGCTAGGAGTCTCTGCTAGGGTCACCTCCATAAATTCCCAGGAGCCTCCCCGTCCCAGGTCTTCAATTGTCCCAGAGGTTGCTTCCCCCACTGATTTCTCTCTCTCCCTGTCCCCACACTTGACCCGCAGCCCCGTTCCCCTCCCCACTCTTCCCTACCCAGTTCCCTCCCTCCCTCTACCTGTCTATTTTCCTTTCTGAGTGAGATTCAAGCATCCTCCGTAGGGCTTATTTTTAAGACAACAAAATCTTTCTGAAATTGGTGATTATGTAACTTTAAAAAATTACTAAAGACCAAAGAATTGTATGCTCTAAAGGGGTCAGTTTTACAGCATGTCAATCATATCTCAAAAAAGCTGGTTTTCTTTCAAAAAATAGATGTGTGTGTGTGTGTGTGTGTGTGTGTGTGTGTGTACCCGTATGCTTGGCACACATGTGTGGAGATCAGAGGAATACTATTGGTTGTCTCCTTCTACCACGCGTGTCCCAGGGACAGAAGTCAGGTCATCAGGCTTGGTGACCACGTACCTTTATGGACGAAGCCATCTTTGCTGGCCCCAATGCTGGTGCTTTTGTTTTTGTTTTTAATAGATGCTGGTTTGGGCTCACGGGTCATAGTTTCCAAACTCACGATTGTAGCCCATTTGTGTGTGAGCTTTCCGTTACTGCAACAATTGAGATGACCAATTTGTAAAGAAAAGCTGCTCCTTTTGGCTCAGCATTTTAGAGAATTCAGTCCAAGATTAATTGATCCCTTTGATTTGGGTGGGCATCACATCATGATGGGTACGGGTGACAGAGTGAAGCTGCTCACACATGGCTGGGTTTGAAAATGAGAGATGGGAAGGACTAGGGCCTCCATCATCCCCATTAAGGGCATACGCTCAATGAATACCCACTATGCCCCACATCCCCAGTGGTCTACCACCTCTGACTAGTGCCACAGGATGAGGCAAGACCTTTAACACATCAGCTTTGGGAAGGCATTCCTATAGCATCCTATATACTGACACAAAGGCTAAGTCATACGATAGTGTTCATTTGAAAACAAAAAGGAGGAGAGGGATCAAACAACTTGTTTTCCATACAGAGCAGACCCAAGGGTATATAGATTTTAATCCATTTGATAATGTTTGAAGCCAGATTTGTCACTAGGCAGTCAGATCTTCATGGAGACAATAATGGTGTCTCTTTCTCCTACAGCTCTTGTATCTAAAAGTGTTCAACACTGTAGGAGCCCAGGGTGTGTTGACTGTTTACTATTTGTTCCAACTGAAAAGCAGCAAGCAGCTTTATAAGGTGATTTTTCATTTGTGGCACAAAAGTTCTAACCACAAGTGACATTTAGTGAGTGTGTCCCTTGAACTGCATCATCTACCTCACACAGACCGTGAGGCTGGTGGCACGGTCCATGAGGATAGATCATTAATACATACTAGAATAAATGCATTGATCTCTAGGACCTAGTGTTAGCACTCTTCAAAGGCTTTCCTTTTTCAATATCTGAAATACATTGTGAGAAATTAATTGGTTTTCTCAATCTAGTGTCAGCTGTGACATCACAAAGCAAGCTCCCAGATGGCACCAACTGGGTCCTTTATCAGTGGTTTCAGCCCCGATGCCAAAACAAAATGTGCCTGGCAGCCTGATAAGATTTACACATAGAGGAGTAGCCTCTTGTGAATGGAGTTCACCAGATATCAATGAATTAATAGGTAATGGTCCTGTAACAGAATCTTTACAGGTTTTAAATCATAATACAATAAGCCAGAAATAAATCTCAGACCTGAAATACATGTAAAATAAAAACATGGCGTTGGAAGTAAAACAATTTCTGAAAATAAAAAAATCCAAAGGAATTAGAACCTACATTATTTTTACAGTAAGAAGTTAATGTTTAAAGGAAAATGTATTATTTTAAAGCATGTTTAGTTTTCAGTTGAAGAGCTGCACTGTGTGCCAGTGCTGTTAGTCCTTTGTTCTCGGTGAGGCCCCTGGGAAGGGTTCAGTCTTTCATCATTATTTCTAACGTGTTTGTCGGACCGCACACGGCTTTTGTTCCTTCCACAGTTTCTCAGCCATCTGTCATGTTTCCTGAGGAGCCTGAAAAACACATTTAGGTTAAACCATATGACCTTAAAACCTGCCATGGCGTCACAGACAGGGCTAGTCTTTCTTTTTAGCAGAAATATGACCCCTTTCCCTGTCAAAGCTCCAGCTTAATCCTAAAAGCAGTCTTCAGGCCGACGATGTCAGATCTGAGTGTGTGTATGTTTATAGTAAACATGCTTCAGTGTACCCTGATTTTCTCACCGATTTTTCTCAAATTGTGTGTTAAACGGCTCTTGAGACATTTGTCATATTGTCCCTCTTTGGAATTTTAAAAAATGTTTTTAATAATTAAAATTATGTGTCTACATGTGTACAGTGTATATGTGTGTCATATATGTACAGGCGCACACGCACATGTGTTTGTGTGCATTTAGAGGACAGAGGTCAATGTCAGGTGTCTTTTTAAATAGGTTTCCACCTTATTTTTTGAGACAGGGTCTCTCCTTGAGCTCAGAGTCCAGACCTCACCAATTGACTACTGGCTACCCAGACAGCTCTGGGGAATCTTCCTGTCTCTATGTACCCACCTCTAGAGCTATAGATGTATACTACAACACCTCTTTTATGTGGGTGCTGGGGGTCCAAACTAAGGTTTCTCATGCTTGGGAAGCAGGCACCACCCAAGCCATCGTGCCAGCTCCCTTGAGTCCTCCAGGATTTGGCTCTCCCCTCCAGTGCATTTCCTTTAATCACCCTCACCACACACTCCCACTGTCCCGGGTTTTGTCATTATTGGAGCTGCGGAACTTGGGACCGTTCCCCTTTAGAGCCCACAAGTCAGCTCACCAATTAGTGCTGCAGCAACTCAACAACTCTTCCAGCTCTTGACCTTCAACCCGCCCACTGTACCCTTTTAGGAACTCTGCATCACCTCCTTGTGCCTTAGCTTGCCTACTGACCTGGGCTGGAACGTCCATGGCCTTTGCAGTCCCTCTGTAGTCCACCGGCCTTCCTCGACTCCTGCTCATCTGGTAAAGATCTCTCTCTGCTCAAACTCTACTTTCCAGTTTCTCTGTGCCTGCATCCCGGCATCTGGTAAAAAAACTCTGTAAGGAGAGCTGTATATTTAAAGTTCATGTTCTAAGTCTTTAGTGTTCTGAAGCCTACTCCACAGTTACTTCCAAGCTTAGACTCCTGTCCCTTCCAAAGCTCCTTCCTGTTCTCATGTAGGTCTCTCCATCATCATGCTATATTTCCTATAAAAAAAAATTCTTCACAGCCTCTACAAACCCTAGGGACTTTCCATTTTTGCTTTCTTCCTTTTCTCTCTCCTTAGCCCATAGTTTTTAGATGGCTGACTACACCACTCTATTACATGTGTTCTTGCAATAGTCCCTAATGATTCTGTGTTCTCAAACAAGAGAAGGGCCCCTGCTCTGTCTACATGGACCTTCCTCAAGTAGCTCACAGGTAGATAACCTGCACTTCTTTGATGACAGTCTTCCCTGCCTGATATTTCCATAGTTGGCAACTTCTTGTGGTTAAGAGCCCAAATTCAGTGCTTGTCATTCTTAGGAAACCAAACAATAAGAAAGACCAGCATTTATGCCAGGCATGGTGGTGCCACCTGTAGGCTGAGGCAGGAGGATAGGAAGTGCGAGGCCAAGGAGCCTGGGCTGCATAGTGAGAATCTGTCTTTAAAAAGGAAGGCAAGAAAAGAATAAGAAAATAAAAATAAGAACTAGGAGTAACTGAAGCTTCTCGAAGTTGCAGAGATTTCAGAGGCAGGCCAGCACAGGGACAACTTAGTAAGACAGGATGCCACTTGGCTTGACAAACCTTCAACAACCTGAGACCCCCAACCTACATCAAGCTGCACATTTACCTAGTTCCAAACAATGCAGATCTTCTCCAAATACCTCTTAAGCATATCCTGTAAGTAAGGAAACGACCAAACCAACATGAACTGGTTTGGGGTGCATGTGCAGAGAGTCAAATTGGTTCTTTGAATAAACTTTTAGGGATTCTTTTTCTTATTTACTATATTATGCCTATGGGTGGATGGTGTATGTGAAATTAAAATCAGATGCATCATGGGAAAGGACATGCACAGTAATTAAAGACTTATGTAAGCCTGTCAATGAGATCACCCATGTCTCACCCTTATGCAGCCAACTCCTCTCCCTTTTGGACCTATGCATATCACCCAGAGAGTAACCCAGTGCTCTTGAGGAAATCTCACTCGCAGCCTCTTGTTCGCTTGAAATGCATCAATTCTGTACTTGCATTTTATGAATATTGATGCTTTGAAATTTGTGTGTACCTCAGTTCTTTGAACAAAATAGCAAGACCTGGAAGTACCCTCTAGACGAATGTCATTGGTAACACTGTTTCAAGTGAATGTATGCAGGGACACCTTTTGTGCTTTAAATACTTGCATATTTTTACTTTTCAAAATCGTAACTTTCTTCCATTTAAATATACTCCAGTTGTCACTTAAAGATAGAGACTGTGACCACCAGTATGTAGAACATACAGTGTTGTCTTTCCAGCCCTTACTCTCTGACACTAGGCCATGTGTTCCCGTCTTTGTAAGTTTTCCTACCCCAAAAGTAGATACAACGACCCTTGCTTAAGACAGGGAATATGGATCTGTGCACATATGAGTGTGCTCACTACTAATAATTAGATACTCACCTTGAATCCACCATGCTTTTCTCTTGTTCACTCACCTGCTTATAATCTCTCCTGGGAAAAAACCAGGGTACATGAGTTTAGATTACCTTCTCATGTAAACTCTCCTTTTGATGGAGCACATATCAGAGCCTCCTTGGGAGGAGATATGGAATATGGCTGATTTCACAGGCTCTAAGTTGATGAAGGAATCATTGAGAAACAAGAGAAGAGTAAGTAGATGACCCAAGGAGTAAGGGACCACTGGCATTTGGGTGAGAGGTTAAACAACAGGTTACCGAGCTGCCTGGCACATTTGGTCTCCCTGAGTCTCCAAACAGTAAATGCTGTTTGTAGTCCCTCCAATCTTCGTTCTCAGCCACTGAGCCAACAACAAACTTCCAACCACTTCCTGAGAGCTTGGGGATGAACAGATGGCATAGTCATTCCCTGCTCCTTATTTCACAGCCAGTGTGCTTCAGAGTGAAACGTGCTAAAGAGGCAGTCCATAGGTCTGTTTATCCACAAGTCGTCACACCGTGTTAATGGCCCTCTAAGCTGCAAGCTTTTCAGTCTTTTAAGCTAATTCTGGAACATGTTAAGCATGCTAACTGAAGGATGGACATATGAGAATCAACCCTACTGAATGGAGTCAGAGGAGGATTTTTTTTTTTTGATAAGCAATTTGTAGAGAAAGAGCCACATGGACATGATAATTGTACAATTATACTTCAGGAAAGCCATTGTTCCCCTTCCTTGCTCATGACAGCACAAGTAAAATTAGGGATCTCCACATTATTCCTCAAAGGAACTTATGAAGCTAAGGAAATAAGTCCCAAGGACACTGTGATAGAACAGTGTGGGCAGGAATTCCCATTGATTTCTGCTTCCTGGTCCTCACACCTGCAGCAACCGTACCCGTGACTACAGTCAGAATCTAATAACCTATTTCTAAGGAATATGAGGGAAATAATGTGATATCATTTCTAAGACTCAGAAAGGCCAGAGTTACATTTTATTCTTTCTCTCTTCAGATTTTCTCACTTTGTCTGTTCTCCTGAGGGAAGCTGTTCTGCTGTGAACTTCACTTTGGAGAGGTCCACTCAGCAAAAGCTGCCAGGTGGCATAAAGAAACAACACCATCCCAACAAACCATGAAGAATCCTGCCAATAGCCATATGCATAGCTTAGATATGGGTCAACCCTGGATTATATGAGAAGCTCTGTAGAAGACCTAAGAAAAGCATGAGACTCACAGAAAACAGGAGAATAAATATTTGTTGCTACGCCATTGAGTTTGGGGGCTTATGTTACATGTTTACATATAACTAATATGCTCATTTTACTCTCAATGGACAGGAAGCACTCCCTTATGGTATGGTTCATGACTTACAATCCTTAAGGAAAATCCAGATTTGTATATTTAGATAAAGAGAAATACAAAACTTTCCAGAACATATTTGTTAGAAAAAATTATGGCAGAGTGGCTCAGGGGAGAGAGTGTCCAGAATCATAAATCCTGTGTCCATACCATTAACTGTGCGAATCTGAGCATATCTAGAACTTCTCTGAAATTGTTTCCTCATGAAAAAGCTGATGACAGGACTGGTCTTTAAGAACTAAGATGACATATATTCTGTGACACTGTGACTTGAGGCACTTGGGAAAGCCATATGCCCCAAGTCTCTTTCTCATTAGCTGAAGATGCTAACTTTAGTGTTGCTCCTCAGCTTTTCCAGGTACTGTTCTTGAAGCTAATAATCCAGGAGAGAAATTTAGGACGGATGGAGAAGCACGTCTTACTCAACTGTTAAAGATGGTGTGGAGGCTGAGCCTTTAGCTGTCGTCAGGTCACACACAGTAGTGATGACAGCAGTGCAGACAATGGCTTCTTGAGTCTGAGGCTCTACATGATCTCCTCCCATGACTTATTACACATCCACATCCCTCACACCACAGGAAGTTGACCGCATCAAGCGTGATGATCCTTCAGACTGCACGGCTTTTCTGCTTCTGCCTTTTCACACGACTTTCATGATCACTCAGCTCAACTTCTTTACGAAAAATGTTGGAAGCATAGATGAATCTTTCCCTCTCCACCGTGAAAATTTTAGCATAATTAGCAAATCTAGAGGTTGCTTTCTTGATTATTTTCAGAATTAATTTGGTTTGGTGTTGGGGTAGGGCAAAGATTTAAATTAGAATAATTTTGAAAAAGCATACATTTGAAAAATGAAAGAAAACACACGTTGCAACAATATTTGTACCGTTTTTATTTGTAAAAATAACCATCTGAATGCATGTGCATTGTATATTACAGATAAGCACTTCATCGCATTATTAGAGCATTCAGTAGTTGGGGAAGTATTAAACTGTGCTTGGGAAGATTCATACTGGTCCAAAGTCCTTCACTGAACCATTTCTCCTCATTTTTTATACTCAGGACATTTACTAAGGTCATTCAACTCCAATCTACATCTTAAAAGTACAGACAAAAATCCCACCAAAATTATCACATAATAGTTTATGCTGTTACAAATATGTTTTACAAAATGTAACACTGGCACAAGATGTGTATCTTCGTGCTTTGCAAGGATATATTGCACATGCTGAAGCGTAGTCTGTAGACAAAACTACTAAACAAAAGGTACTTGCATTGAGTCTTCAGATCACCGTGTAGGAAACACACAGAATTACATTTTACAAACACGCTCAGATTGTCACTATCTTAAAACGCTGTTCCCCTATAATACTGACCTATGGTTTACAGTTCTGTAAGAAGAAAGCATTTTAGTACTGCAAAGTCAAACATAATTCCTATAGAAAACTTGAGCATTTTCATTTCAAAGCAGGAAAGGAGACACTTGGTACATTCAAAGAAAGGAAAACTCACTAGGATTATATTGCTCCAATAACACTCAAATGAAAAAAAAATACAAAATGTTTCACAGAACATTTCCAGGATATACAAATATCAAAAGGCACTCTAACGTCATGTGACAAGACCACAAAGGGGCAAGTTTCTCAACAAGCACAACAGATGCACAAACCGAGCTGCTCAATAGTGTGAACAGTGTGAGGCGTAACTAGTGCAGCAGACCCATCCGGTGTTCTTGTTCCAAAGCAACAAGTCAAGTAGTTGTGTGCTGCCCAAAGTCAGAACATACCACGGTGCCCTTTTAGCAGTGATGAATAGAAATCCCCTGAGCTATTATTTACTAGGACTTTAGGCAATTTGGAGATAGTAATGAATTGACCAAAGATAGGCAGACACCAGTGGCTAGGGAGGTGCGACCATATGTGGTCCTTGTGGCTGTGGTTAATGTACAGTTTGAATGCATTTAGGTAAAAAGCACTGAGCAACTGAGACTACTAAAAACATTTTCCCCTCAGAAAGCAATGCTGCAAACATTTATGAGATAACTAAATACATAGAAATTTCAGTTTTCAAAGGCTATTTCTTTAAAAAAAATTTTGGTCTTGTTGAGCAGGGGGAGGAAACAGAGCCAGAGAAGAGGAGACAGGGAGAAAGGCAGGCAGGCAGGCAGGCAGGCAGACAGACAGAGCAACTCAGAAGAATGGCTCTTTGTAAGCTCAATTTCCTTGTGTTCGTTTGTACATCCTCTATTAGAATGAGCCAGGGATGGCCAGCATAGCTCCATAGACACAATGTCTCTTGCTAGGTTACTACTTTGCGGAAGTGACCCCCTTGCTCTGGGCAGCGTCACTAGCGATGCGCGCATTTCATTTCCTGCTTTAAAAATGCCAACCCAGCAAGACTCCCACTACTCAATTCCAGAAAAAGACACTATAGTACATCACACTTCTTCAATGTAAGCGCTCCCTCAATCCTCAGGATTCACTAAAGATAAAGTCTTTGCTGATCATTAGTAGGTCTGTCTACTTGTTTCAAATGCACCTGCTCTAAACAAAAGGACCAGATGGAGGGATACATTACACCAAGAACGTAAAAACAAAATGTTGCTGGTGTAAAAAAAGTTTTTGATGACATCAGTATCAATTTTATAAAACTACCAAACAAGTTTTCATTTGTGAAGAACCAACGGGAGTTTTAATTAAATCCAGGATATTAAAATAGTAAGGGCAAAGTCTCTTACAGCTTCATTAAAATGATAGAATATATTATCTGGGTCTGTTCCAGATATGATAGGGTTATTTTTAAAACTCTCAAAATACTATAAAATAGAAACTTCAAAGGAGAAGAGAAAACCCACAGTAAAACGCTGCAAACTCATGCCGTACAGCTGCAGACTTCTTTCCTGAGTCTTCAACTAGTGGAACAGAGCACACAGGCTTGTGTTTGTTTTTTGTTAATTCCCTTTCTTGGCACTGTGCCCATACTTGGCATCATTTCCCATTAAGTTTCAGGACTATGTGTCATTTTTGGTGTAGTTTCTGTAGTCTCTGGGTCTTTCTTTGGGCTACCTTTGTGTATGTGATCTGCCACATCAGTTTCCATCCTACAGAAAGGCTCTGATTGGCTATAGAATGGGGTCAAGCAATGGACAAACCCAAGGGTCACCTGGTAGTATCAGGAAATGCTGTGTTTAACCCCAGAGCTATTGCTTAGCCCAGAGTCAAAGGTATTTTCCCATTTACTTTGTTATTCTAAATAAGGTACATAACAGAGAGAAAGAGAGACAGAGACAGAGAGACAGGCAGAGACAGAGATAGAGAGACACACAGAGAGAGATTAGAGACAGAGACAGAGAGATGAGAGACAGCAAGCCTAAACAGTGGGTATTTCTTGGCATTTCTTTCATTTCAAATAAATATAAACACATTTACATGAAAGTATACAGACATATTCTCTAGTTTGAAAACAAAAAACTGTGGTCAACACATCATCAGTTACAAATTGTCAAGCCATCAACTAGAAATCTGTGTCATTAGAAATATAAAATACAATAAAGACTGGTATGCAAAAAGATTACATTTTAACCCCATAGAAAAGTTACGACAGTTCTCACTTGCATGTAGAAAGAAAAAACGTCTAAAATGTCCCAGTTTAGGCAGAAGCGTTTTGGTCCTCGTGGGTAGCTGGTTGATGAAGTACATACATAAATATACACACATGTGTGCATGTGTATGTGCATAATTCTTAAAGTCTCATTCTTCTTTCTGTATAGCCGTTCCAGGTGGAGAACGGGGTCCATTCGACCTAGAAGCTTTGGCAGAGGGAGCAGACACAGTATTCACAATGCTGATTTCATTACCAAACAACTGGCAAGGCTTGCACTTCCACACCAACCATTTCTGCTTCCTGCTGTCATTTCCTTGGTTCCTTTTCAGGCACACTGTCACTCTGGTGGCATGACCTTGGCTGAGCAGCTAATTTGCTATCCTACGACTGAAGGACAGTACCAGCCATTCTGATGCCCTTAACAAAGTTAATATTTTCATTTTAGAGCAAATTCAATGAATGGTAATTTCCTATTTGACTTGCATATTGTTTTAAGTTTTGGCACAATATAATTTCACCTGAAATGTTATTGGATAAATTTGGGATCCATTACTCCATTGAAAAATGACTCACATAGTTTCTTATGCGGAGCCCCGGGTGCTATTTCATTTGTGTTTAACAAAAAGCATTAACAATATTCACATTCCTCTGGCAGCTTTAACTGAGATCCTAGGAAGAAGTTCTAGGCAATTACATGCTTCCTACAGAGGAGGCGGGGTCAGGTAGACTCCCTTTAGAGGACAATTATAGGCATTATGTCTAAAGATGAACCTTGACCTTTGACTTCTGGTGAGGAAGTAAACATCAGAGTGAGAAGAGGGTCCAGACATTTCCCATCTCCTCTTCCCAGGGGACTTGAATGTCACTTTGACTGACCTCACAGAACTCATGGTGAATATGTGGGAAAAAAAAAGAAATCTTTAGACCGAATATTTGTCTCTATGTTGCATTATCCCTAAAGATGAAGAATACTTAATTTTTTGTCCTTACTTAAAATGAGAGGTAGACTTTCATAGATGTACCTTAGACCTAAAGAAAACACGAAGCAAAACAAAACCCAGGCCCATCTGCCTGTGTTTCAGCCTATGGCCTAGTTGCCCTCTTTTGGTTAGACTGACTCCTTTTCTGCTGGCTTCTGGAAGCTTGGCCTCAAATGCCCGAATACAATGTAACCTGGAATTCAAGCTTTCATCCCTTCCTGAAACACAGGTATTGGGGGAAACACCTCTACAGTCCAAAGTTAGAATGTTTCCGAATCAGAATCATTTTCATTGTACCCATCCTCAGAACCCACATTGTTACTGCACAGACTAACCCTACTACCCAGATTGGAGAGGGTCGTTCTGCTCAAATTGTCTTTTCTAAAACAAACGAAGTTGACAGCCGTCATTGTACTGGAAGGAGAAAAAGTCATCATGGTAGCCAGAATGAGGGCCAGGCAGTCAGCCACGTCTTTGTTAGGAGCACAAGCCAGGGCCGGGGTATGACCTGGGCATAAATGCAGACAAGGCAGTGGTTAGTCCTGGGGGTCCAGAGCTGCACGGCATTCCACAGTACATCTCCTACAACCTCATGTGTGGAGATGCATGTTGAGTTAGAATACATGCCAGGTACAAGGAGTTACTTCTCACAAGTCATGCTGGGGCTGACACTTGAGTGGGACAGGGAGGACGTGACATTTCATGAAGGTTCTGGGTTTGGGTTTTGCTCATATGTCTAGAGAAAGCACAGATTCTAACCTTCATCTAGAGGACAGAAACATAACAAGAAAGGGACATAGGGGATACAAGCCACAAAAACTAGCAATAGGACATCCAAGAGGGAGTTCCTACTGACAGCACCATGAGCTGCCAGAATGGGGGCAGAGGACCCCCATTCTGAGAGTAGCCACTTTCCATGACAAGTGTATGTATCAAGCAGAAAGGGTAAAACCAATAACTGATGTCACTTTATATACGTGTCAAAAAAGCACGCACCAATTTACTACTCTAAAAACCAAAACAACCAAACAAACCAAAAGCCTGGAAACCATCTGAAGAGATCAGACACAGGAGGCTGGTTGTCAGTAATGACCATTTAAGAGAATTTCAACAGACCTTTTAAAAAGTCACCTCACCAATTAAAGCCACAAAGTTAAACTATCATAAATGCAGGGCAAGTGACTATTTGCCATAGTAATGTGACTCTACTACTCAGACTTGAGGTTCCAGAAGCTCATGAGAAAGCTGGACCCCAACACACACCCTAAGGATTGAGCTGCCCTTGAGATGTACTGGATATCCTTATCCAACTTTTATTCCTTGGGCCAAAGATTCCCTTCCACAATGAGCAGTGAGCTTTCTCAGTCAATCAGAGGATCTGTTCTGATAAAAACTGGTTGTTGTCTCCTGTCACTGGACATGAAAGCCCTCTGCACTCTCAGCCCCAAAGAGATTAGTCATCTTTCCAGAGTGAAAACAAATGAAAAGGGTCAGTGTCTTACCACTTCATTCCTGGGACAGAGGTGGCGAGTGAAAGGATTGTTAGTGCAGTGTCACACAGAATGGTCTCCAAATGTTTCCAGCCACCGGGCTCAGACTAAACTCTGAGAAAGGCGGGCTCTAGTGACACAGAGCTTCTGTATCCATAGATACAGACTGGGTAGAGCTAAGAGCATGATGACACTCATTTATTCTAGCATCTCCATTTTGGAGAAAAACAGTGGATGTCTTCATGCTAAGCTTAAAGATAGATAGTGCTGATCAAGGCTGAGGAAGACAAGGTGGAGAACGAAGGAGATGGGGTTGAAAGAACTCTCTGCACTTCCTAGGTGAGCCATGTTGGGGAGAGAGCAGGGTACAGGATACATGGGGCACCTAAGATGTTACTATGGCTGCTTACTCATGAGAAATAGGCATGAGCTGTTAAGTCCAGTACCTGTATTAAGCAGTTAATTGAGTAGCGTTAACATACCAGAATACTTTAATTAGATGTTACACTGTAAAAATTACTCAATTCATAAATATCCATGAGTTCCTCTTTTGCTTTCCAGGGTTAAGAGGCATTGTGCATGCAAAGGTCTTTTAGTAGGATTCTAGTATTCGTTAGTTTTTATAACGTTGTAGAAGGAGAGAGGAAGGGTTATGATAAGAATTAGCTCATTTAGGGAAGGCAAGTCATAAATTGCAGGAGAAATGTCTACCCTAGGTCTTAGTTAAAATACTTTATTCATGTTCCTCAGCTTTTGCTATGAAGAACGTGAGTCCTGATACATATTTTACAAAGATATTTGATCTCGGAATGAACTGAGATGCGAAGCTCTATCTCTGTGCAGTCGTGGAGTGTGCACTAATGATGTGTGCTTCTTTTATTCCTCAGAGTATACAGCTGCAATTCCCAAGGCCAAGCTGGAAGGTTTCTGACTGAAATATGCTCAGCTGGTAATGTTACATGCGACATGGAGAGCAATGGTGGGCTACTGGGAGACAATGTGTTGTACAGAAAGACAGATGGGACATATTACCTGGGCTTGATTTCTTACACACAAGATATTTCCAAGGGAAAGAAAACTCTTACTGGCTCTTAAGCAACCCCTATCTCTCTCACTGTCTTGTGGCTTCAACCAACACAACCTATATCAACTTTTAATTTTTCTTACTTACCATTTTCATCCACAGCAAGTACACAGGCTCCTTTGGCCAGCAATTCCTCAACTACCACCTTCAAACCATTGCGTGCAGCAATATGGAGGGGTCTGAAAGACAATACTGAATATCAGCCTTGATGATGTTTCTGTGAGTGGTATAGCTGGGGCCTTTCAAAGGTCTGCATGATAAAGGCTTGGTCCCTAGGCTTGGTGGATGAGGGAGATGGCGGATCCTGCAAGATTCTGTGAGGCCCAGTGAGAATTTTCAATCACTGGAGCATGTCTTTGAAGGCACTGTAAGATCCTAGTCCTTCCCCCCCCTCCTTTTTTTTTTTTGTCCTGTGGGTGAATAGCTACAGGTTCCTGTCAAAATGTGCTGACTCATGCAAAGCAAAGGGGCCAACCAATCATGAACTGAAACACAAAACTATGAGCCCAACAAGCCTTTTCTCTTTATGATTCTTTGGGGTATCTGATATAAAGGAAGACCAATTCTCAGTTAAAAAAAAAAAAAAAGTGACATTTGGTTAACTTATGTCACTAAAAGGAAGCTATACTTAGGAATCTATAAATAGCACATGGTTATTTTTGCTTTTGAGAAGAGACATGTTGACCATATCTTTTCCAGGTATTATTGATTCAGTTATTCTTATGTGTTTGGCCCAGCTCTCTCTATAGTGTTATAAATAGCCCACATCTTAAACAGTCTTGGTGATAGTACAGAGGAGACCAGAAGAAGAATTCATGCTGTATTTTGTAAAAGACCCTTCATGGGCTAATGTGAGTCCCTGTTTCACGAAGTTCACTGGGATGAGTGGTATTAATATATACTCTCAGATCTTTTTATTATTACATGTTCATAGACGCCTCACTGGATTATAGCACCTTGTAAAAGAGTCTTGCATTCAGTATAATGTGCCACGTCCTTTAACAATCTTAAAAGAAAAAATCTAATATTCTTTGTCTTTAAAACAAATGCATAAGTAATCTCCCAAAATAGAAAGTGAAACAGCTTTTAGATCCTTCACACTGAGGGTTACACTGAATTATATTAAAATATAATTACAACAAATAGCTTAGAAACTGTTCGAAGGCATTCTGGGAACCTGATTTATAAACCTGACGTTTTCCAGTCAGACGACATAACACTAATACATAAAACAAGCACTTTCCCCAAATGTGTCAGTTCATAAGCCCAGAAGATTTTTCTAAAAGCTCACTAAATTTATCATGAAGTACAGCAACACTGGTAAGGAGAACAAAGATCTTACAAATCCTATGAGTCATATCAAAAAAAGAGTTCTACCTAAAATCATGCATCTCTAGTCAACATTGCAGGTGTGCGTATATAAACTTCATGAAGGTGAAGCTAGGTTGACACCTGTCATTGCTCTACTTCTCAGAGCTAGACTAGCATGTGTCAGGATCTTAATAGGTGTTGGATAAATACCACGACTCTGGCCCTGCCCCAAATGAGTCATCTTTATCACCCTTCCTCCACAGGCCAAGGCTCAGGGAACACCTCAGGGAAGAAGAGGATGGGGAGGAGAGCTGTGGCAGCTATCTTTGGGACAAGACCCAACCACTGCATTCTAGAACTTACAATAGCCATGCTTAACTGCATATGACGTGTCCAAGATCAACCCAGGCAAAATCCCAACGTCGATGGGATGGATGATCACTAGACTAGGCCTCTTACTGAGGGGCTGTTGGCAGTCGATAGCTGGGGTTGCAATGGGGCAGGGAGAGTGTCACTTTTGGCAGATACAGCCATTGGGAGGTTTCCCATGCTCCAGTGGATGGTCCACATCCATGCACACAAACTGGACTTAATGGGTTCAGGGATGTGCTAATGGGATCTGGGAGGAGCTGGAGGAGGAAAATGGTGGTGGATATGGCATATTTCACTGTATACATGTACAAAGTTCCCAGAGAATAAATACAAGCAGAATCCCGTGACTCTGGGCCCAGGTCAAGCTAGGGTTGCCACACTCACGTCTGCAGTGCACTGTTCTTCGCATTGATAAGGCTGTCGTCTTGTATCTTGTCAAGTATTAACAAGGCACATTTCTCATGGCCCTGATTTAAAAAAGAAAAAAGAGCAAGAAACATGAGACAGAGATATAGAAAAAGCTCCCGAATGCTTACTTGACTGTACTTTTATTTGAGTGCCAGCTTCCTCTGCCTGAAAAAATTCAAGACTATTTTCTGAGTAATTCCTTTCTAAAAAGTAAATGGGCCCAAGATACTCTTACGCTTCTACACGGGGCCTATTATGAGTTGTTTAACATGTGACTGATCTAAAATATTCATACTTAGTATGAATATTTCCAAGGTAATTTTTAAAATTAATGTCCAGAGAGGGAAAGCAAATGCAAGCCTAGCTAGGTCAGAGAGTGATGGAGGGCAGATTCAGCAGCATCCTTTGAATCTTTTGGCACTGCCTTTTAAACATACATTTCCCCCCTTCTTCAAGCCTTCAGTTACTACTCTAGTGATCCACTTCTCCTGGAGTTACCATGACACCCGAGATCTGTATCATATGTCTTAATTTCCATCTGATGCTCTGAAGAAACCCTGTTTCTGGTGTGTGTTGTTTTCTTAGCCAAAAAATGAAAGCATCTTTGGATCATAATATGGCAACAGATGCTTGATAATTCAAATATCAATGATTAGGTCTAGGGTCATGGTTACTAGGCCTTTGCTAATGAAGGGCATAGACAACTATTGTTAGTATCATCTAGGAGTTAGAAATGATAGAGATGTTGACTGTCCCTGGGATGGACAGATGGATGGACAGACACACAGACACACACACACACACACACACACACACAGAGTAAAATTCTGTCTACAACAAAAGAGAAAAAAATCTTAAGCCAAGTTAGACTTAATTTTTTGCGATAGGGTCTTACTATGTTAGCCCAGGCTAGCTTTGAACCCTGAGATCCTCCATGCTCAGCCTCTAGAGTGCTAGGGTCAGAGGCACGCACCACCATACCTGGTGAGAATCTGATTTTAATGACATTCTTGAGTGATTCCTTTATGTAAGGCTGGCTGAAAAACACTGTAGCTCCCATTACTAACACACTGTGCTTTGTCATTAACTTCCCGATTCTGAGCACTTTTGATGTTTCCATGTTCTTTTCAGAGAATGAATACAAAATATAGCCAATGAGAGGAATGGCTGAGGCTTCTGATACCAGTGGTGTCAACTGGGATCTACATATAATATAATGCACTTTGTGAAAATCACACACATAGGCATTTGTATGTATGGGAGAAAAAATCTACCACACCCGTTGCACTGATTGATACATGCACACACAAAAAAAAACAGTAACAGTGCACATGGATAGTGCACATGGATCGTGCTTTGCACATGGGTAGTGCTTTGCACATGGGTAGTGCTTTGCACATGGATAGTGCTTTGCAGTACCATGATCTGAGCTCTGCTCTCACAATGCCTCCAAACAAAACTCAGTTTATAAGCCATATAGTTAATGTCCTAACCTGTTAATGTGGCATCAAAATGTGAAACTACAACCAGGGAAACAGATATGGTGACAGCATCAAGACAGGTAGAATGTGGTAGATTCCCCACAGTAAATGCGGGAAATGTGTCTTCTTTGTTACTCTGCTTTGATCGGGGCATAGATCCATCAACCCAGAATTCTGCCCTGTAGTGGGTTGGCCTAATGTTGCTTGTATTCTAATGCTAATTTGGAGCCATCAAGGTTGTTTGCCCAAAACCAAAAGAGTCTGCAAGTAAGAAAATGAGTGATCCTGCCTCCAGTTGATTGTGGCTGGTGAATGTGATGGTTTGCTATGGTTGGCCCAGAGAGTGGCACTATTTGAAGCTGTGGCTTTGTTGGAGTAGGTGTGTCACTGTGGAAGTGGGCTTTAATACCTAGTCCTAGCTTCCTGGAAGTCAGTATTCTGCTAGCAACCTTCAGATGAAGATGTAGAATCTGCCTGGATGCTGCTGTGTTCTCCCCTTGGTGATAATGGACTGAACCTCTGAATCTGTAAGCCAGCACCAATTAAATATTGTCCTTTATAAGACTTGCCTTGGTCATGGTGTCTGTTCACAGCAGCAAAACCCAAACTAAGACAGTGAATAAAGATACCAACAGCCAATAGTTGGGAAGAAGAGAAATATGTGGGATTGATTTTTGGTGGCCTTAGAAGAAGGAGCAGAGTGGGGAGGAAAAGCTGCCAGAGAGATAGAAAAAGAACATGCAGGAGAGAGAGAGCGAGCCGCCATGGGCTAAGGACCAAGAGAATATGGCCCAGAGGGCTGCCTAATTGGAGCTAAGAGCAGCCCAGATGAAACTTAGAAAGTAATAACAGGGTTATTGATAGAAAGGTAGATCCTAACAGCATTGTGATACCTAAGGCATATTAAAATATAAAGATTGTGTGTCTTTAATTCAAGAACATAAGTGGTCCAAGGTGGGAAGAAACCCTGCAACGGGAATTTTTAAAAATATTTTTTACTGCATTGCCTCTTTTTTCTCTCCCTTCATTTTCATGGTTAGTTGACAGCATTCTGAGAAATAGCCAGCTAAGTAAAACCCATGCTATACAGGTCCCAGCTGGACAGAGGTCCCAGGTACTGTTGTTTTGATCGCAACAGTGATTTAAACCCATCACATACTTTACTGATAGCCAGGTGTAAGGGAGTATTCAAGTCCTTATCCTTCACAGTCAGGTCAGCCTGGGCACTGTTCACCAAAATATCTATAGACAAAGCCAAGAGAAAGGTACTTAGACTGCATGCCAATCATACAGTTCAGTGTGGCTATAAAACAACATAAATGAATACAGATCACAATAAAATTTAACACTTTTAATTAAGGAGTAGTTTGCTGCCATATTTATCCCATTCAAATGGGCGCTGGGTGGGCTAGTGTGGGCTCCCTGCAGTTTTCTCTTCCACCAGACCTCAGGCTCTAGGCTGACTCCAAAGGCAGTGTTGGGATTTCCAGACAAGATGATTCTGCTATTATATTTTGTTTCTGAATGTTGGGCAATTTCACTCAAGTGTTAGCTTACTTGGATGTAGTCCTCCAGCGACACAGTTACAAAGAGCTGGAGAGACTGAGTTCATGGGTGACTTCAGTAAACTGGCCCCTTTCAGATGTCCATGCTAGAACAGTGTTGGCCCCTCTGTCTGATGTTATTCCCAGTTTTGGATAGGCATTAAGTGCAAAGGTCACAGCCTAAGTACGTACCCACAGCGCCTGCCTGCCCGTTCTCAGCGGCCATCATCAGGGCTGTTTTCCCTGAATTATCTATGGCGTTCACTTGAGCATCGTGTCTCAGAAGCAGCTGCAAGCACTCCGCATGATCACCGAAGGCTGCAGCATGGAGGGTTGTCCTGAAACGATCAAGAAACATGTGTGCGGTTTTTCTAAAGGTTGAAAGCTTCTTGGCTGACAGAGATAACGACCAGAGTTCTTAGAAAGACCTACTTAGGGTGGTTACTGACATATCACCTAAATGAATGGTACCACTTAGATTTCAAGGGGAGGCTTATGCAATGACCCTGATAAGGAAATCAGTGTCTTTCTGACCTTTTAATCTTGAGTTCTAGTGAGTCCCCACTCATCTCACAGACAGATACTTTTAACATTAAAGGTTAACTTGTAGCTAATTGGTTGGTTAGCTAAAAGCCTTGAAAGCCTGCATCATCTAATGCAGATGGTGGGTTTCTGGAGAGGGCAGCTGGACATTTCTCATCGAGTGGGAAAAGGGTTAGCCTTAATGAAGTGACTCCACTGCTAGGATTCCATCTCCCATGTACACTTGCCCATGTGAACAGGTTCGCACATGAGTGTACACTGTGCCACTTAATAGAAACAGCACAATATTGAAGGCAATATGAATATTCTTCTAAAGAAGTCAGATAGGCAACATGCTACGTATTCATTCAATGAAACAATGTGCAGCTGTACAAAGCAAGGTAAATCATTATATTTGGTATGGAAAGATCTCAAGGATATATATTAAAAGTAGAACATGGTTATATAAAGTCCATTCACATAGAAATAATCCATACATATATTTAATGTCTCTTTTTTTAAAATTTTTTTTGATACTTTATTTACATTTCCAATGTTTTCCCCCTTCTAGGTGTCCTCTTTGGAGACCACCTATCCCCTCCCCCACCTCCCACCCACCCACCCACCTACTCCCATATTCCCACCTTGACATTCCCCTTTACTGGGGCCTCTCCTCCCCCTGATGGCCAACAAGGCCCTCCTCTGCCACATATGAGGTCCGAACCATGGATCCCTTGATGTGTATTCATTCTTTGGTTGTTGGTCCAGCCTCCAAGAAGACTGGGGGAGTCAGGCCAGTTGACACTGTTGCTCCCTCCATGGGGCTGCAGACTCCCTCAGCTCCTTCAGTCCCTGCTCCAACTCCTCCATCTGAGACCTCACTCTCAGTCCAGTGGTTACTGTAAAGTGAAACTTGGGTATTCCGAACTTTTGGGCTAATATCCACTTATCAGTGAGTACATACCATGTTCGTTCTTTTGTGACTGAGTTACCTCGCTCAGGATGATATTTTCAAGTTCCATCCATTTGCCTG
>CM052709.1:47223302-47263779 GCA_028551405.1 Uromys caudimaculatus
CCTATTCACTCATGACGGAATTCGCTTGATCGAGCCTGGTTCTGTGCTTTGATACCACTGTAGGGAGGTGTGGCCTATTTAACCCAGCTGACCCCCCCTCTCCTTCTTATTTGAAAGAATAGGGGGAGATGTAAGGAGCGGTTAGGATATTCGCCATTACCAGATGGCGCTGTCACTTTAAGGAAGCTTGTGGTTAGCGCGGGGTGGCTCGCTCGAAGCGCCTGCGCATTAAGGGTGTACGTGACTAATCACTGCCCACTCCCGGGGCGCGCCAATCAGTGGAGGACACGCTGCCTCAGGGCTATATAAGCAGCGCCATTCTGGGGCCCCGGGTTCTTCCTCTATCAACGGCTAAATAAAGCTGAACTGCAGACGAAGCCTGCGTGTCGCGCGTCTTCTTGCTGGCGAGAGGCGAGAGGCGCGCCCGACATCCACTAGCGTTTCCTTGTGACAGGAACTATACTGTATACTGTTTTGCTTTTACCTTCATTGTTTTAATACTTCGTGTGATTCCTGGTTATCTGGTATGGATTAGAAACTCTGATTACAATTGCTTAAGTCCACTGGTGACTCTCATGAGGAGCTACATGTCACAGGAAGAGGGAAGCAAACTAAACTTTTACTCAGCATCATGACAGCCACAGGGTGGGGATGAGGAATGGTCAAAACAACATAAAGACAGACAAAAGCCAGGTCTGGGGTACACAGAAACCGGCAGCCACAGAGTACAGCAACGTTCTCACCTCCACTGCGGTCACGGAGGTGTGAGGTCAGAAAGTCTAGCAGAATCACTCAGATGACGTGTGACTCACCATTGTAACAAGCCCAGTGCAGCGGCGTGTATCCCTGGTTGTCTTTGAGACAACAGTCCTCTTCAGAAAGCGCAATCTGGAGCAATTCATTCAGCCATGTGGCGTGGCCCCGAGCAGCTGCGTAGTGCAGGGGCGTCCTCCCTCTGGAATCTTTACAGAGGATTGATGCTTCTTGTTCTAGCAGCATTTGCACACATTCCTCATGTCCTGTCATAATCTGCCATGTTGCAATTAAAGTGCAAAACAAACCTCAGTTGGCTAGGGATAGCACCGTTGAGAAGGGAAGGCCTCCCCGCGCCTGGCCTAAGAGGTAGGAGGCAGAACAACCCTAGTAAAATCCTTACCAGAAAAGCCCAGGAGAAGTATTTTGGAGCTATCTCTCCAAACATAACTACGGATGCTATCATGATATGTTAGAGAATAACAGCTTCAGAATCAAGGAAGAGTACATTAAATCCTGGTTGTGTACCTCCTGTCAGACATAAGCGAGTCTGCCTTTCTCTGAGTCAGTATACTCACTATGAAAGGGCAGAGAAACAATGACCTCATAGGTTGCCTAGTACTAAAGAGACAGCACAGTCACATGATGCAGTGGGCACGGGGATACATTCTGGAACTATCCCAGAGAGTCTGTACACAAAGCTAGAAAGCACAGCCTATTCCACTCTTAGGCTGCCCAGGAGGGCCTGTTGATCCTAAGCTAACACGCACAGCACGTTACCCTGATGGACATTGTGGGGTCACAAGTGTTTGGGTATCTAAATAGCAAAGGCGCAGTAAAAGTTATACATGAAAGGAATCTTCTTCAGCTCCGTTCTAACCATATGGGATCACCACCGTGTGCACAGCCTAGCACTGATGGACACGGGTATGTAATGTTCCCCAAACTGCTGCATGGCCCGAAAGAAGTGCCAAGAAACAAGAACTGTGATTATGTCAATAACCATGGAAAACAGTTTTAGTCACCAGCTAGAGTGCTTACATCGCCTCTGCATAGCAATTTTATGATTTTTACCTTTGTCTAGTTTGCCTATTTTTGTCCTTCAAAAAAATAATTCAGCAGATGTGCACAAAGACTTGGCCACAGGACACATGCATTGTCATCGTTTGTTGCGCGGAGCAACAGAAATAGCATGACTGCTGGAAACCAGGTAATCACTGAATTCATTTTGGCAGCCGCACACAATGGAGCATTACAAATGACCATGCAGAAGAATATGTAACACGATGGAGAATGGTCCTTTATATGTACTAATAGAAAGAGAGACCATGTGTGTGTGTGTGTGTGTGTGTGAGACACGCACGCATGTGTATGCATCAATTATCTCCAGGAAGTATGATTGCTGGTGATTTTGATTTTCTTTTTCTGTATGTAAAAAAATATACTTTTCAAATTTTTTGCAATATGCATTTTGTAATCAGAAAGGAGAGCTGCTCCCTCCAACAGTAGGCACCCATGTATCACAGTCTGACACAAACTCCTAAGAGCAGGACCGAACTGTAGCTTTCATTTGTGTCGTTGTATAAAGTTCTGTCATTTCATTTTGACTGTGAAGCTAATTGGATATTCTATGAAGCATCTTTCCCCCTAAAACCTCACATAGGGAAACAAACTGAAGCAAGCTCATCGAAAAGGCACCTGACGGAAGCAGGACGGTGTACGTACCCCTCGATGTAAAGCTGTGCATCCCACGATGTCAACAGCATCCACATTTGCTTCCTTTTCAAGTAACAACGAAACAGCATCAATATGTCCATATGCTACTGCAAGCATCAGTGGGGTTCTAGGAAGAGAAGCCGGTGTTTAAAAGGAGATCAAAAGCTACTGTCAGTGAGAGGAGAGGCCTCTTTCTATTAAAAATTTCCCAGTATTTCCTATGTATCTAATTTGCTGCTCCATGCCACGTAGAACAAGAGATCTATTTCTGTTCTAAGGGCCACATGGAATGGTGGCTAACACATAGGGCAGTCACATTAATTCTAACATTTTCAAAAGTGTGTAACAACCACTCAGTGCCAACAGGCTGGGGCCTGTGCACGCGCAGAAGAGCCTCTCGCCTCTGTCACAGCAGCTCTGCTTCTTAGCAATCAATGTTGAACTGTGTTCAGGATTTGCCTGGATGGATAGATGCTTTGAAGCTAAGTCTGACCAGTGTAGAAGAAAGACCAGGGCTGCCCCTGCTCTGGCTGTCACGCAAGCTCATGTGCCTGGGGTCAGACCTAGACCAGAGCCTTTCTGTCTGCACTTTCTATTTGTAAGAAAAGCCCGGGTGAAGACTAGGCCAACAGATTGAAACTGAAAACAAACTCAGGAGAAGATAAAAATCTGAAGGAATTCTTTATTATTTCCAGGACAGAAACCAACTCTTGAGGTCTGCCTTTTTGCCATTATTAGAAAGTGAGGGGAAGGACTGAAGGAGCTGAAGGGGTTTGCAACCCCATAGGAAGGACAACAATATCAACCAACCAGACCCCTCCCTCCCCCAGAGCTCCCAGGGACTAAGCCACCAACCAGAGTACACATGGAAGGACCCACGGCTCCAGCTGCATATGTAGCAGAGGCATATGGCCTTATTGGGCATCAGTGAGAGAGGAGGCCCTTGGTCCTGTGGAGGTTCGATGCCCCAGTGTAGAGGAATGCTAGGGTGGTAAGGCAGGAGTGGGTGGGTAGGTGGGGGAGCACCCTCAGAAGCAGGGGGGAGGGGATAGGGGGTTTGTGGAAGGGAAACTGGGAAGGGGGATAACATTTGAAATGTAAATAAATAAAATAACCAATTAAAAAAAAAAAGAACGTGGATAAGTGGTAGCTTTAAATATCAAAGGTAGGAAGAGAGAAGAAATACTAATGAGCAGGAAGCAAGGCTACAGCCAGGATAAAAAGATGCTCGCTGTCATTAAGAGGTGCACACACTGAGTGCTTCCATCCCGTCGACACATGCTCTGGTGGCAACGCCTCTGTGCTCGAAGCCATGAGTTTTGCAGAGAGGTACTATCCTAGAACTTGGCAGTCAGTCCTAGCTACTGCTCAACAAGCCAGCCAATCAGCTCTTGTGACTGACAATGGCAGAAGGCCAACATGAAAACACTTACTGTCCCTTGGCATCTTTCACATCAACCACTTCTGGGTTGTCTGCGGTTTCAAGTAGTAGCCTCAAGCACAGCGTGTGACCGTTAATAACTAAAAAAGAAAACAAGAGAGAGTTTTTTACATAAACCAACACTGCAGGTTCTCTCTCCCAAGGGAAATTTGTGGACTTCAAGTCAGTTATTTCCTTCCTGCTGCTGCTAACAGATCGTCCTGGCTTCCAGTTCAAGATGGCCCAGGTGGCTCAGTGAAACCTGTCTCCCTCTTTCTCTTTATCCACACACTTCCATCTGTCTGTTCCAGAGTTAAGAGAGTGTTTCTTAAGCTCGCTGTCCTTTCTTATCTCTTTGTAGAGGGCTGGTAAGTGTCCCCATGTTCAGGCCCACTGAGAGGCACTGCACTTCCATATACCCAGCCTGTGTCTAGCCCATCACCAGCTCTTTTTAAAAAGGAGAAGGAAGCAGTGATGGAGGAAGGGGTGGTGGTGGTGACCGCTCTTCTAGATCAGCGAAGTCTAAGTTCCATATTCCAGCTACAGTTCTCATTGGTTAGTGGTGGCTGAACATAGAACACCAAACCAGAAGAGTAAGCATAGCCTAGGTGGTCCCTCCTCACCAGCCCGGGAGCTCTGCAGTGCTGGTGATCCTCAAACTACAGCTTTACCCTTGCAGAGTCTTGAGGGTGCTGAAGCAGGTGAGGCTGCTGTCCCTTCTCTCCCTGCTGGCTGAGGACCCAGAGATCTTCAGGTCCCTAGTTAGGGCTGCTGGCCCTTACCTGCTCCAGCTACCCAGCAGTGGGCAGGAAATGGGGTATAACCCCAATGCTGTGTCTGCTTCCCACAGCTGGGAAGGAGTACCAGGATGTGCCGTGTGCTTAACTAAACATGATCCTTAGGAGGTGGTGGCGCCTAAATGGATGCTGGGAATGAATCCCGTGGGATGACAAACCCATCCTCTACAATAGGCATTTCCTCTGGAAAGCCTTAGAGCTGTCAAGGAATGCACTCGGGGAATAAGACGAAGATAAATATCCTTAACATTGCAGCCATGGCTTACTCTCAATACACACCCCACAAAGGACACCGAACCTCCCTTGCTCTGGATATAGCAAAAGGAGTGAATGGATACAATTAGGTTGGGTTGAGAAAGGCTCAGAGCTGTTTTACAGTCGTTTTAATTGCTTGCCAGTCATTAAGGAATGGTAATTTAACTTCCACAGTTTTCTGGCACAACGTTTGTTAGAATTAGCTCACATTCATCGACAGCATCCAAACGCACAGCAGGAACAATGGCCACATGTTCTGAGCCACGCCATTCAGCCTGTTCTCAGCATCCACTGATACATACATATTGGGAGGAAATATTATGGACTGGAGTTCCAGGCAGCATCTTATGGCTGCTACCTCTGCTGTCGTTCTCAAAATTGTACAAATGCCTTGTTGCCTTGTTGCAATTTGCAGGGAGTTTAATGTTTCCTTAAAAGGAAAAGGTTGGCATAGGGTTGACAGCTAAATCCCCTCAGCCACGTTCAAGGAATGGCATCAACAGGACTTGGTGTTTCTTTCTGTATCAACTTGATATATTTGATATTCTTTAATGCTCAGAATCATTCCAAGGAGATTCCATTTTTGGCTAAACATAAGAAAAAACATCTTGGTTCATACTGGTCATCTGGTGCGTCACAAATCATCTACAGTGAGGCTTCTGCTTTTTACTGTAGCTGTTTGAACCGAGCTCACAGCCCTAAGGAACATTTAAGCCCCCCCCCCCCCTTAGAGTAGCAACCTCAGTTCTCCTTGGGTTCCCACACACTGCAGTCCCCCAAATTGCCTTCTAGCAAAAGGATACTAGCATTGTTAGCTGTGCCCTGTCAGCTCCAGCTCTCCGTGAGACTGGCTCAGTCTCTGACAGCCATCTTTTTTACACTGCTCAAAGACCACAAATGTCACAGTGTTTATCTGTGCTAAAACCTCCAATGTTCATTCTGGCTGCCCCTCCTCACAGTACTCTGAGGGTCTCAACCAAAGGAACTGGCCTCTCAAGTGAATTAAAAAAAAAAAATCCAGCTAAGTTGATCCTCAAATCACTGGGTGTAGCTTCTGCCCAGCAGACCATTTTGTGGAGAACAGTTAAATGACAGCCTGTCTTTTTAATAGATGGCATGAGGGAACTCAAGAGTGAGTCTACTTGACCACTAGGGGGCACCCTTGGACCACACCTACATCACAATGGCAAATGGGTGAGGAAGGTCCTTCATTATTCACCAGTTTTTTTTTCTTTCTTTTTTTCTTTTTCTTTTTTCTTTTCTTTTTTTTTTTTTTTTTGATACTTTATTTACATTTCCAATGTTTCCCCCTTTCTAGGTCTCCTCTTTGGAAACCACCTATCCCCTCCCCCTCCCCCACCTTTAAGAGGGAATTCACCAGTTTTAAGGGCAGCCTTCTACAATCAATCAAGCCCGTTTGCAATTGTTAGGAATTACATAGTAACAAAGTGGGTTGCCTGGCATTATAATAGGCAACCAATCTTTAAAATGAGCAAATTTGATTTTGACAAAAATACCAAGGAATGCATGCCCTAAGAAGCAAAAATACTGGTGGAAACAAAAATTTATAATTGGCCACACCAGCCATTTTCCTAGCAATAATTCTTTCTAGACAGTTAGGCAACAGGTAGGCAGGCTTTCTCTATTTTTGTATGGTGTCTGTTCAGTGGTTTAGAAGTTAAGAGATATAGATAGAAATGTACTTTTTTTTTTTTTTTTACAAATAATTAATTACATTTGTATTTATTTTGTTATGTGTTTGTCAGGATATGCATGAAAAGGTCTAAGGACAACTTGCAGGAGTCAGTCCTCTCTTTGCCATGTGGGTCACAGTGATCAAATTCAGGCCATCAGCCTTGTCAATAAGAACCTCCACCCACTGAGCATCTCATCAATTCCAGCAGAAATATCCCTATCTGTCTAGCAATCCTAGAAAACACTCAAGTAGTGAGAATCATACAAATCTCTTAGAAACGTGTTCTCGTCCCTTCACTTCCTCCATGAGACCACGCCCACTTTCTACTCGCTTTTGACAAATGTCATATTCCAACCTTCTCAAAGGCTATCACCATGGAATTGCCTGAGCTAAAAGGTCCTTAGGCTTCAGCAGGGCCAGAAGCTCTCCCAACTTGCCTGCACATATGTGCACATCTGGGAGGGTCCCTTCCTATGTACTGCAGAAACAGTCCAGGGAAGCCACATCCCTTGCTGGCTGACGCACACACACACATACTTGTTAAGGGTTTCTGTTTTGATATCAGATGCGTCAAGGGTCAAAGTGAAAACTGCGTAAAGCGATGTGCAGGTTGAAAGAAGGACGTGTTTATTAACTCTGTGGCTGTTAGTCCCTCTGCCAAACGGTCCCATGATGCCATTAATGCCATTAAACCTCTGAAGCCGCCTTGCCGCACTTTACCCTTTCATTAAACTCTATATGTGAGTTACAAAACTCAGGAATAAACAAGACCTACCTGAGGCATGGAGTGGAGTTCTTTTGGTGACACTGTCTTTTACAAAGATGGATGCGCCCTGGTTAACAAGTGCTTCCACACATTCTGTGTGCCCCTTGAAAGCAGCTAGGTACAGAGCTGTCCGGCCTTTCTCATCCCTGATGTCCAGGTCCACTAGGGACTGGAGAAGGACTTCCAGGGCTTGGTGGTGCCCGTTGTAGGCCTGCAAGGAAGAAAGCCACAAATCCAACACTTACTGCCTCAAATCCCACAGCAACCCACCCGAGGGACTGAGCCTCCTGCGTCTCAGACTCCAAAGAGCCCCTTGGAACAAGCCTTGGGATGGCATCTGAAGCTGGCAAACTGAAGGTAGGCAGAAGCACTGGTTCATGAACCTCTGGCTGCAAGTAAATGCCTTTGTTTCTTTTCTCCCTTGTCAACTAATTTGCTCAAAGGCATCACACCCATCAGTGTACGTTTATTAGATCTACAATCTAACAATCTAATTTAGACAAATGGCTGTGTGAATTATACACTCATCTCTCAGGAGAGTCCTACACAAATCAATGGACACTACAAGAAGATTTTCAGGAATCTTTTCTGTTAATAAAGCTAGGGAAAAAATGACTGGAAACACCGGGGACTCTTAATTCAATCTACATATGCAAATCTTCCTTCACAGCCCATCATGTGACTAACCATGAGAGTATAGGTGACTTTCTTAACTGTACTTAGAGTTTTGTATCCTCATTTATAAAACGAGAGCAATAAAAGCTGCCTCGTGGGGCTGCCACAGAGATGAAGAGAGACAGCTGCAGTGGCTTTGCACAGATCTGATATGCAGTGCATGCTGTTCCCTCCTCGTTATTCCCTCCGTGGATCAAAATGAAGCCACTGAGCCAGTTAGGGACATACAGGACGCGGGCCAGGGCCAAGCTCAGATCTCCTACGGGGTCCTAGGCTGTGCAGTATTAAAAACAAGATAGACAGTCTGAGACTTTTAATTTAGTCTGCAAGGGGAAAAATATTAATCCTACGCCCACAACACATAAGCAAAGGATCTTGAAAATAAAAGAGAGAAAGAGGTAAGGTTGTCTAGGGGGCAGTGGGCCAGAGAGATAAGAGAGAAGTAAGAAAAGTCTGCCTCGGGTGTCCTCAGACGTCAAAGACCCCTCTTCTGCCATTTGCATTTTTTCTCTGTACTGCTCCTCAAGGCACCATGTATTTGCAAAGGACTTAGCATGAAGGATTATTTTCTTAATATAAAAAGAACTTCTGGAAATGGTTTTGAAAACTAGGAAGGTATGCAAAAGACCCCAAAAAATGCAGCTCACAGAGAAAAATAGAAATGTAAAATGCCAACAGACATCCAAAACGCTATGTAAAATGTTTATAGTGCTATTTTGTAACTACCTGGGCAATTAATGAAGAGTTTGGCCACACCCCCAATATCATTAAAACTGTCTTTGGGGTGGGAGAGAAGCAATCCTAGACACTCTGGTGGGTGTAAAGGTTGTTATGACTTTTGTGGAGGGTAATAAGAAAGTGTCCAAAAAAGGTTTTGTAGAAACTAAGTTGCAGGCAATATATTTAGCATGGCCTCATTTATATAAAAAGAAAATGTATGTGTGCACATTTATATTTGTGTCACAGGAAAAATTCAGAAGGATATCAGAAAAACCAATAATAGTGATCACTTCTAGAACTAGGGGGTATTAAGCTATGTGCGTATTTTAAATTATCTTACAAAAATAATTTAGATAATTTTTTTTGCCTAGAGTATAGTTAACAACAATAACAAAAAATAAGTTTAAAAGAATCCCTAAGAATTAAAAGTACTGATGAGTTAAAAATAAAAGTTTTCACTTGTTCTTTGTTCATGATTAGGATAATTTGTACATATTAACTGTACCCTCTACGTAACATGTAATATAAATCATATGATAATGAATCCCTATTTATAGCCCTGTCCCAACTTTTCCCTTTACGTCTAAGTGCACAGGTCCAACCCCGCCTGGAATCTGCACTGCACAGTGAATCCTGGATTTCCTTCCCCAGACCTCCTCTGCCCTTAGCCTTCTCCCATCTGCAAAGGGCAACTTCAGTCTCAGACCATAACCCTTGTGTCACCTCTATTTCTCTAACTCTTAAGCCTCAATTGCAGCCTTGAACAAGTCTCCGGGACAGTAGTACAGGTGGATTCTGACGAAGAGCAGCCTCTGTGCCTTGCCTTGTTCTGCGTGGGTCGTGTCTGGCCAGAGGAACGTGTGGCTTTGCTAACTCACACGGCACATCTCTGTGTTCTCAGGAACCACCAGAGAACATTTCTGTTCGAGTCCACAAAGGTGCTGTGTGATCAGTAGCAGCCCTCCAGGCCACTCACAAGACACTGTTACCATCTCTTCTGTGTCTCAGAGATACATTTAAGTCCACCCACTGCACAGTCTCCCCATTCTGTTTTGCCAGAACTCCAGTAAAAGTGTCCCCTCCATCTCTGTCCCTTGGTGATCTGTCATGGGCACCATTAACAGAAGAAACCTTTCTACGGTCAAACTGGACGCCATGTCACTGCTTGCTGCAAACTCAGCTCAAAGCTGCTTCTCTCGATTGAAGCAAAATCCAAAACTTGCCAAGAGCAATCCAGCACTCAGCCCTGGCCTTCCCCTGCACGCAGCCTTAGCACATTCAGGCTCGGGGGGGGGGGGGGGGGGGGCACATTGCCCTCTGGGGTTAAGTGCATGAATTTTCTCTTCTGGCCATTGTTAACTGCACCTTCTGTTCCTTGTCTGGAAAGTGCTTCATCCAGACAGCCCTGTGACTGTCCTGGATGCTCTATGCAGACAGCACCTTACCAGGAAAGTGTCCCAGCACATATGTAAAAGGTCCATCCACTCTTCAGCCCACTTACTTCATTGTCTTCAAAGCACTTATTGCCATGAAATACCAATCATGCATTTGTTGATTTGCTTTTGATAATAGCAACTATTCATTTCTACATGCTGGACACCATGCCAAGCATTTCCACATCTCGTTTATGACCTATAAATATCTTTTTTTTTTTTTTGACAGGATCTTGCTATGCAGTCTAGTCTAGCTTCAAACCTTAGTCTTCCTGCCCTAGCCTCTTGTGTGTGGGATTGTAGATAGAAGTTACCACATCTACCGTAAACATTTGTTTTCAGAGGTTAAAAAGTCCTTAGGTTGTTACGGAGTCGGGATCTGAACTCAGAATCTGCAGTCTGATAGGCACACACTTTCCCTTGGTAATTCCGCTCGACTGACTTGAAGGCTAAACAATTTTTGTGTTTGCCTGTAACAGAATAGGGCTGAATAACAAATGCTGAATAAAAAACCTAAATTCCTTCTGCAGAAAGCTCTGTGAAATGTGAAATGTCTTGAACCTTGCTATGAAGGAAGAAAGGACACTCTGGGGACACATTCCTAGGCCACTGTGCCTTTATTATACGCTGCTGCCTCTTTAGGGACAGGAAAACAATCCCTGTGTGTTAAGAGCTGTAACTGCACAGGACAGGAAGTCTGTATTGTAACCTAAATTCTGAAGTAATCACTAGTTGGCTGCTTGCTGTGAGCTCACCCCAGTCTGCAGTTTAGATGTTCTTGTCATTCTCGTCTTACTGATGAGGGCAGAGTAACCTAGTTATGCTGTGGGTATGCGACCTTGGGCAGAAGAAGTAGGTTTCAGGTAAAGCAGGCTGACCTGGGAGCCCTCTGGAGAGAGAATATTAACATGTAATATGGCAGGAAGATGCATGTCTTGGCCTCGTATCACGGGGAATTCCAAACAAGAGAAAATAGTCAAATGTTTTCCATATATCCTGTACCAAGGTTAGCCATTACCAAAACAGGCCAACTCAGAAGCATCTAATGTTAAGCTAAGAACTGAGTAACAGGTACATCCACACAGGAATCAGACTGTTAGAATTCATTCCCTACGTGAATTGTGAATTTGGTGCTCTTTTGAGAACTGACTTCCCAAACCTTGGCCTCCCACTTTCCACTGTTCTGTAAACGGTAGTTACGGGTTCAGCTTACTGAGGACTCATGAGTCCATGCAGAAGGGAAATGTGCCAACAGGTAGCAGCAGGGTCTGGATACTATTGTCAAATGCTGGCCCCCTGCCATTATGACAAGAATAGTAAACATTTTAATTTATGTTCACTTAAGTTAGCCTAGGAAGGCTTACAATGCACATAAGTATACAAAGGACAGTGGTCAGCACGGTTAGGTTTAGACACACAGGGGACAGGAGCAACACCAGGCAGGAAGCATTTCTAGAAAACAGCTGTAAAAGGCACTTGCCCCTGCATGGGCCCCTTTAATCCCCACACTTAAAAACAATCCATTTGCTGTTTTCAAGTTAAAGTGGCTTAGTATAAAATACAATAGATGCACCCTAATTAGTGCAGCTTTTCAAATCCAGCCTGGATGATTTTGTGTACAAGGCACATGAAAATACTCAGAATGGTTCAAAAGCCAGATTTACCTGCAGGAAGAAGTTTCCTGTCTCCTCATTTGTTTGCAGCTCCTTTATTCCCCCTTACATTTTTTAATACAGTATATTTTGAGCATGTTTTTCTACTACCCTAACTCTCCCCAGACCTACCTTCCCACCTCCCTACCCACTCAACTTCATTTTCTTGTTTTGTCTCAAAAACAAACACAAAAATGAAAACAAACAAAAATCCAATAAGATTTTAAAAAGGCCAAAACAAACAAACAAATAAAAACCCACTTTAAAAAAAAACCACAGTAACCCTTGGAATTCAAGGAATTCATCTGTATTGGCCATCTACTCCAGGAGTGTGGCTGATAGTACCTAGTGAGACTCCACTGGGGAGAATGATCTTCCCTTTGCCAGAAGATAACCAGTGCAAATCACTTCTTAGGTAGGGGTAAATTTCACTATGCTGAGATGTCATTGGAGTATCAAACTTTAAAATTATTTAAATTATTAATTTAAATTATTTCAAGAAATATTTCATTAGGCAACTTATATTTATTAATCACGATTCATTTGCTTAAGCCTTTTAAGATGGAAACTATGGGCAAACAAGGAGAAGGAATTTGGGAGCCTAACACATTTCAGTGACACCATAGGTCCATCTGGAAATCGCAACAGCTGGAGCCTCCCATTTGCATAACCTCATTTCTTAATTTAATTTTTTCAAGTGGATGAAATGAATATGAAATTCTATGAGCTGATAACCCTGGAGACTCAAATCATTCAGGCAGGAAATAGTAGCTCAAGGCAGGTCAGGTCTCTTTATGGGTCAAGGTTTAGGGGCATCTGGTTCAATTTCCCTGCTAGACTGCTTTCACCCAAGAACAACACGCTCCAGCAGACCCTGGAGAGGGTGATGAGCACATTTATATGTGTCTTGAAGAAAATAATTTTAAGTGTTAGGATATAGGCCAGTGGTTCTCTAGTGCTGTAACACTTTAACACAGTTCCTCGTGCTGTGGTGACCCCCTACCATAAATTTCATTGCTAGTTTATAACTGTAATTTTTCTACTGTTGAGTCCTAATGTAAATATCTGATATGCAGAATACCTGATACGGGACCCCCAAAGAAGTCAAGACCCACAGGTTGAGAACTGCTGGTGTAGAGGGAAGAATGAAATAATTCTAGAACAGGGCAAAGTCACTCTCATTTCTGGCTTTGGCTTCTCTCCTTTTCTAAGTTTGTGATCTTTGAGGCAAGTCACATCATCTCCTTCATCTCCTCAAATCTCCACAAGTGCTTTCTATTTTTCTCAAAGTCAGAGTTCTTACCAGGGACCAGGAGGCCCTGTGAGATGCTGGGGCAGCTCTTCTCCATGCTCCTTGCCCCCCCCCCCCCACCACCACCACCACTCTGTTCCCTCTGTGGTAGCTACATTGCTGTTCTGTGGACATGCGAAGGCTTCTCTTCCATAAGAGTTTTACACCTGTGCCCAGAACCTTCCTCTGTCAGGTAGCAACGTGACTAGCTCTCAGGCCCGCAGTGCAAGCATGACATTTGATGCTTTGTAAGACAGCACTCTATCTGCACCTCAATATTCTATCTCATGGACTCCATCTTATTTTCTCTGTAGCACTTATTGCTATCTGTCATAGTATTGCTTGTCTAAGATCTCTTGAGCATGGGGAACTCTCCAAGGATGGAGGCTGTGTCCCTTCCCTGTAATATCTCCTCCTGGAAGAGTGCTTGGCATTGTTCACAGCCAGTGTGCGTGTGTCACATGGAGGAGAAGACCCATGTTACTACGACGACGCAGATGAAGCTGCCTGTTGACATACAGCCGCCATTAGGCACTCTTCTAATTGCTTTATCCGGATTAGCTCATGCTGTTCCCACGATGGCTCTAGATGAGGTACTGCTGCTCCTTTCTTCTGATGGATGGGGAAACTGAGACAAGACCTTAGGCACCTGGACAACATCACACAGCTAACAAACAAACTGACCAACTCAAAAGGGTCTTTAGAGCCTTAGCTAATTCGCTCCCTGTAATTAGCAGTGGAAAACACCATGTTTGGATGAGTTGCTAATGGGAAGAGTGAACTCTCTGTCTTCTCAGGCTCCTGCCAGCTGCAGCACTACCAAAGATCAGTCTTTGCCATGATGCCACCGCCCTGTTCTATGTGAGTGGAGACTCAGAGAGCTCAGGAGCATACCTGGCCATGCTAAGCACAAAGCAAATAATTTTCGAAAAAAAAAATATTATTTGGATGCCTAGAAACTCTCTTCTCAGTAGCAATGCAATCAGCCCCATGTCCAAAGGGCATGAGGATTCTGCTGGAAACACCCCCACGTGGCCTCACTAAGGGCAGCTAGGGCTGGCTACATCTGTGCATACCGAGCCCTGGGGAACTTTGCTCGGGCACAGCTGACAGCTGCACAGGGATTCTAAAGAGCAGCCCGCTCTGCTCTCTGAGCCAACTGCTATGAAGCTTTGTCGATAGGGACAGGTGCTGTGTCCGCCCTCCCTCTCCACCTAAGTCTACCTCCTTGAAGTAAGACAGGTGACTCATTTCACAGCATTCAAAATGAATGTGTGACATGCTCTTGTTTATGTGCACACTGGGTGTGTTGGTGGGTGTGTCAGAGGCTCTGAGTGGGCTTCTGCAGGTATGCTGGCAAGTATGTGTGGAGACAGGTACGGAGGGTGGGCTCCTCACAATGTGACTGGCCCTCCATACTCCCTTGTGTAATGGCCTTGTCTCCTCTCACCTTGCAGGAATGCCCACCCATGTCTATTAATGAAACATTCCTCTCTAAAGGCTCACCAGAACACTGAAGAAGTGTTTCCGCATCATATAGATAAACTTTACCACTTCAATGTAATCCGGCCCCTTCCCATCCTCCTTGATTCCTGGTCCATTGTACTTACTAAACAAAGATACATTTAATTACCGCCTCCACCTCTACCACCAGACCATGACTGAGTGTTCAGCCTTCAGCAGCTCCGTGGGCAGGAGAGCTGCCTGTGGCTGGCACGACAGGCAGCAGGGCTCTTTCAAACAGCTGCTGATTGCTGAGGGTGAACCAGACCCCACCCCCTCGAAGAGTTTGAGTGTCAAAGCTTCCCCTTTGATTACTGGGAGGTGGAGAGGAGGCTTTGCTAATGAGAACTATAATGGTGCCTCCAGCTCTCTCAGTGTGAGAACTGGAGCCAGAGCCCTCCTCTGAGGCCCAGTGGCAAATCCAAGAAGAACATCATGGCTGCTATTCTAAACCCACTCCTCCTATTCTCACATTATTGCATTTCAAACCCACACAGGTTTTAGCTGTGACATTTGAAAATGTGATATTTGATTATTGCTAGGTTTAATGTTTACATATTACTCTATAATCAAATCTCTCTAGCTGAGATGTTTCCTTTATATAAAAAAATGATTAGAGCTTAAGGTGATCATTTATTACATCTTATGTGGTTATGATTTTATGCAGGCTTCATATTTTTATTTGCTTCCATTCTACAGATGAGGATACTAAGGACAAGAAAGGTAACTGTATCTATGGTCTCCAGCTGGGAAGGCAGACCTAGAGGGTGAGATAGTCTCTCCTGGAAGCCCGTGCTTTCCACCCTCTGTTGTTAGCATTAGCATTGACTATTGCCTTTTTGGGCTACATATTAAGAGCAGGGTTAAGTTTTTGGAACTTGTTCCTTATGAGACAAACAGAGGAACCTTCCCACAGCTGTTCACTTACCGCTAAGTGGAGTGGACTCTTGAGTACACCGCCATCTGATTCTTCAAAACCAGTGTTGGTTCTTTCCAAAAGCTGTGGAGACAAAAAATGAAAAGCAAGAGTCACTGAGAAATTGTGGTTTCTGGACACTAACACAGGCATAGACGAGAAAGGAGGCGTCAAACCTTAAGACGTCATACAGAGTGTCAGCAAACCATGGTCAGAGACCAAGAACCACCCGCCTCAAACCAGCAGGCAAGCCAAGCGTTTAAGTTTCCAGATCAACTCGGCATGCACTTGAAAAAAAGGCTCAGCTCTGCCAGTCCAGAAAAGCAATAATGTACATTACATCCACTGCGCTGGGAGAATTCCTAACAGTGGGAAATGATAGCTGGTGCTTACTCAATTATCAAACACACAGGTACTAGAAATAATGTCAGAAAAGACAGGCCAGTCTCCTTATTGAAATGACACAGATTAGAAAAAGAAATAAAACACAGAGACAAACATAAAGCATGGGAGCATCTGAAGTGACATCATGAAAATAAAACAGGGTGGTGTATTATGTTTAACCCATGGTGACAGAAGGCCTCTCCAAGGTGATGTGTAGAGTCTTCAGGCTCTAGAGAGATCATACTGTAACAAGAGAGCAATTGGGAGAAGAGCCAATGAAATATAGGGAGTGGGCGATATGCTGAATGAGAGGACTGGAGGAACCAGCGCCACCTTGTGGTGTGGGGAGAGTTATAGGCTAACAGCATGCTTGTGGACAACTGCTGGAACGACACATGGGTAAAACTTTTTTGCTATTTGTGTATACTTTTCATCCTAGGAGTGAATCCCTAATAAATAATTAGATGAGTGTACCGTGAGGCACGCATACAGAAATGTATTCATGTCACAAACATTTAGTGAATAATCACTGCGTGCTATGTCGTGCAACGGACTAAAGGTCCAATAGTAAAAGTCAACTTTCTCATGGAGGAAGATACACAATGAAAGAGTTACAGAATTCATTATATAGTACAAGGTGTTATGAAAATGGTGCAGAGATGGGGTCTAAAGGACTCGAGGGGAATCAGACTGCAAGTAGAGTGACCAGGGCAGGCCTCGGCAGATACACAGACAGACAGAGACAGAAGGATTGAGATGCCATGATCTGAGCAGAATATATGAAGGGAAACAAAGGGTAGCCTTGCCCCCTCTGATCAGATGTTCCTCTTTCTCTTTCCTTCAAATTATTTTTCACATATGGGGTACATACAAAGGGCACAGCAGTCCAATATCCAGAGCCTGGATGGGTGCATGGTGACAACATCCTAGAGCAAGGGCTCAAGACCAGAAATAAGTTCTGGCAATGAAATGCACTAATTGAAGTTTGGAAGACAGAAATCAATAGAATAAGCCATGTTCTGATGGGGAACATGGTTGTGGAGTTGTGTTTGCTTGTCTTTCAGTTTCTCATGCAAAGGCCACAGAACAGTGAGAGTAGAGAAGAAAGAGGTGACAGTGCCAGGCATCCACAATGGGGCAGGGTGCATCCAGCCAGAAATCTGTATGGCTCTAGAGGCAGAAGTGTCCCTGCATGTCAGCGAAGATGGTGTGCATCTTTAAGTCAGACATTGTAATGGCTGCCTTCAGATTCACTCTCTCCAGGATTATGGGAAAGAGTTCAGGCTTATTCCTAGAGGTCCTGCCTAGACTCACTTTCCTAAACATTCAAGTAGTCTTGTAACAACCATTAAATAAAATTATATCTTTTATTCTTCAGATAGGTAGCATGTTTTCATGTCCTACAAATGAAACCTACACAGATTCCAAAGCCACCAGTGCAAATGACACTATTTTCACTTTAAAACACCAACACCAACACCAACACCCAAATGAACACAATATATTCAGGAAACATCATAGACATGCACAGTCTAATAGGGTTAGAAAACATTTAACTTCCTCTTCCTGTTTCTCAACCTCTTGTTCTCACAGTGAATATATATTGTTATCATGTCACAGTTAGTTTTGTCAATTTGACACAAACATGGATGTGCATGGAAAGAGGAAACCACATATGGGAATTTGCCTCCATCAGATTGGCTTGTGGACCTGTCTGTGAGACATTTTTTGAAGGGTTGCTAATTGATGCAGGAGGGCCCAGCCCACTGTGGGCAGTACTATCCCTAGGCAGATTGACCTGGTTTACATAAGAATAGTAGCTGAGCAAGCCAGGGAAACAAGGCAGCAAGCAGAGTGCCTTCAGGGCCTCTGCTTCAGTTCCTGCCTTTAAGTTCCTGCTTTGAGCTTCATCAATGATAGACTGTAATGTGTAAGGAGAGATAAACCCTTTCTTCCTCCAAGTTGGCTTTGGTCAGCGTTTTATCACAGAAGAAGCAAACTACACCATACTGTAATCAGTAAAATGAGTAAAATGATTCCTATTTCAAAACAAGTTCTTAAATTTCCATGTAATCAAAAGAATGGTGTCCTTGGATCCTCAGCTGGGTACAGAACACTTTTCCAGAGTCAATACATATGGGACAGAATGTTATCATTAAGAGATTTTGGTAGATTAACTAACAAGTATAGAGATTAATAGCTCAAAACACACAATTTTAAACTTACAGATAACACATTAGAAGCAACTACATTGGAAGTATGAGATATTTCATGTTTGTTCCTCATTGATAGGAGAATAGAATCTAGACTTTAAACTCAGGATATACTAAAATAATGAAAACAAATTTAATTTTAACTTCAAAGGCACTGATTTAAAAACCCATCTCTCTTACATGGCTGAAATAAAAGGAGTCTTCATTGCCTGGTGGGGCCAGTAAACATCTATTCTTTGTTTTGCAACATTATCACCTGCAATACTTCCTGGAATTGACAGTGTGTACTAGCTCCAAATCCTGTCCTAGAATGAACCTGTAACCAAAGGAACACAGAACCATTTCCCCCACTTTCACCAGCATGATGAACAGGGTCAGGAAGACAGCATGTCTTGGATACACACAGATTAGGTATGTTCCCGTGATGTTTATTTTGGAATAAGATTTTCTCCCACACATAGTTTGATCATTCTACCAGCACATGAGGCCTTATTTCACTTAGTCAGCAAACATTTGTGGGAGGAAGCACCAGAATTGGGCCTGTGAGCAGACGTGGTTGTTGACTTGATAGAACTCGGAGGCTATCAGGAAACCCAGAACAGTTAGCAGATAAAGCAGGAGGGTGAGAACTGGGATGGGACATGTACAAAGACCCTTTAGGAGCCCAAAGAAGTGCTTACTATAAAACCTAACATAAATGTCAGAGGAAATAAAATGCAGCCTGAGGCTTCAACAGCAGGAGTCATCCAGGTTAAGAAAGAAAGAAAGCTCAATCAACAGAAAGCACACGAGAACAGGGAGCATGCCATATAGACATGGGAGCCAGATAACCTCAAGTGTCAGGTCACTCTTTCCATCTTGCCTGAGACAGGGTCTATCTAATGCTTGTGCTGCATAGACCTAGCTGGCTTGCGAGCTGATGGGGATTCTCCTGTCTCCACCTCCCATCTTGCTACTGAGTCTACAGATAAGTGCTGCTGGGTCTGACATTTACACCGGTTCTGGGGATTCAAATGTAGGTTGGCGTGCTTATGAATTATCCTCCCAGCTCCTAGGTCATGTTCAGAGTATTTTAGGATAGTAGTTTTAAACCTAGACTTCAAATAAGGACACTATTCAGTCAATAAAATGATGTAGGCAGGGAAGACCAATGATTATGATCACATTCTTGGCTTTTTTGATTTAAAAAAAACAAGCCATTCTGGCTACAATGTGAACACCAACTGTAGTGATGCTGGGGTGAGGAATTCAACCCTAGAAATGGGGAGCTCATTAAGATAGTTCCACTGTGGAATTTCTAAATCATTAATTAAGTTGGAAAGAACCAATATTCTCAAATTAAGGAAAAAAAGCAACAGAAGCAAAAGGAAGCAGAAGTCTCATTTGTTCCTTCGTGAACAGAATCCATTCAGTGATGATTTGCTAAGGATTGTGCTAGGTGCTGAGATTACAGCTCTTAACATAGACTCTACCCATTCAGGACTTAGGGTATAGAAAGTAGAATATACATGCTTCGTTGGTTGAACATCAGGGGGGGAGGGGGAAGGGATGATTACAATCAGGGACGACATCCAGTTCACCAGCTTTGGTGATAGAAGGGCTGGTAACAGAATAAAGAACAAGCAAGACCGTGGGAGAGACCTGTGCAGTGAACTAGGGTTTGAAGAACAGCTAGGTTATTCAGTGGGATATGTTTAATTCAATGCAGTGCTTTTCACCCTTCCTAATGCTGTGACCCTTTAATACAGTCCCTCATGCTGTGGTAACCCCCAACCAGAAAACTGTTGCTACTTCATAACTGTAATTTTGCTACTGTTATGAACGGTAATGTGGATATCTGTGTTTTCTAATGGTCTTAGGCAATTCCTAAGTCATTCAATCCCAAAGGGGTCCTGACCCACAGGTTGAGAACCACTGGCTTCATGGGCAGCTGAATATAAAAGCATGCAGCTCAGAATAGAGATCTTGTTTAAAACTTCCTCGTATGTGAGGTTATTTGGGAAGAATGAGCAGTGAGAGAAGGCAGAAGGATTTGGGTTCTAACACCAAGAATGTTACTGAATGAGGATTTGAAAGTGGTTGAATGTTGACAGTGGGGGCTAGAAGCAGACAGAAGCAAGAAAAAACCTGGTGATGACAGCAATGATGACAATGATCACGATGTTGAAGGTACTGATGATAACAAATGACGACAACAGGCTTACTGGTGACAGCCAAGTTACTAAGCAATTGCTCTAAACTAAGAGCTTCATGAACCTTACTCGGCCATCTCAATCAAGCCTAAAGTAGTCTCCTAAAGTAGCATCCTCATGTGGGCACAGTAAGCAACATTTGAGGATAGAACCTGGGTCTAACTCACACCAGCCTCTCTAGCCTGTACCACAGTGCCTTCAGATGGTCAGACAGCTGAAACTTCTTGGCATTTCACAGAAGTCTGGGATCAGGAGCAGGAAACCAAGTGAAGTTTATTTTAACTGCATGAGCCGTTTTCTCTCTAACATCACAATGTCTTTTAATCTGTGTGACTCTGTTTCCTAAAGAGCAATAAGTATTTGTCTTATTCCATGGGGACATTAACTGGGACCTGGTCTGCTAAGTTCTCTTTTAGATTAGAGGCTCTTCCTTTGTTAAGAAGACAGAGTAGAACTGGCAGGAAGAAAAACAACTTGCGAATCATCTAAACCTAGATTTTACTATTTGAATTAACTTTCTCTCCCAATTGACAATCTAGTGCTGAACATATCAACTACAGGGGATGGGGCAGAGATTCCGTGCATCTCAGACACTCCATGTTGCATAAACTCCTCCCTGGAGGCATATGGCAGGCCAGAGAAAGTCAGAGTGCCACAATTCATGATATGGCTTGTGGCTTGTAATATGTTTGGAAAATAACGTTGCCCTACAGAGATCACCCTTAGACTACTTTATGAAAACCAGAAATGGAATGGCTCTTCCACAAACTAGCTTAGGTAAAACCACATGACAAAGCAGCAGCTTGCAGAAAGTGGCGAGCGCAGAGATCTGGTAGCTACAAATCAGGGGGATATGACTTTACATATCTGATATAAAGGCTATCAGTTTAACTTTCCCTTAGGTATACTTACAATTAACATGCTTATCAAAATTCAAATAGTCCATGCATTCATAATGAACTATTCCCAGACCTAAGGTCAAAATTCCAATATGTACATAACCAATGACACCAAAGACTTTTATGGACATGATAAAATGTGTGCTCATCCTGAGGATTGCCTTAATAAAACCTTCTTATAGACTACTTCATCATATCTCTTGCCACCTCTAAAATTCTGAAGTTCATTCTTTTCTCAACCGAGCAACCAACTATAAAGTTTCTACATAAAAAATAACATGGACTGAGCCTATTTATTCCCCTCCCCCACTTTTTTTTTTTTTTTTTTTTTTTTTTTTTTGCTTTGTCCAACCAGCATCAGTTTGCCAAGACTCTTTTTGGGAACAGAAATCCAGAAGATTTGGTATAACAGTCACTCTCAGGTCCCACTGACAGGGAAAGATGAGGGGCTAAGTGGGAACGGAGAGAAGGGACAGGAGACAGGACAAACAAATTCACTTTCCAACCTTCCTGATCGTAGGTTGGCTCACAGGAATATGAGGAAGCTGGAATGGTGGATAGATTTTTGCAGCTTCTGTTTCCCAGGCCAGTTCTGAGCTCATGGATTCAAGCCCTGAATGCTGGGACTGCGAAGTAACTCCACACCTGACCTTCAGCATCATGTTTAGCCTGACAAGACAGGCTTACACAATTTTCAGGACATTTTTATTTAACCTAGAGGCATTTCTCCAGGACTAGAAGGCTCACTCAAAGATCGTCTTAATGTCTTAGAAGTAAAGACAGCAGATGGAGCAGGCAGAGTTTGAACCCTCTTTTAAAAAGTGCATTTGTGATAACAAAACAAAGGCTAAACATGAACTTCAGTGGGAAGCTGACTGGCTGCTAGCCTAGTGCAACAACCGTCTCATTGAACTCCGTGAGGAACACATAAATATTGCACTTGATCTGGAAACCCAAGCTTTATAAATAGTATAAACTGTCTCTATTTGAAAACATGGCAGTGAAAAATTTAAGGGTCCCAAAGGCCTCAGAGCTAAACTAGTTCTTAAATGTTCTGTTTAAGAAAACAGAAAATGAGTGTGGCTCAGACTGTGCAAACAGGAAAGTCTGGCTAGTGGGTCTGAGAGGGAACCCTGCTCTGGCTGTTTCTGGTTAGACTCTGACACCATACTTAGTGTCCATGAATAGGGGGCTGGGGAGAGCTAGAAAACTTTCAGCCATGTCTACAGGGACCAAGACAGGAAGAGGTCTGGAGATGGATTTCTTGATCTTTTAGCAGTAAGGACCTGTTCAGACTATGAAGGGCTCAGTGCAGGACCAGACTCCTGGGAGGCTGGCACCTCTGCCAGAAGCTCTATTTCACATTCTACTGTTTATGCTTAGGAATGAAATGCTACTCAGGCGACCCCAAGAGTACACCTTAGCTTCTCAGCTAGTGTGTGTGTGTGTGTGTGTGTGTGTGTGTGTGTGTGCGTGCGTGCGTGCGTGCGTGCGAGAGAGAGAGAGAGAGAGAGAGAGAGAGAGAGAGAGAGAATAGATCCATCCATGAAAGAGACTGAGTCAGCTGGTCCCAAACCACACCATTGTGTCAATACCACCTTCTCTTCAAAATTCATTTGAGCATGCCCTTTCTCAGCATGCAGAGACTGGTCGCCAATGCTATAGCTAGCATTCTTAAGACTGACCAATATCCTACTTTTTATGGGGCCCCCAAAAGGAAAATGACACCCCAAATCAGCAGAAACAATTTTAAGAGAGTGATGCCCCCATTCCCAGGAGATGGTGTGGACAGCTCTCGGCCATGGATGGTGGGTGTTTGTCATTCTTTAAGGACTGTGGTTACAAGTTGTTACAATCTTGATCAGGGAAGAAGCAAAATGGAAGTTAGACTCAGGGATTTCTTTTTCTCTTTGTTTTTCTTTCCTCTATCCTTCTTTCTCTCTTATTTAGTGTTAAGGGTAATGGGGGAGAAGGGATAAAAAGAAAGCAGGGGGTTATAGGGTATAATATAGGCGTAATAGGCATAAAGGGAAAGTTATTGAATCTACTGTTAAACTATAGAGCTAATACTAGCCACAAATCTCACATTGGTATATGTCGTTGTATATTGTTACAAAATTAAGGTTATATTTGGTTACAACATACTATGTATCAACTCCTTTTAAGGTATTGTACCTATATAATTCTGAAAATGTGAAGTTCTGGTCCTTTGAAAGCTGCTATTTCAAACGGTTTAGGATAATTAATAAATGCAAGTTAATAATCAATCCATCAAACTTATGGTCATGTTAGATAATGGTCTAGTTTGTTACAGAAATAGCTTTCCTAGGTTGAACAGATAGTTAGCTTTCAGGAGAACCCAGAGGCCTTTTAATATCAGAACTGATATGACAAGCCATGATGACATCTGTGGGCACCTGGCCTCTCTGCTAATCACAAGTCCTCACCCTGACACCAAACAAACAACTTCCCGGTGCTGCCACATCAAGAGCAGCACGAACTATCTTCTCATGATTCTGCTCACATGCCTTCACAGCCATTAGAAAAAACCATGTTGCTTGAAATTGTTATTAACAATTACTCACAGAAACTCAGGAATTCTAGAAAGTTATGAATTTAATGTACTTTCATTTCTCTCTCCGCTCACTCCCCCTACCCCAAATTCCAAAAATAATGAGCCATTAACTCTCTTCACGTGTGTAAATCAAGCCCTATGCCACATTAAGAGGCGATAACACAAATTATAGAGGGCGCTGCTGAAAGCTTGGCTGGGTTAGGTTTCCATTTCTTCTTGGGAGCTGATTGTGATGACTGTTTATCTCCTCCTTCCCTCCAGTGTGTGCTCAGTTCCTGTTGATTTCCTTGCCAATTAAAAGGCACAAGGGCCTGTAGTGTGTGTAAAGAAAGACTCATCAGACCCACAGTGATGAGAAAAACCAGTGCAAGATGCAAACTGCATGGTGTCCAAACTGTCTTGCTTTGAAAATGTTAGGAGATTTTGACCCAGTAAACCCACTTCAGAGCCTGCATCCTAAGAAAGATTTATGCTCAAAGCTATTCAGTAGTCACAGCATAAACTAAATTATGGAACTATGGCTAAGTTATAGACCTCTAATAACTGAATATGATTTATCTATTTGATCAGTGTACAACACTGTATGGTCCATATCACTGTACACACACACACACACACACACACACACACACACACACACACACACACACATTATATGTGAAGGGAATCTACTAAAAGGTTAACAATGATGAGAATAGGGTTACAACTGTGGGCGTGTTCATTTTCTGTTCCCGCTTTCTCACATTCTAAACTTCCTACAAGGAATAAATATTGTTCTCATTAAAAAAAAAATAAGAGATATTTCTATTTAAAACTTAGATGGATAAACTGGGTGATTTCTGAACTTTCTTTAGCTGTCTTCTACATTATATCCAGTCCGTTTTTCCTGGCCAGTATCGTTGTTGGCTGAGTTGAATTTGTTACTTTTTCTTGTTGCTTTGACAAGATACCTGGAAAAAGAAACTTATGAGAGGAAACCTTTGCTTTGGCTGACAATTTAAGAAAGGAGACAAGCCATCATGGTGGGCAGATGTGGAGGCAGGAGCATGAGGAATGCTGGTCACATTGTGTGGGCAGTCAGGAAGTAGGGAGATGAAAGCTGGCCTTCTGGTATCTTCTCCTTTTTATAAAGATCGGAACCTACAAAGGTCCCACCCACACTGACAGCGAGACTTCTCAACTCAGCCAAACCTCTCTGGACGTCTTCACAAACATATCCAAAAGTTTGTTCCCTGCATAATTCTGTTTCCTATAAAGGCTGATAGTGAAGACTAGCTATCAGAGAATACATTCTGTATTTAAGCTCCAGAGGAACCAACTGTCTATACTGTGGACCGCAACTACTAGTAAATTCTAGAAATACAAAGTGAGTGGGTGCCTTGGATGCTGACACAAGCAGAAGCCGTCTAGAGAACCCTTCCTCCCTACTTAGGACGTGAGCATGAATGTGTACAAGGCCACTCTCACATGGCAACATTTGCTGCAAGGAAATGTCAGTGCAGAAAAAATCCCCACTATTCCTGATATTTCTAGAAAGGGAACTAATGCAAACTATATCTCTTAACCTCTTGAGTCTTGAGAGCATTTCAAAGATAAAGTCACCCTTTTCTATCACTTGTAAGTTCAACATATTGTATTCTACCCATGAAAAGGCATCTGATGTAAAATTCTTTTCTCTATGCATTCTTGTGTTTATATGTATGCGTGTATGGTGGTGGTGGTGGTGGTGGTGGTGGTGGTGGTGGTGTGTGTGTGTGTGTGTGTGTGTGTGTGTGTGTGTGTGTGTGTGTGTGAGAGAGAGAGAGAGAGAGAGAGAGAGAGAGAGAGAGAGAGAGAGAGAGATATGTAGGGGCAGAAGAGGAAAAACAGAAGACAGTGCTAATTAGCCAATATACACTGGTAACAAGAATTTAGGATTCAAAATACTAGGGGCTTGGTAGATATTAAGAGGCAGCGGATAGATACCCCACTAAGAAGAGCATTGGTGCTCTATCTCAGGGCTCCCCATATGCTAGACATGCACTTACCACATATGCCCCAGATGTCCAAACTTGTGCATAAGATAACTTGGAAAATTCCAGATCTTTTCAAAAGCATTAACATGCCCACCCAAACATTCATTTGATAGTCCAATGCTAATTAAAGGCTAATTCTCTGTGAAGTTACGTATTAACTTGTAGGTTTGTTTCTAGCAGAGATTCAGAATATCCCTAGAAAACCCAGGGGTTACTTCTCTTGTCCTTCGGGACATTAATCAGTTTGATGTGTAGCCTAGTAATCTCATTCCACTGCTGCATTAACTGCTCTGTTTCTCAAATGGTTCTTGGGTGAGCTTTGCATCTTATTCATTCTTTCACTACTTAATGAGAATTCTTTTTAAATCCTTAATAGATGTTCCCTCTCTCTCTTTGTGGGTGAGCTGTGCTTTGCATTCTTTTGAAAAGTATACTTTGGTTCCACCCACAAGCCCAACCCTAACACACAATCTCAAAAGTCTTACATTATTTTTAAAAGATGTATGTATGCTTGTATTGTATGTATGTATGTATGTATGTATGTATGTATGTACATTCCCCCTGAATATATAGCTCTACACCATGTGTGTGCAGTATCTGAGGTGGCCAGAAGAGGGCATTAGATCCTCTGACTAGAGTGAGGTTGCTTGTGAACCACCAAACCTAAACCAAACCCAAACCAAACCCAGGGCCCAACCAAACCAAACAAGAGCAACAAGCACTCCTAACTACTGATCCACCTTTGCAGCACCTGATCAGTATTCTTGGGAGATGCCCATAACCAGTCTCTCCTCACCATCCCATGATCAATTCTTTTCTCAGGAACTTTTAAAGAACTTACATAGGAGAGTCTCTCCCTTTGGGAGGAGCTTGTCAACAAGGAACAGAACAGACAGAGCTGTGCAGTCATAAGATTAAAAAACAATCACACTGGATTCCCAGCCAGCTCTTCTTTGGCTCTGAGACGCAATGGACAGGACCCTTGCCCTTTATAATAGCAAGAACCATTTCTCACAGGATATCTTCTTTCTGCCCCACCCCTGATTTCTCTGGCTTCTCTGCAGGGAGATTCCTTTGACAGATGTCTCCCTCTGGCTCTCCCTGTGGCTTGGCTCAAGCATCTACTAGGGATGTCTAGACTTTGACATAGCAATGTGATGGTGTCATCTACTGATGTGGTGGGTTTTGTTCATAGCTATGTTGGGACACCTGTGTCCTGCAGGCTGCAGGTTGGACATATCTAACAGTGGGTTGTCAAGCCAACCAGAGACGTTGTGATCTGCACGTGATCACCTTTCTCCTGTAACTAGAAGGACTGCCATCTACTTCATTTTGATCTCCAGTGTTAGTTTTGCACAGCACACTTAAGTGGGAACTCATGCTGTTACTATGTCTCTTTTGTTGACTTCTTTCCTACCTCAAATCTTTAGCAAGAACAAGGGACTTCACCCTTGCCAGAAGCCTTCAGGATTTAAGGCTAAAACCCAATAAATGGACTTTCCATCCCTCCTGCATTCTTTCCAAAACTAAAGCTCAGTGCAGGAGAAAACAGAACACTATGAAAACAACAACAAAGCAGCTTACCAAACCCAAAGCAAGAGCACACTAACTGAACCTCAGCTACTGCAAAGGGCTCTTTCTTTCAAAGCTTATAACATTTCACCTCATTAAGTCATGCTTTCAAGATGGCTGCTATTTCATGGACATAGTGACAAGAAAAGTATTTTTAGATTTTAAAAAAGATGAAATATGCACAAAAAATTATACTGGTTTCATCTTCTTGTAACATAGTGAAACCATGATGTTCCAAAAACTAACTTTGTTTGTCAATTTAAAAAGTGGTTTATTCTGTGGGTTCCTCCACTGTGGGCCTCATTCCAGTCACACACTCTGGGCCCAACCATTACGTGTTTCTCTGTTGAAGGGAGTACTAGGAGCAAGCTTGTGGGCTTGCATTTTGGCATCTCTAACCCTCCTGGATTTGTTTTCTCAGATGTGTTAAGATCGTCTGCTCACTAGCCTCATCTGACTCCTTCCTTCATTTCCTATGTATTGCTAAATGGGAAGCAAGCCTCCTTTCTTCCAGAACTGCCCATGTTCTTGGGAAGGAAGGAAGGAAGGAAGGAAGGAAGGAAGGAAGGAAGGAAGGAAGGAAGGAAGGAAGGAAGGAAGGAAGGAAGGAAGGAAGGAAGGAAGGACATTATTTCTAGGTCTCTTTCAATTTCCACTTCTTTCAATTTACCCTCCTATCCTCCAGTTCCCCCTTTATTACCAAAAAGCAAAACTAAAATCTGCCCTCATATAGAAAAACATTTCTAGTCTGCAGTGGGAAGATACAAACTCTGCTTCCAATTCCCACCCCCACACAATAGCTAACTGGAGGCCAAAGCTCCAGTTAAGCTCCTGGATAATGCATGAATTGTAATGAGTAGAAATATCATGTTTCTGCCAGGCACTTTTCAGGTATCTGGGAACCTTGAAAGTTGTTGTCTTAGTCACTGTTCTAGTGTTATAGAGAGACACCATGGCCAAAGAAACTCTTATAAATGAAAGCATTTAACTGGGGGCTGGCTTACAGTTTCAGAGGTTTAGTCCCTTATCATCATGGCAGGGGGCACGGCAGCATGCAGGCAGGCGGGCACAGTGTTGGCGATGTAGCTACACTCTGGCTTGCCTGGGAAAGGCTTGGGCCTGGCATGGGCTTCTGACTTCTCAAAGCCAAATCCCACTCCAACAAAGCCATGCCTCCTAGGCCTGCTAATCCTTTTCAGATAGCGCCATCACAGTTGTGCTCAGCTGACGGCAAGAACGGAGCATCGTAAGCAGTGTCCCTGACATAGAACACTACAATAAATACAGGCCCTGTACATGTGGCCATTCCACTCACGCATTCAGGCCACTTTTACTTGCTGTGTAGTAAAAGTAGCACAGTTGTCAAAACTGAACCCGATTTCCCCTCTGAGGACCCTCACCCTATCATGGACTCTAAGTCTATGTATGGATTAGTTAGGGACAAAGTTTAGAAAAAAAGAATTAGCTACACGAAACTTTTTATTAATTTGTCTATTGTAAGACAGGGTCTCCCTCTACATAGCCCAGACTGTCCTGCAACTCACTATGATTCTCCTGCCTTAGCTTTCCCAGTATTGGGACTGTAGCTGTCCACTGCATATTCCAGTCTTAAAGCCTGATCAAGAATAATGTCTTCCTCAGGTGGGGGCCTTCATCTGTTTGTGATAACCCACTTTTCAGACTGTGACCGAAAACTGTCCCAGCACTGGTGATCATCCTCTTCCCAACAGCATAGCACAGAGCAGGCTGAGCTCCGACCTGGTTCTCAGGCAGCGGAGCCTCCTGTCACCCTGTGAAGAGGCTATGACCACAAATTCCATGCTAGGGCACAGAAGTCATAAAATAGAAATCCCATGCTTAAGCAAGAAAACCTTAACTGTAGCTTAATTTCAGCATTTATTCATTATAAAGAGCTTTGAAGGAAATTTCCAAGTTTGTGCTTAGGGAGGGAGCTGCATTGGAAAGATAAACGCAAAACTATTAACATTAAACATTAATGGTGAGTCTTATTAAAATACCAAAGACTCATGAGAGGTCCTGGGGATTCCGCAGTTGCTCAGTTTGGACTCGTACTGATCTTCCCTCCCCGCTCCTGCCCCATTCGTTCTCTTTTTCATTTTTCTTCTTCTTTTCCCTTCCTTTCCCGAGGCCACAGTGAGGGAATAGGCTGTCTACACTGCCTTAGGTGGCTTTCACTGCTTTAGCAGGCTTTCACACCATCCTGTCTTGGACAGTTCTGTCCTTATCATCTCCTTTGTCTGCTGCAGTGGGGAGGTGCACCGTGGTACACAGCCTCTCTGGGAAGTGGGGAAATGGTGGAGTCGGACTCTACCCTGCTCCAAGACATCGCGCATTTCTAACAGGACCAGCCATTGACCACAGAGACACTTAAAATCCTTTACTAAGTTGGGCACACTCCAGCCCTCTTTACACCAGCCTCCACACACCCTCAGCACAGGGCAGGGGTGAGAAGAGGTCTGATGTCCGGACCTTGTGTTCTTCCTTTGTTTAAAAAAGGTTTGGGAGCTTGCTCTCCTCACTACACCCAGTCACTTTGATGGGCTCAATTTTCCTAAAAAATAAAATTTTCTTAAACATGGTGCCTGAACTAGTACCTGTGCTAAAAGAATGTTCATTTGTGCTAGTGCATGAATTTTAAAAATGAATAAAATATGTAAAAAAAAGCCTGATGAAAAATTTTAAAAAAATTACATATTTCATACTTTTTTTGGTGGCAAGGATGGGGGTTGGGGTGCTAATGATAGAATTCAGAGGTTTGTCTGCCCTAGGCAAGAACTATTTCACTGAGCTACATTCTCAGGCCTTTTACTGGCCTGTTACATAAAACTTTAAAAATGTCAAGGATGGGTGTAGTATTTAACATGGTGCCTGAACAAGTATGTGTCCCAGAAAGAATGTTCATTTGTGTTACTGCCTGAATTTAAAAGAAAATATGAAAGAATTATAAACATATCTTTAAAATATAGATTTATAAAATGGAAAAACATGATCCATAAATCACAGTAGGAACAGACTTAATGGATTTCTACTAATGTAATAGCTCATAAACATAGACAAACAATAATGAAACTTTAAAATAATTTTTCTCTGTTTTTAATATGTAGTAAATATTTTCCATGTATTAAATATTATTTTGCAATGTTCATTTAGTGACTATGTAAAATCTCAGTAAGTCAGTGCAACATTGTAGCAATAATTATCTGTCTCCCTTAGTGTTGAATTTCTAAAGCAGTGGTTCTCAATCTTCCTAATGCTTCAACCCTTTATGTTGTAGACCCCAACCATAAAATTATCTTCATTGCAACTTTGTAAGTATAATTTTGCTTCTGTTATGAATTGTAATGCAAATATCTGTGTTTTCAGAGGGTCTTAGGTGACCCCTGTGAAAGGGTCTTTCAACTCCCCAAGGGGGGCTCGAACCATAGGCTGAGAACCGCTATTCTAGACTGTCCTCTCCTGGTGCTGTTGCTACTGCTGTTAAGAACGATACATGTTCATGCAGCTTAATCCATATGAATATTCATGCAATTTCCTGATGATAAATTATAGGCAGCAGAACATCAAGGCTTTTGATTTTTAATTGCACACATCATCTTTCTGGTTATGTAAACTGAAGTTCAGCATAGCTCAGTATGGGGTGCCTGCGACACACTTGCTGGGTCTTCGTCCATTGCTCCTATGCACTCACTCCCAGTTCTAAGCTTTTATACTTGAGTCTTATCAAAGCAGCCCCTCTCCAAGGAAGCTATTACTGAACCTCAAAGAAAAGGAAACTCGCCTCATTGGAAACAGCTCTCAGGCTGTTTCCAGCTGTTCTTTCATGCTGGGATGGAATGGTGTAACATGTCCCTTTATTCTCTTTATAGTAGCAAGCACATTTTAGAAGATCTTATTTCATATAACTTTTCAAATTTTAATTGTGCTCATTCTTTTTGTTTGTTTGGTTTGTTTGTTTTTGAGACAGAGTTTCTCTGTGTAGCCTTGGCTGTCTTGGAACTCGCTCTGTAGGCCAGGCTGGCCTCGAACTTACAGAGATTCACTGCCGCTGTCGCTGGAGTGCTGGGATTAAAGGTGTGTGTCACCACTGCCCAGCATTAATTGTGCTCATTCTTAAACTGAGTCGAATCACATTTAAGCTATAACAAAACTTCATATTTCCCACTAATTTAACAAAAGTAATTTCAGCTTGTGAGAAAGAAAAGAATAAAAAATTAGCCTTGGGGCTGGGGGAATGGTTAAGCCAATCAAGTATTTGCTTCACAAGCCTGAGAACCTGTGCTCAGTCTCTAGAACCCAAGTAAATAGTCTAGGCATGGTGATGTGGGCTTGGGGAAGTGAAGAGAGACAGGAGCTTCCTGGGGTTCAAAGGCTGGCTAGCCTAGACTATCCAGTGAGCGCCAGTCCAGTGGGACACCCTGTCTCAAAATAGGTGAACCTGAGCAAAGACAGCCAAGGTTGTCCTCTGACTTCTACATGTACACAAAAATACATGCAGCATATGTGCCCATATACACACACATGCACATACACAATACATGCACAGCATATGTGTCCATATACACACACACGCACATACACAATACATGCACAGCATATGTTCCCATATACACACACATGCACATACACAAAATACATGCAGCATATGTGCCCATACACACACACACGCACATACACAAAATACATACAGCATATGTGCCCATATACACACACATGCACATACATAATACATGCACAGCATATGTTCCCATACACACACACACGCACATACACAAAATACATACAGCATATGTGCCCGTGTACACACACATGCACATACACAATACATGCACAGCATATGTTCCCATACACACACACACGCACATACACAAAATACATACAGCATATGTGCCCATATACACACACACGCACATACACAAAATACATGCAGCATATGTGCCCATATACACACACATGCACATACACAATACATGCACAGCATATGTTCCCATATACACACACACGCACATACACGAAATACATACAGCATATGTGCCCATATACACACACACGCACATACACAAAATACATGCAGCATATGTGCCCGTGTACACACACATGTACATACACAGAACTTAGCCTTTAACATTTTTTATAGCTATCTGTGAATATCTGACTCTATGATGCTATTAAATTTTCTTAAAGCATTTAATTCTGCTTAGTAAATAAAGTTATTAGAATTTCTATTCTAAGCCTACCATCAACGGGTGACATTTCATAAATATTACTGGCACAAATACCACAGCATCTACCTACCAGGATTTTAGAATCGAGTCTTAACAGTTTTTGGAATATAGGCAGATTGGGCTAAGAATTATGGGCTTGGGAATTAAACAGCTTGTTCATTTTAGTTAAAACCACATTGTAAATGAATAGAGAAAGAATCTCTCCTCTAACAGGAGTGCGATAACAGTTTTAACAGCAGAGCTACAGAACGTGAGTGCTTTATCAGAACTGGGAGCATCAACCACCTTTTCCAAAGGGTCCCCAAGTTGGGTGCAGGAGGATTTAAAGAGCCGGTGACTTGTCTATAGCAAATGTCCTCTGTTTAAAGAGAAGCATCAATGGCAGCAAAAGAAAACAGGACCCTACACACCCACAGGTGTTTTATTGAAAAAGGACTGTGTGTGCCCACAGATGAGAAAAAGGGCCCTATGCATATATTCCTGAATGAGTGTGTGTGTGTGTGTGTGTGTGTACATGTGTGTGTCTCTATATGTGTTTGTGTGGGTGCGTATGTGCATGCCTGCATGAGTGCCTGCGTGTGTGTATGTGTGTGTATGTGTGTGTGTGATACTTGTAGTACTGCTCCCACGTATGGGTGCCCTTTTGGGTTTTGATTAAACTCAGGTCATCAGCCTTGGCTGCACGTGCCTTCACCACTGAGCCATCTTGCCTTCTGCTAGTCTTTCAAGAACCACAGTTATAACATTTCTATCTATATGAATAAGTATTTATATGGATTTCTTGAAGTTATAAAAATATTTTTAGATTGTTTTTCTGAGTAGATCTGTTTTCATATACCCAATTATTATTTTTTTTAATCCTTCATTTTCCCTCTGTATGTAACTGGACACCAAGACAAAAAGCTTCACTGCTGAGCAAACATGATTTTCTGCATCTCAACCTTAAGAACTTGATCCCAGAAGTGATTTTAATGAAATAAATAAAAACAATCCTGGGTTGTCGTTTCTATTTTAACACTTACAGGCGGTCCTTCATTATCTGTGGACTGTGCAAACTGCACATACTCAAAAAACAGTGGAATAAAAATGATAAAAAATAACCATGCTGAACACACATTTTTGTTAGTATTCCCTAAGTAGTAAAGCATAACTATGTATGAAGCACTTATCAGGTACTATAAGTACCTTAGAGAGAATATGTAGGTCACATGCAAATATAAAGCCAGTCTGTGTAAGAGATTCGCACATCTCTGGATTTTTGTTTCCACAAGAAGTCCTGGGTCAGCCTTCCATGGACACTAAGAGACTGTCCCATTTTCTCTACCAACCTAGTCTGTGACTTCCTGGTCAGGATATTGGAAACCAATACTAAAGCTTCCTACTTCTCTCATGTTCTAAATTCACCATATCTTTTGCTGCAATTAAATACTCTCCCACAATAGTTACTTTGGCTTAATTAAAGTAAACTGAAGCTTCCCTTCTGCTGCTGAGATGCCGAGTTGGTTGTTGTTTTAAAGACTTTACCTACAATGTGTAGAAGTGAATTGTGCTAATTCTTGGCTGTCTTGTGCTTGGTAGGAGCCCAGCACTGCTGATACAGCACTGAGCTCCTGGGATGAACACCTCTACATGGGGAGATGTGCCTGTACTTCCTGAATAACTGGACTTGCCCATTTCAAAACCATGAGCCTCTTTCACATTCAACAGGTAGTAGGTTCCAGATTGGCCAAATCAGGTATTCAAGCAGCTGTTCTCCTCATGAGCCTTCTCAATGATTCGTTGAAGAGATGAATAAATAATTCTAACTGGGTTTCCAACTATATACTGTCAGTAGAGATCTATTTGTTTTACTGTTACTACTGCCTTGTGAATATTGTTCTCAAGGAGGGAAGTATAATCTACCACCCATCCCCAGTGAGCCTCTGGCAAATGTCTGGCAATATTTTTGAATGTAGGAAGTTGAGGGAGAAGGGTGCCATTGGTGCCCAGCAAGCAGAGGCCTGGGAAATTAATAAGCATCCTGGAATGCACACGGTAACACTCACAACAAGCAGCGCTCGTAAGTTTTCCCTCTCGAGATATTAATAGTGCAAAGGCTGGGAAGGACTCCATTAGGGAAGTGAGATAAACTTAGACAAGGATTATTCCCTTTGAAACGTTGGAAAGGATTACCACCCACAGAACGGAGATCTGAGTCAGGATTCCATCTCAGACAAGCAGCTCAGGGAAGCTCATGAGGGCAGTGCCCCAGTGTGCTCTCAGGGAAGAATTCAGTAAGTGTGGATTAACTGGTAGCACAATGGTTTCCACACAAAGGGTCACTAACTTGGTATTGAGAAACCCATCCTTCACATTTAGCTTCTCTGCTATAGAATGTGTAAGCAATGAGGAGTGAAATACGCAACAGACATTAAACAAGCTCTACAAATGGACTCAGGGTTACCCTTTTGATTCACTTTAAGTCTTTTCTTCTTTGGGGACACATTTGGCTTGGGGGGTGGAGGGAAGTAATAAATATCATGGATACTGTGACACCTGAGGAAAGCTGCAGCCACTTCAGATTTTAGTCACCTTGCCCCTTATTACAGATGCGAGCTGTGTGGCAGATGCTCAAGAGGAAAAGCATTACCAGTCCTATGCATCTAATTACTTATCTTGGAGAAAATTAGGCAAAATTCCAAGACTACAGAAGACTCAAGCTCTGTCGGGAGTTATTAATTACAAGCAGACTTAAGAAGCATTAATTTGTTTTGGTAACCATGCCAGGGCGTATCTAAGTCTGCCAAACAGGATGAAAAGGGGAGGCTGGGGAGAAGGTGAGTTTCTTGGATCAGTTGGCAAAGCAGGGAGTAAAACCAGATGACCCTGATGTGTCTTCTAGCCAAGCTCCAAATAAAATACTTCTTCTGCTGGACTTTAAATTGATGCCAACTGCCTCACTCTTAATCACCTAACCTCAGTTCTTTTTTAAAAAATGGGTTCCTGTTTTGCTTTGAGATAATTCACATATACTTTAGCACACAAATACTTACCCACACACATGTATACACAAAAAGGGAAGAAAATTAAACAAAATATTGAAGTTGGTTATCTCTAGGTAGGAAAAATCACAGATTTCAATATCATATATATTTTTTTCATGAAGTCTCCAAAAATTCTATAACTAGGCACATAGTATTTTCATAATGAGAAAATAGTCTGCAAGAGGACAATTATTTATACCTCATCTGTTCTAAGTCCATTCGCCACTTATAATCCAGACCTGCTTCTACAGCTATCTTCTAAATATCAGCATGGTTGTATATGTTGGAAGAAGATAAATAGTCAGAGATGTTAATGAACTTTAAAATCTTACCCAATATTAACTATCTGGCTAAATAACACAGTGCTATATAAGAGGCTAATACATTACTCAGGAACAAAGTGGTCCAACAAAGAGAAGCCAACAAAGGTTTCTCTAATCTGTTTTTCATGGGCACATGTCTGCATGAGGAGATAAAGGGAAGGACAAATGAAGAGACTTGATACCAGGTCACACATAGGACAGTGACAGGACATACTAGAAACATAAGGCTCAGATCATGCAAAGGATCTGCAGGACAGTTGTGTTGAAGCTCAATGTCTAGCTTACATGCAACCTATACATACAGCAAATGTTGGTTCAATTACAAACATTTCCTTTAAAGTATGAAATAACATACCCACATAATGCCCATGTCTCATGGTCATGGAAGAATGGAAGTATCTTGCTAAGATACTAAGAAAAACTCCAATGACTGAACTTAAGGTATTGACTGAACTCAACATATATCTAAGAAACAACTCTGCTGCAAAACAAACAACACAACAAACTGAAACAAAGCCAACCAACCAATCAATCAAAAACCCAAAACCTAGCAACCATATAGGTTCAGACACTAATAAACAACCAGGTTCTTTAGAAATGGTAATCTAGCAACTGTCTGATTAAAGCAATATTTACAGAGGTGCTTCAGTATGGATGCTATGAGAGCCAATGTTGGGAGAATATAGGAGAAAGATGGTTCAAAGTCACAAGAGGTTGAGAAAAATAGGCAATCATTTAGGTCAATAGATTCTCATCAGTTCTGGTCTTACACTGGCCTTGAGTTGCTCAAGTGTCCCTCACTGACCAAAAGTCATGTCACATTCTTTCAAACCTTTCTTCTCTATGTATTGAAATTTATACTGGATTTCTAACATATAGAACTATAAGATACTAAAATTATGTCGTGATCCATGAAATTTGTGGCCATCTATGATAGAAGCAGTGCAACACTAACACTTCCATGCTACTTGTAGCTTGTTTTTTCTGGGTAACTGTCTTAGTAAGGGTCTTATTGCTGTGGACAGATACTATGACCAAAACAACTATTATAAGAACAACTTTTAATTTAATTGGGGCTTGCTTACAGGTTCAGAGGTTCAGTCCATTATTATTAAGGTGAGAACATGGAAGCATCCATGCCAGTATGGTTCAGGAGAAGCTGAGAGTTCTACATCTTCATCTGAAGGCCACTAGAAGAAGACTGGCTCCCACGTGATTAGGAGGAGGGTCTCATTGCCCACCCACAGTGGCACACTTCAACAAGGCCACACCTACTCCAACAAGGCCACACCTCCTAATAGTAACACACCCTGGATCAAGCATATTCAAACCACTACAGTAACTATGAGGGTTGATCACATTTTCCTGTGTGACAGTCCATGGATATACTTTTGTATAGCACCTATTCAGACCTTTTGCCCACTTTTCAATTGGGATATCTATTTCTTCAGTGTTAGTTTTTAGAGTTTCTTTACATATTCTACAAGAGTTCTTTATACACAAAGAACTTTTCATATGCTCACCATTGTAATCTCCAAATGGTGTCTTTTAATCAGCAAAATTTTAAGATTAATATAGTTCAACATTTTGCAACTTATTTAGAAATCTTTGTCTCCAAGACATGAGTACGTTCCCTGTGTGTTCTAACACAGTGGTTCTCAACCTTCCGAATACTGCGACCCTTTAATACAGTTCCTCATGTTGTGACCCTCAGCCATAAAAGTATTTTATGGCTACTTCATACCTGTAAAGCTGCTACTGTTTTCAGCTGTAATATTAACATTTTTGAAGATAAAGGTTTGCCAGCGGGGTCACGACCCACAGTCTGAGAACCACTGCTGTAATGCTTTTCACAGCTTTCCAATATGGACCGCAATCCTACTTGAATTGAGTTTTGTATATAGTGAAAGCATATTCATTTCCCCCAGCAAAATTTAGATAAAAGGTATTTTGCTCTCCTACTGAACTTTAGTGCTGCATTTATCATTAGAGAGGACACTGCATGTGCAGACTTAATCTTTAATTTCTGATGCTCCGTTTTGTCTACTTTGCATAAAAGCAGATTATTTTCATTTTTGAAATTCTGTAATAGGTCTTTGATATCTAGAAGTAAAGTCTCTAGGCTGTTCTCTTTCAAGATATTTACATACTCTTTGCCTTTTGCATTTCCATATAAAATTAAAAACCAGCTTTCAATTCACATATGTGTGAAGAACCTTACTGGGATTTTGATGAATCTATAAGTCAGGTGGAAGTGATTTACTATCTCTAGTAATTTTTTTTTAGTCTACAGATAGAAAAATCTTTTTGCATTTATTGGTTTTTTCCATAATGTATTATAGTTCCATCAGAGCATTTGATACTTTTTATGATATCGAAAATTATAATTTTATGATTGGCTTCTTTTTAAAATTTCATTTCCCACTTGATTTCTGGGGTAAAGAAAAGAAATAGAATTTTAAATTGCTGGCCTTGAATATGGTAAAGGCATTTACATTTTCTTCAGTTTTTTTAAAATAATTTTTATTGTTTTCATAGAAGGAACATTTTCTGTATTTTAAATGTTAATGTAAATGGTACTGTATTTATAAACGGAATCTTTTACATTGTTACTTGTTTTTCTGGTGTGTTTTTTTGTTTTTTTGGCTGGCATAAAGAAGTATCCTGGCTTGGTTCATATTCACCTTATGCCCTTAACAGTCCTTCTTGAATCAAGTTCTGTGGAGGATATAAAATGGGATGATCTACCTTATGCATATTCAATTAGTCTATCACTACCTTGATGTCTGTAACTTAATTACATACGCACAGTTTCTGTTGTCATCTTTGGGGAGCTTAACTAGCTCCAAACTTTCCCCTTATTATGTTTTTGGTTTTTCCTTGATCCTAGTACTGGGGATTGAACCTTGGACTTGATGTAGGACAAGTGCCCTACCCCTGAACTACAGTCTCAGTGTGCGTGTGGTGTATGTGCAAGTGTGTCCACATGTGTGAAAGCATGCTTATGTAGGTACGCATGCACACAGAGACCACGGGTTGACATCTAACGTTCCTCCTTGACTGCTCTCCACTTTTTTGCTGTGAGGTCCTCACTGAACGTGGAGCTAGCTGATTCTGCAGGTGCAGTTAGACAGCTTTCCCTGGGAGTCCTGGCTCTGACTCCTGAGTGTGGAGTGTAGGCAGATCCCATGTCAGCTTGGCTTTTATGTGGGCTCTACAGATCCAGTCTCCCATTCTAGTGCTGGCAAGGCAAACTGTTTACTGAGCCCTCTCCCAAGCCCGGACACTTCCGTTCCTACACTGGTAAAAATGGTATGTGCTGTGCATATTTGGCTTTCGGTGTTTCACTATTAAGCTTTGCATTTTTACCAAAGATGGTCTGCTGAAAAGCTTTATCAGATTAATGATGCTTCTTTGTATTCATAGTCTGCTAAGTTTTTATATTTCATGCAGACATTGAGCTCTGCCTAATGCTTTTTAACTGCGCTAAGCTATCTTGCTGATGATTCTTCCTGCCTCTGCTCTTCACATGGTGATTACCTTGCTCAGTTTTCCAGTGTTACCCTCCACTTGCATTCTTAGAGCACTCTTCTTGGCCATGATGCATCGGCCTTTCTACATGCTGCAGCTAATTTTCTGACATTTTGTTTAGGAATGCCAATATTTCCAGTTCAAGTTTTCATCTAAAATATTCTTTTTTGCCTCTACATTACATGGAAATCTTTTTTTTTTAAAGATAAGCTTTTGAGAGCTAAAGAGATGAAGCAGTTGTTAAGGCTGTGTACTATTATTTCAGAGGACTTGAGTCCAAATCCAGTATCCATGGCAGGTGACTCATAACCACACATCATTCCAGCTCTGGGGATCTGACATCCTCTTTGACCTTCATGGGTATCTGCACTTGTGTGCGCATGCTCACATACTTCACGGGTATCTGCACTTGTGTGCGCATGCTCACATACTTCACGGGTATCTGCACATGCTCTCACATACAGAAGAACACACAAGCACACAATTAAAATATAAAATCTTTTTAAAACTATAATATCTAGTCCTTGTCCACACTGACTCAAGCACATAGTAGTTCTTTTATCTAATTTTTGTGTTGTTTCATATAGAACTAGCAAATGTTACAGAAGTCGCTGTTGTAATAGACTAATTTACTTATTTCCTGCATCACTATCAAATTACAATATATACTAAATCCATCAAGATGGGGCGGAGTCTAATTCAGATGAGTGATACTTCATACACTGCATGTTCTTGTGGAAACATATTGTATAAATTTGGTTTTGTCCTAGAATATTTTGGTTTCTCCATCTATATTAATTGAGAGTTTTGCTGGGTATAGCAGCCTGGGTTGGCAGTTGTGTTCTCTTAGGGTCTGTATGAGTTCTGCCCAGGATCTTCTAGCTTTCATAGTCTCTGGTGAGAAGTCAGGTGTA
>CM052709.1:47264279-47295972 GCA_028551405.1 Uromys caudimaculatus
TGGTTAAGATCTTTTCCCAATCTGTTGGTTGCCGTTTTGTCCTATTGACAGTGTCCTTTGCCTTACAGAAGCTTTGCAATTTCATGAGGTCCCATTTGTCCATTCTTGATCTTAGAGCATAAGCCATTGGTGTTCTGTTCAGGTACTTTTCCCCTGTACTCATGTGTTCGAGGCTTTTCCCCACTTTCTCTTCTACTAGATTCAGTGTATCTGGTTTTATGTGAGGTCCTTGATCCACTTGGACTTGAGCTTTGTACAGGGAGATAGGAATGGATTGATTTGCATTCTTCTACATGTAGACCGCCAGTTGAACCAGCACCATTTGTTGAAAATGCTGTCTTTTTTCCACTGGGTGGTTTTAGCTCCTTTGTCGAAAATCAAGTGAGTGTAGGTGTGTGGGTTCCTTTCTGCACACACACTATTTCTAGCAATCTTTTCCTTCCTGCCCAGCAGGCTGTGCCTCCCTCACATAAAGCAGGAGTCCCCATCGTGCCGGACTGTCTTCCACCTGAGCTCACTTCCCCCTCCACATTTCAAGTCACTGTGGGCATTTGAATTTTGGGTCTTCTAACCATCACCAAGAGAAGAATTCAGATTTCAACACCCGCCCCCCAGGTATCTCTTAATTATTTGACTTTTTTTTTTTTTTTTAAGTTCAAATTCTGTTCTTGTCCCTTGTTAGTGTCTTTCTTTCTACTCCAGTCATGGTATTGGCCCAAATGAACCTATGTGCCTAATGACTAAACAAGTCAAGTACTAAGTTACAGTACTGTTCTTGAGTACTGCAGTGCTACATTCTTTTCTAGAAAGAGCTATTGGCTTTGTTGACACACCCTAATTATCTTTGAAAAAAAAGCCATGTCTATACACAGGTCTAACATTCCTACAATTACTGCAGATGAGTCCACCGCCAGTCAGATGAGGACAGACAAGAACAAAGAAATCTACATCCCATAAGGACTAACAATTTTTTTCACTTAGCAGAAAATATCTTCCCAGAAATTCCGAGTGGTCACTGAACTAGGTAGCGAGGGTGGCTGCTGAGAGTCAGGGGCCAGTATCGTTAGGAAAAAACAAACAACGAGACAACTCACCAGTTCTAGACACTGTCTGTGGCCATAGGCAGCCGCATAGTGGACGCTATTGTAGCCTTCCTTGTCCCTGATGGATGGGTTTGCATCATTTTGAAGCAGAAACTCCAGACATCTGTAAGCATAAAGATGCAGTCTTAGAAACACCTCTGGGCCAGAAGGTATAATTACCACAGCCCCTCTATTACGTCTATTATGGACATTCCACAAAGCACCTTGAGAGTGTGAAGGAGCCTGTTACAATAAGGCTCTTGTGCTGGGGGGGGGGGGACACAATGCTCTCTTTATCTGTCTTCATTTCATCTTAAAATAATGCTTCTAGAAGTCAGGGAAAGCTTTAGAATAAGTGGGTAATTAGGTGTCCTTTTCCCCTTCTTATCCTAAGGTAGAGAACATATCTGTCATCAAAATTGCTGAATAATAAGAATATGATCTCTGTGTTCACAAGTCTCAAATGTAATAAAGGGGTAGTTAAGTCCTTGCAACTGGGAAAGCCCAAATGGAGAAAGGACTAATTCTGACATCACTATTAGAGGCGAAGATTAAGTTGTTAAAAATTGGAAGTTTAAAATAGATTAAGAAGAAAAGAACCAGAGACTAGGCGGAATAATAGATAGACCAAAAGAGTGGCCAAACACTTATAAAGCATGAAGAATTCATTCAGTGACTATACTTGAAGGGAGAAACTTAAGCTGCAACATTAGAAGTATAACTAGACAAAATTATAAATTTCAAAAGCCTTTTCTGGCATAGTTGTAATTTTTCTGAAATAGTGATGAAATGGGTCACAAGCATGTCCAACTTGTGGCCCATGGTCTACATGCAGCCAAGGATAACTACAGATGTGGCCTGATGCAAAAGAGAACTGACTTAAAACATTTTGAGGGGTTTCTGCAATGTCAAAATTGTGTTTGCAATGTCAAAGGCTGGATGCATTTGGCAGAGAAGGTTGGTTTGCACTTTGCTGAAGAGCTCCAAGCTCTAGAATGCCAGCATCCTGGGATGCACAGATATCTAACCTTTGCTTTACAAGTGGCAGTAACTAACTAGCTTGTTGCAGTAGCATTTCCATCACCATGAGACAAATGTGACCCCAACAAGTCCATGCTGATTCAATTTCCTACTCTAGTCAAGATTTGTTAATTTTGACTTTTTTGAAACAGAATCTCATGTAACCCAGGCTGGCCTCAAACTCACTACTTACTGAGGATGACTTTGCATTTCTAACCCCCCTCCTTTGACCTCCCAAATTCTGGGATTGTAAGGATGAGCCACCAACCGTGCTTGTCTCTCAGGGTTTTAAGATTCTAAACATAAGCCTACCCATTAAGTAAAATTTTGCTGTGGGAACTTTCTAAAGTTTATTCATAAACTTTGAAGTTACATTTACCTACCTTTTGGGTTAAGGCCAAAAGATTTAAAAAAGACAAGCTAGCTCTTTAATTTCTACAAAACTGAAGAAAAATCAATGTGTAAACACAATCTACTTGCCATCCTTCTCTATAGAATGCTCCAAAATCAGTTGAGCTCTTGGCTAAAGTCCTGCTATCGTGCTGTCTTCAGTCCTTCACACCTTAAAAGGAAGGGCTTTTTTACTTGGTTCTTCAATGTCCGTGGACAGGATCCTGTGCATGATTCATTGTACACTGAACGTAGCTCTTTACATAAATCATTCATGTGGAATAGCATTACAGATACACAACCCCCAGCCTCTGACTGGGCTGCAAAAAAAATCATTTGATATTCTGAATTTATAATTTGGAAAACATTAAGAATTCTTCCAAGAGAATTATTTAGTCCAGAACATAGCTAAACTACATGACAACTGTACAGACACAGCAACAGAAGCACTGTGGAATTTGGATATTCTCCACATGGCTCTTAAGGAAAAAAAGAATCCAGTATTCAATTGGTGAGGCTTATCTTTCCTACTCCCAGGGCTAACTAGCAGTTCATCCACTAGAGATGCAAAACAACAGGTCCTTGACTTGGACAGGTGTGTGGTCTCACTTTGCAAGAAGGAGCTCAGGGCTGCAGTTTCTGGCCCTCCCTCTACTGACTTTTCCTCCCTCCCTTCCTCCCTCGTGAGCCTGGGCAGTCACAGGGCAAGCCTGCAATAAAGTGGAGAAAGGGAAGCTTGCTGAGGTAACTTAAAATTCTCTGTTTTTAACATCATCCTTTTAAATCTAGGTGTATTAAGCTGAAACTTGGTCATTCTGTTTTACTCACCGCAGTGAGTCCCTATCCCAGAAATAAGATATGTCCTATAACCCGCACAGGGCTATCCTCTGTGTCCACAGCATAGACACAGGGACATGAGGAGAGAGCAGAAGGGCAGTGTGGAGGCCTTAGAGTGAACACAGCATTCAGGCACAGAAACTCATCCCTCTGGCAATTTAAGAAGAAAATAAATACATTCTGGACCATAGTCTGCAGACTCTCGGGGCAGTGTACCCCTGAGGGTGTGGGTGTGTGTGTGGGGGGGTGAGGCACAAAGTAGACAGACTGATTCACTTGCTTGTTCATTTATTCGATAGTTATTGTACTAGCTAAGTGTCATGCTCATCACTGGCCACGGATCTCTGCTCTGTTTGTGACTGGACTACAAAGGAGTGCCCATGTGTCGATGTCCCTGAGCAATGGCAAATGCTCCAGACCTTTTCGCAACAACAGCGAAGCCCCTGTCTGAATCCAGTCAGGGGAAGGTGAGGTGAAATCGGTCAGGGGTAGCTGTTTACAAAAAGCAGGATGTTATCTGTAAGTCAAGAGTCTGAGGGGAATATCACACCAAGATCTGAAGACCTTTATTTATAAAATCTGATAAATAGTTATCCCCAAGTCATCAAAGTAGACCCTAAGGTCCCAAGTGGAAACTCAGCATGTCCCCATGGCATCTGATACATGATGGAGTCAGATATGATATTTAAAACCTAAGGCTGCTGGCCCATCATAGTGGTAGTCAAAGCAAGCATATGATTTTATAAAAAGTTCCACACACAAGAATAGTAGAATGGGTGGATGTGTTACAGGCGAGCCCATAGCCCATCCCTTCCTTGGGCTTCCAAATGAACCCCCCCAGTAGGAAGGCAGGCATGTGGCAACCCAGAGAGACAAAAGAATATGGCACCCCATTCCTTCGCTCGGAAGAAACTTACAGTGCAGCGTCTTTTTCCTTCACTTCCCTGGCTCTTTCAAGTTCTTCAGAATTGTCATGAGCATTTCCTAAGATCATTTTACTGTTCAGCATAGGAGACAGAAAAATAATCACAATTAAATTTTTAAATTAAAAACTTGATAGTTTTTGCACAATTATATCTCAGTGATTTTATCCCAATCCAAAAGGGAAGTATTGGTTCTCTCCAAGGCCATCCAGGGAATCTACTTTCTCCCAAGGTATCCAACTGAGACCATCTCACTTTCCTAAAACTTCTCCCTAGCTATGAGTGATTAAGACCAGAATCAAGTTGCCTACCCCACTATAGGCATCCCAAAACTTTACAAGTAAGAAGAAGCAACTTAGCTCAGGCTCCTCCACCCCCTTGCACCCCCTAACACTTTCTAGCCAGCCCAGCATCTCACATCCTCTAGAGGATTCTTGATCTTCAGCTCCTAGAATGACTCTCCATTTGAAATTTCCTTTCTAATTCTCCAAACATGACATATATTTGTTCCCTAGCCCCTCCTTCTTTCCCAGTGCACAGCATTGCTCAATTAATAACCTGTGTGGTTATAAGATCCCAAGGATGACATCTTATTAGAAAAATATTTATGTAAACAAAAAATGAGGCTGGGCTATGCATGTTCACCTGGGTACAGATGTGTGGGTACACATATGTGTGGGGGCCAGAGGTCAACTTTGGGCATCCTTTATTGAGAGCCATCCACCTTGGTTTTGAGACAATGCTGCTCATTGTTCTGCAGGTCATCTAGTAGGCTAGATTCCCTGGTCAGCAAGCTGTCATCATGCCTGGATTATTTTTTAAGGTTTATTCTTTTACTATTTTTATTTACATGTACCTGTGTGAGTAAATGTCACATGTGTGAGATGCCATCCTACAGGAGAGATCCCTTAGAGCTGGCGTTATAAGTGATTGTGAGCCAACTGAACGTGGGTCCTCTGAAAGAGCAACAAGTTCTCTTAACTAATAAACCATATCTCCAGCCCGGGTGCCTGGGTACTTGTATGTGGGTTCTGGATATCAAAATCAGACCTCATGTCTGCATGGAAACATTTTACCAACTGAGATACCTCCCCAGCCATGTGTGTGTGTATATATGTATGTATATATATTTGTTGTTTGTTCTTTAAGACAGAATTTCATGTAGCCCAGGCTAGCCTCAAACTATCCGAGGATGACCTTGAATTCCTGATCCCCTTCCTCCCACTTGCAAAATGCCAAGAGTCCACATATGTACCACCTCTCCTGGTGCTTCATAAATATTTCTTAAACACTGGATCACAACCTATTACTAAGTGAAATCAATTATGTTGAAGTTATCAAAATAAGATAGAAAATATAATGTATCACATACAATAAATGTAAATATGGTTTGTGAGGTCTTTTTTATTTCTCACGTATGAACATGTGTATTAAATCATGTTATAAGATTATTCTTATTTGGTTCACCATCTTAAATATTTGAAAGGGCTAGTGGTATAGCCCAGTGGAAGAACATATACTTAACATATTTATATGTTAAAATTGAATGTTTAGATGTCATTGTTCTAGAAAAGAAGCCATTAACCCTTACCCAAAATCAAATGCACCACAGGGGACAGCAAAGAATTCAACAGTTGTCATGCAAACTCATCAAAATCTTCCTATGAATTTAAGAACTACATAAGCTGTGGGACCACATACTCTTCTCCCTTATAGTGAGGTTCAGTGATGTAAACTTCCCACACCTAGCTACCTATAGTCCAAACATATTCAGAGGAAGACTTCCTCTTCTGCAGCTGCTGAGTGAGCGTTCATGCCCAGGGTAGGAGGAACAGTGACTAATCTCATCACCAAGGCTGCATTCACTTGGGGTTATGCATTGGTGGATATTTTTTACACAGGACATATATGTTAGCAGATGAAATGTTCACATGATAATGATGGAAACTACTATGTATGTCAAATAAATTCCAACAAATTTCCAAAGAACTGAAAAGCCTGGTTTGACAGCTCTACTTGGCATTGAACCCAAGAGCAGAGAAGAAGGAAATTACACAATGGTGTGTAATAATCAAACCTAGAAACAGAACAGGGAAACCTGGGGTAGGGATGACCCTCCAAGAGGAATGAGAGATTCCTAACGTGAAGTTTCTAGGAAGTAGTGGGAAGAAAACGTAACAGCCCCCACCCAGCTCCACCCGAACTGAAGTACAAACAAGGCTATTTTTACTTTCTATCCATGTCTGATGCAGCAGCGTAGTGCAGAGCTGTCCGTCCCCAGCCGTCAGTTTCATTAATGTTGGCTCCGGTGGTCACTAATGCTTTAATACAGTGGAAATGACAATTTGCAGCTGCATAGTGCAAAGGGGTTCTGGAAAACAAACAGTGACTTATTATCATTATTCCTATTTTACTATGGTTGGTCTAGCAAATAGTCTCATCACTAACAGAAGCACTGGCTGAAGTAGTCCTGCTTCTGCTCCCAGCGTGTAGAAGCTGAGGAAAGCAAAGCTGGGTTTGCAAAGACGTGGCTTCTGGCAAGGCTGGCCTCAGTGGCACTGTCCTTTCTTTCTAGTCCTAGTGCCTACCTTGGGTTAGAGCTATGCTCTTTCTTGTCCATGGCAAGACTGCCCCGTGCAGAACCATGCAGATCACCATAAGACTGTCCTTAGGGATTACTCGGGGACACATAGGAGTGGGGCGTGTGAGGGGTAGGGGGCATAAGAGAGGGCAATGGAGACTATAAATATTAAGGACGTACTATATGCATGTTTGAAAACGTCACAATGAAATCCATCATTTTGCATTAATTAGCGTATGCTAATGAATTTTTTTTACAGACCATTCTTAACTCTTATAAAGCTTCTTCTAGTTTCTGGTTGAGTTTTCAAAGGACCAATCCCCACCTATGACAATCCTGTCCTAAAACCATGAGTCTTTCCCCCACTGGCAAAGGCTGGATTTCTCAGCTTGGAACTGAAGGCTTTCCTGAGCTGTCTCAGTTTCTTCTACAGAGCATCTCTCAAACCTATGCACATTATGAACTCACTAATGAATGCACACTGGATGACAAGGGTCCGAGATCACGTTCACAGTTCACCTTCTCTCATACATTTCTCCCTTCCTACCTATCAAGCCACATTCATCCTTTCTGTTTCAGAAGCTTGTTCTTTGCATGAGAAATAGGAAACGATTTATATTGCTTATATTTAGTTTCAATTATTGTTAGTTCTTTTTTCTGGTGTGACTAGCCAATATTCTGAGAATAATAACCAAATAAAACTCTAAAAATAAAGTAACTTCAGTTCAGGAATTATTTATTAGTTTTCAAGGTTTTTTTTTTTTTTCATTTTGTAGACAACTTAGGGCTCTTTTACTGGTTGATTTGTCTCTTCAGTCCAAAAGGAAGAATTATAATTATAAAGTTATAATATTTTACATATTGGATCACTTTTAATTAATTGGACTGAAAATGGCTAGGCATCAGCAGCTCTGATTCACCTTAAGGACAAAGAGGAAGCAAGATGCAGGGACACTTGCCTATAACACCGGGGAGGCTGAAGCAGAAGACTTGTGAGTTCAAGGCCAGTTTGGATGACAGAGCAAGACCCTGTCTCAAAACTAAATGCAAGGTCTGTGGGTATAACTCAGTAGTAGAGGGCTGGAGGAGCGTGTGCAATACTGTGGCTTTGATTCACAGCAACACACACACACACACACACACACACACACACACACACACGAAGTGGGGACACACAAGAGAAGAAGAGGTGGGGGAGGGAAGGGAATGGAAAAGAGAAAATGACAGCTTTTGTTTTCAGGAGACTTACAGTCAGATGAGGAAAGACCCCACTAGCAAGGTGCGGTTATAGCGAATTCAGGGTGGTAGGGGACCCAGAGGAGGGGCAGTCCCATAAGAATGACAAGACAGTTTCATTTTATCTGCAGCTAGGAGTCAACATCAAAGAGCTAGGAGGGAAATGGTAAGGGCTTAGAAGGAATTGCTAGAGGGAGAGTATGTGTATATACACACCTCCGTACAGTCATGTGTCACGTGTATGCATTCGCACGGTCACATATCACAAGCAGGATGTGTTTCAGGAAGTGTAGCATTAGGTGGTTTTGTCATTGCATGAATAAAAACTAGATGATATAGCCTAATTCATATTTAAGATATATGGGACCACTATAGCGTATGTGGTCAAGTACTGAGCATTGAGTTAAATGTTGTCACTTGGTACCTTTCTCTCTCTCTCTCTCTCTCTCTCTCTCTCTCTCTCTCTGTGTGTGTGTGTGTGTGTGTGTGTGTGTGTGTGTGTGTGTGTGTGTGTGTGTGTGTGTGTTCATGAACCAGCTGGCATCATGACAGTTTAACTGCAAAGGGGTTATGAAGGTATGGAAAGTTCTATGGTCCTAGTGATGGTTTGCGTTTATTTAATATTTCAAATGACTAAAAATTTATCTCAAGATGAAATGCCCAATACAGAAAAGAAATTCTGTAGCTCTTTGACCATATTTTAAGTTTTTAATTTTTATTTGTGTGACTGTCTGTGTGTCTGTCTGTATGTGTCTATCTCTGTGTGTCTGGGGAGTTGGGGAAATCCCAGAAGGCATCATTAGACTTCTGGAAGGCAGTTATGAGCTACAAGACTTAGGTGCCATAAACTGACCTCCAGTTCTTTGCAAGAACACCACACACTCTTAACTGCTGAGCTATCTCTGCAGCCCATATTTCATGTTTGATGTGCTAAGCTGATCTATTCTGCTGTTTTTATAAAACATATCTAGGTAGGCAATTAAAAAAAAAAAAAAAGCAGAAGCTGAGAGAGCCCTTGTGTTTCCTGTCAGCTTTGTTGGCGTTTCCCTACAAGAAAGGATTGCGTTCTGAGGATGGAGCCACCCCAGTTGTCCCATGGTGACCATCTCAATGATGATGAGAACAGGACTTCTCAATGCACTCTTCCATACTCTTTTTTAGGTCCTTGAGGCAGGTCAGCCCTGAGTACGTACCTCCCACATTTGTCCTTCTTGTGAAAATCTGCTCCGCTGCTCTGCAAGAGCTTTATACATTCTACATTGCTAGAAAGACAAAAAGAGCACAGTTAGCATGGTCAGGGTTAATTCCTAAGTTACCTTCAGAAAGAGCTGTTTTCCACAGACTATGAGATGAGCTGAAATGATAGCCTCAGATCCAAAATTCTGCTAATAAGAAATAACCTCGATGTATCGCAGGAGTGCTGCATTGTAAGGATCTACATTTTCTTTCTCAAAACTAATAAATCAATATATCCAAGGGCTTTATGGAACATATTCAACCCAATGGCTAAGGAATTTAATGATTACTACATGATTAAACCCTCTGGTGATAGCCTCATCATTTATCCTAAAATTCTTTTTCAAAACCATCAGGAGTTTATGAAACCACTTCAGCATCTAATAACTCTGTGTCACCTTCTAACAATGAGGCACAGTGACTGAGCACTACCTTTTATCATAGCATAATAAATCCCCACAATAACCACTTCAACTCGATACTCCTTAATGGAAAAGAGGCAGCTGCCTTTCCCTGTCTTTGTAACCCAGGTAAATAAATGTCCTGGACCAACATTGAAAATTATGTAGCAGATCTGAGCACAGCGATCATTCAAAGAAGCTTTGTCATTCGCAAAAGCAATAAATCACTCACAACAGTGAATAAAGGACCCACTGAAGTGCATTTTCCCGTTGAAGGGCACGTAGCTAATGTTCTTCCTACTCGGCATGTCACATGTAAGCCCAGCATGGTGCGTTGCCACTTTCTGGGCAGTCTCATGTTAGGCATAGCCATCTATCATCCTTCTAAACCTGGAACGCTAAGAAGTGGCCCAGAACGCACTGTTTTATTATAATTTAAATAAGAAAAATGATCCTACTAATGATAAGCCTGAGCAGGTCTCTCCCCTTTCTACATCTACCCTTCATGCCCTCCCTTCTCAGAAAAGAGATGTAAGAGCCACAAAATACGTGAATTCTAAAAGGGACGTACAAATTGGTGCAGCACATCACACAGCACCTATCTCTTACTAAATGGTGGATGGAAAAGGAGCAAAGATATAGGTGGATTCAACCTGTGAAATTCATGACTCTCATTTGGTCTGAGGACTAGGGTTGGGGGAAGGGGCTTCTTTTTAAAAACACAGTAACTTGTGCTCACTTCAGCAGAATACAGAAACTCCGCATAAGACTTAGTTTATGACTCCAGAAGGGACGCATGGAAACAAGGGCTTTACCGTTTCATGGTTCATTCACCTCTGATAAATAGGTAATGTCTTTGGTAACACACATGATAAATGGAGAATTCCTTAAGTACTAGGAAACTGATTTAAAACCAACACCTTCCCAATACAAGGTCATCTAAGAGGCACTATGTTAATATGTGGTCATATATCAACAATATATTGATCAGAGCTTTGATCTAACCATTAATATGCAAAAGAAAAAAGCTGATGAAGCAAAGCTCTTTATTACAAGGGAAAAAGCAAGGATGAAGTCACTCTTTTATTTTATTTTATTTATATTTTATTATTTTATCTTTAGGATTTCCTTGGCCTTTGTTCACCTTTAATCATTCTATAAAGTTCAAAAATCATTTTTATTACTGAATATCTATAAATGAGCAAAAACGTATTCAATCCTTTATCCTCTTAATCACTACCTATATCAATTGGCATCAAAGAAGGGAAAACTTGAGAACAAAGTTCAAATTCATTTCTTTTGGTAGAAAAGATGCCAAGTAGACATTCATATTGTGTAGCCTGACATCTCACAGCTGGGGGTGGGGTGGGAATTGGGGGGGGAGATAAGGACACAAGGCCCATGAGCTACACAGGATAGTCTGTTTATTTTTCTTTGGAAGCACAAAATCTGAGTGGTGTGGAAATGGAGCTAGTGACACTTGATATTTGGTAGAAGTGATTGTGACCCCATTTACCAAGGAAATTGCCTTTGGTTCACAGGCAATTCGTGTCAATTAAGACATATGAAGTCATCAAGTGGTGAAATCATCGCCACTCAGAAGTACTCACCCTCCTGCAGCAGCGGCGTGGAGGCACGTTCTTCCAAACGTATCAGGGGTGTCTATTTCAAAGCCTGCAGACAGCACGTGCTCATTACTAAACAAGGACACTATGCTATACTTTTGTCCTAGTTAAACCACAAGAAACACCGCAGAGACAGAAAAATCAGTTAGTAGGAAAACCAGAAGGCAAGCAATTGTAGTCAGAAAGAGGTTGTCATGGAAACGAATGGTAACTGCTCAGGCTTGGCAATTTTATAGGAAGCACCATGAAGTCAAAAGGGATTTATTTATTTATTTATTTATTCTTGCATTCAGCTCTCGGTGAACCACAGTCCCATTTTTCAATCCCAGGATAGAAATTTATGAAACCAATTTGAGATAAGTAGGGCAGTGGACAGGCAGACAGACACGCAAGAAACATGGAAGGCAGGGGAACAATCCTAACAGGCAGGACTAGACATTTCCTGAAGTGTGTCCCAACCTTCCCATGGGTCTAACATGTGGGAAACGCTTTCATGCAGGGATTATTTTTAAGAGTGCCAAAAGCAGTGAGACCAGAATCTACCATAGGCAAAGTACTTAGAGGAAGAAATACGCCTCTGGGATAGCTAATGAATTAATTCATAAACAATCTTCACCCTGCAGGCTTCCACCACTTTGGAAAGCCCAGGGACTTCTTAATATATGGAGATTGGCAGAAGCAGGGATAAGAAGGATCAGCAAAGCTCCAAAGCAGGCTGGTTCCAGATAGCTCCGCATTAAAAATAGAAAAAATTAAACCTTCTTGGAAGGGGATCTGCCTTGATGACGTTTCAATGCCCATGGAATTGGATGATAACATGATATTTTCTGTGACTGAAATATTGGAAGAGCAGGCCATTTTCCTTTGTTGAAAAGTATTAAATGTTAAGTCACCAATTTAAGCCTCAAATATATATTTTTTCTTCTTCTGTGACTTAAGATTCCCAAATGTAAGCTCTGGCCATTACCCACACCCAATTCTGAACCACTAAAAATCGGACAAGACTCTCATTCTGGGTAGCAACACTGGCATCCACACAGTTTTGACTTCAAGGAGTGCCAGGAGCTGTCTCATGCAGGCAGGTATGGAACCACCTCACTCTGCCAAGGTAAGACAAGGGCCATATGCAGCCAGCCACTGAGACCAGACACCTACAGCCATTTGGCTCATGGACAGGACATACCAGGCCTGATCGCCGGCACAGATTCACTTACCAGATGATAACAACTTCCTGCAGCAGTCAGAGTGAGCATTTAGGGCAGCTAAATGTAGGGGAAACATGCTATGGATTCCACACCTAAGGAGAACAACAACCATTCACAGTAAAAGATCCCAAGAATAATAATTACCCCTTCAAAAGTCAGCTATTGAAAATCCCCATAAGGATCCCTGAAGTAAGTTTGCCATTTTTCCATTCAATAAATAATTATACAGCCATTTTCTACCTTAAAATAAGATGACCTTGGTTCTAAACCAATTAAAAGCCCATAACCATAGGGATATGTGCATATGTATATGTATATGTAGATGCACACGTATTTGAAAAAACCTGTTTCACTGAAAAGTTAAACATGTATTACCCTATCATTTCCTTCAGCTTAGCTGTTGAAAATCTCATTCATTCCTTCACTCATCCATTCACTCATTCTCTTAATTGTTTATCTATCTGTTCAATAGGTGGTAAGCCTAAGATATTATGCTTACTGCCATAGTTAATAATGCTGGACAAGATGACTCTCAAGTGGGGAAAGCAACCTATTTTATTTCTTGATTCAATAAATATTTACTATTCATCTACTATGTGCCCATGCTTTATTAAGATCTAATAGTGGTCGTACTATTAAAAATAAAATGTTGATAAAAGTAACTGTTTACCTTTTGTAGGCAAAAGTTCACCCTCCTGATGAACTATGCCGATACACACCAACCCACATCACTATAGCAGTCACAAAATGCAGGAGCAATAGACATCACTGAGCACATGGTTCAGAAACCCAGCATGCTTTCCATAAAAGTTATTACAAGAAGAATCTAGAAAAGGATTTAAGCCTGACCTAGGAGCCCCTCCTCAGGATGGTCCTGGAAGGGCAGGCAGTTCCTGCCTCTAGTTAATGCTCCTCTGAGCATCCCTCTCCACCCCTCTTTGCACAAGGACCCGAAGCCATAGCTGTACTGGCTTCATAACCAACAGTTTCATCTGAGGCTGCAATGTAGCCATAAACACTCCATGTAGCAGCTCATTTTAACCAAATAATACATTTTAGATTTGCAAGCCTTCTGCACAAGCCCTGTAGCGTTAACTGCCCAGATGCGTTCTCAGACACAAGGAAGTCCGTTCTCAGATGTCATGCTTCATAAACGAACACATATGATTTGAATTTGTTAAGCTTTGGTTATAAATACTTTATTTTCCATCCCGAGTTATTACTTAGTATGTGTGTGAATGTGTAAAAGCAGACACATTGTCACGGACAATTCAGTCTTCGGTGTTTTGCAAAAGGCCAAGCGTCATGAATGAGCCTTTCTCTTTCCATGTTGGCCTCTGTTGGTGTTTTCTTCCCGTTTCTGTTAGTTCTCCTTTCCATATATGGAGATTTCCAGCCCAGTGTATGTAATAGCTGGCATCCATCAAGAGATGCAATTTTCCAGTCTTTCGGGCAACATCATGTGCAGGAGAGCTGCTTGTAATCGCCTCTCCCGTCACTTATCCACCCCCATTACAAGATTCTAAAAGGCGGTTGCATCAATGATGACCTGGATGTCCATGGAAAGGAGTCAGAGCATGGGAGGAAAGGTTCTTATTTATGTGACTATTTATATCGTTCCCACTTGGTTTAATAAAACATACTTTTTTTTTTTTTTTTTAAAGCATGATATACTCCAAATCTAACTAAAGGAAACTTAGAAGCTAATGTTATTATCATAAATTTGTTTAGGGGAGGTTAAGCAAAAATAAATGATTAAAAATATTTCTGGACTTTGAAAGAGGATATGAAGAATGTATAGAATTTTAAAAATGTATAGACTATTTTCTATGACATTTTTAAGTTTCTAAAGGAATGTGTCTGAGTCAATACTGCATTTTTTATGATGCCTTGAATGAACTTCATTTTTAAATATATACATTCACACATATATACTTGTAGAGATATACAACATATTTTATAAAAACAAATAATGTATATACATGTATATATACACAAATGATCAATATATTTTATAAAGAGGTAGTATATACACATACATGTTTATATACATAACATATATTTTATAATTATATATGTATATAATATATATACATATGTGTGTATATAAACAATATATTTTATGACAAAATATATATTTTATATAGAACGGAGCAAACATGAATTAGAGAAATGACAGCAGCATCCATAAGAAACTAGATAAAACACAAAGCAATAGTCTAACAATTGCATAGTATATTTTGTAATCTATTACCAATACTTTTGATCAATCTTTCCACTTTCAGTAATTCATCACAATCCACGTTAACTAGTTATTTTCTTTGTCACTGCTACTTAGAAAGATAAAAGAGAGAGAACTACTTTCATCTGGGCTTTCTAGCAAAAATTCTGTTTGTTACATTTTATTTTATTCTGCACTTAGTAAGCAGTCATTTCAGTGAGGGGTTTGATGGTATCAGTATAGGTGCCATTATTATTGGCATTGGAACTTGAATATGACACTGATTCATAAGTCAAACTATATATCAAGGAAGAAGGGCAGAATTCAGAATCTCTGAATAATGTAGAAGATTTTAACATCTGAAGAAAAACGTTCTTTATTGTAATAAGACTGCTCATAGAGAAACAATTTTGAAATCTTTATAGAAAAATCTGGGCATGGCTGTCATAGTTAGGTGAGAAGCCTTGATCTTAACTTCAGGCACACATTGAGGAACATTGGAACTAAAAATGCCAAATCACCCTAAAGTTAACAATGCATAAGTTACAGGAAAGAGGAGACCAATTCCAGTTAAATTGCTGCATTTATTTGGCAAGTCATAAAATGAATGGAAGCCATTTGTATTTCACTATTTCTAATTTAGCAGTTAGCTGGCAGCTCCTACTCAGCTATTCCAAACTAAATGAGGTCTGAAAGATGTCCCTGTGATGTGCTATCAGAGGTGAAGGGGCTTCTGTACTAGAAGAAGAGCGGGCTCTTTTTTAAATTTTCCTCTTGTATCAGGGGACATGTTTGCTCCTTCCTATACCTAATGTTCTGCAGAACTTCTCTTAACGCTCTGCAGTAAAGACCACTGTGTTTAAAGGAGACAGAAGCTCTGAGTCCTGGCTTTGCTATGACCTAACTACTTAGTGATTGGCAGGTATATAATGGCTCCATCATCTGGAACTTAGAGAAGATTACAGTGTCTACATCACAGGGTAATTAGAAGGACTTGCTGGGCTAAAGTACACAATACATGAAACAAAGACACATTTCTTAACTTAGAATGGAATCATTTTTATAATTATTTAACCTGACTTGTTCTTTTTTTTAAATCAAAAATTTTAATGCTATCTGTCACTCCAACTATTATTTGCATGCATTTGTGTATAGCTGATAATGCTAAGACTGGTTCCTGCATTTGCAGCCAACAAATGCCACCCGTGGTTTGAGTAGCCCAAATACTCTAACATGGCTACCAAGGTTTCTTCTTGAGCGGCCATTGCCCAATCTACAGAGACTCTAGATTCTCAGTGAACGCCTTTGCACTCCTCCTGAGAGGCAAGCACATGCAGGTCCCTCTGTCTGACACTTCGTCTTTACTGCTGCTGCTTGTAATGTTTCTTAAACTTGTTTACACACTCTTGAAGGTCACTGCAAATATCTTTGGGATCTAAAAAGTCTTCTGGAAGAATCTTTTCCATTTAATAATAATCTAAAAACTAGAATTAAAGCATACTTGGATTCATCTGAATGACAATTTTTTTTCATCCTGTTTATGCCAAACCTCCATGTTGGCATTGGCCCTTCAAATTACCTTCTTTATTTGTATAACATGGTTTGATTACAGGTTGTCATAGGCCAATGGGAAAGACAAAGTTAGCTCTACTAGACATAAGCTGTATCTCAGCCTAGGGAGGGATGAGGACACTAAGATCTTTGCATAAATAAAAGATGGCATACTGAGTTAGAATAAGGGGCACAGGACTAGCCCATTGCCCTACCACATTGCTTAGACCACTGCAAGGCCTTCCTTCTTACACACTGAACCCTAAAGGGTCAGCAGCTCAGTCACCACAATCCCACAGACATGGTGGTTTGGCACTGCACAGCACGAGTCATGAGACTGGCAATGGACCACCTGTTGGTATACTGGATCTCCAGACCCAGATGGCCAAGGACAGGGTCTCAGTTTCTATCCCTCACTGGCTCTGTGAGCCTGTATGATGGAGTTAACCACAGAGCACTCACCCTGTAGAAATTATGTGATGGTTACTTGTACCTTTAGAGGGGTACCTAGCCTAGGTAAGCACTTATGGGTGTTTGCTACTATATTGCTGTTAAATTGAGCACTTTACATGAATGTTATTGTCTATGTGCATACATTTTACTGTTTTTAAAACATTCACTGATATGGTAATGTCAAAAGTCCAAGAAGTTGTAGCTGGGTTAATACTTATTATTCAACTAATAATAATGAAAATAAGTTTACACTGAGGATCTGAAATTCTCTCCCCACCATGACCTAATTAATGGATGCCCATCTCAGTCTTGGTTGACCCCAGTTCCTTTCCAGAAGCCAGTCCTGGCCTTATAAGACAGGATTCTACATCCGACATGTGTTCTTATATCCCAATGGCAGTGTTAATTGATCTAGTGACATACTTAGCATGTAGAAATAGTCATTGGTTATGTAATCCGTTCCCAAATTATATACTTCTTGAGAGCAGGAGCCTATATAACCCCAGAGCTGGCACAGTGGGTGACAAGAGGCACGCAACAGTGGAGTGTCTCAGTTGGTTATCTTAGTAACCACAGGAACTGTAATTCTGCTGTGATAGCTGCAGAAAGAACTCAGGGCATAATCAGTGAGATGGAGGGCTTGGCTAAAAGTAGATTCCCTTTTATCTTGAAAGACACACACAGCTACCACTGTTAGCCAGCGCTCTCCTCCTCTGCAGGTCCTCAGCCTCATCCTTAACCTACGACCTCATCTTTTCTACTCAGGACACGTGGAAGAGGCTGACAAGTGTTTGCAGTCTGTCTGGATGGCTATCAGAGGATCTTTCTTACTCAGAAATGAGACTGTTAGACACAACCCGTCCTACACCCATTTATAACTCCTTTACAGCTTCCGAATGCCTCCAGATAGAATCTAATTCCTTGGCAGGACATATGAGATTCTTCTAGATTCTTCTTCCTCCATTCCTCCCTCTTTTCTCCCAACCCCTTCATGCATGTCAGGCCACCCAGCCCTAGGGCTTTCTTCAACAGGGTCATATGCTTGTGTCCTTGTAGAGGGGAGCTACTCTTCATGAAAGGTCTCTCTTTCAGCCCCCAACTCTGTTGAACCGTCTATCCAATTTTTCTTCTGCTGGAGTGTCAGGTCTTCTAGGAGTGCTGAAGAGAAGATTAAGTTTCCTCAACTCTTTTAAAAGCCAGCTGCCAAGCTCCACAGTAACAAGCATAAGACTGCAACCATTTGCTCCTATATGACCTCCACCATCATCGGGCCAGCACCCAGGAGGTCAGTGGGATCTAGTTCAGCACAATTAATGAAGGTGAACCACTGTAACTACAAAGCTATGTGTTCTTTAAAATTCACTTCAAAACATCTGACCCTTGGTGAATTTGATGAAGAACGCACCAAGGCTACTATGAACCGTCTTAATTTTGATTTATTCTTTGGCAAGATTTTTCAATTATATTACACACATTTGACAAATACAGAATTCCTAATATATGTTTCCCATCCTAAAAATTCAATTATGGCTACCCACAACCTCTGTGTTCGAGGCTAACCTCTGCATTTAAGCATTTAAGGTACTCTTGAATTTGTCTCTATTGCATATTATTAGGTAATAAGATAATAACATTTATTGATAGCTTACTGTGTATTGGGAACTGTTCAGAGAGCTTTTCAAAAAGACTATCATTTTAATAAACTTTCCTGCTATATTTACATAGCTTACACTCATTCAGATCTTACCAGAGAGCTTTCCTGGTAATTAAATCATTTAATCTTTCTAACAAACTCATAGATAGGTACCATTATTACTTCTATTTTTCAAAGCACAGAGGGATTGAACAACAGACTCAAATTCATAACGTTCCAAAGCGAGGCAGACTAGCCCAGCAAACCTGGGTTTCCAAACTCCATCCAGTGCCCCTGGGCGAACTATGGCTCCCTGGAGGCTCTATGGTCAATGGAGGAGTCCCACCCACAGGGCTATGCCTATCCATCTCTGCTGCTCTCCTCCTCCTGTGTGCAACTGCCATCCTCTGCTCTGCTCAGATGGCCCTCCAGCCCCTCACACACTCCTCACACACAGCCACGCCCCCACTCAACCTAATCCCCATACCATACCCCCAGGTCTGCCCAAGTCTCATCTCCTTGAAGCCTTCTCAAAAACCTCCACCACCACTTTAGAGTTTTCTCTTTCCTGTCAACTTTGGCAACATGAACACCAAGCATTTTACCACAGAAGACCCGTTTTCCTTTAGAATTCTGATTTACTGTCTTTGATGGGTCTTCACCATAAGTGAGACTTGAGACCAACAAAAGTATGAGCTCTTTGAAGATGCAGGCAGGTAACCGCTCGTGAATTCCCCTAAGAACTCAGCCCCACACCGAGGGAGATGCTTTCGACATTAGTGTGGAATTAAGTGCAAAACATAGTCACACCCTCACGTTTCCCCATGTGGCAGATGGACTCAACTGTACGCTATAACTCTGTTTGTAAAACTGAGCAAAAAACTCTGAGGAAATTTGAATTTGCCTGGTTATCTTTCCTCTTTGACAATGGATGCTGAAACAAAAAAAGAGACACTAGAGAGCAACGCTAAAAAAAGAAGTCCAACATTTCCTCAGAGAAACCCAGCAGAACAGACCTGGTTCTGATGCAGCTGAAACCAACTGGTGTCTCCCTTGATTTCAGATGTAGTCTGTGCTTAGCATAATGGCACAGCCCCACCTTACCCTGGATAAATGGGCGCCCTGCACTGTGCGACAGCCTCCCTGGCCAGCGCTCCCACACGTGGCAGTTAGGACACCGCATTTTCCCAGTGACCTACTTGGCTGTGTCGGCTCCGCTAGTTATTAGGGTGTTAATCAGAAGCTCGTGACCGTATCTTGCAGCCACATGGAGAGGTGTGTTGCCATCCTTATCCACACAGTCGATTTCACCTCCTGAAAGAGATTTTAATACAGCATCAAGCAAGGCTTCAGGTTGACTTGGGTACCACATCCTGCCAGCCACCTGGGAACACCAACTATTGATTTCCTTTCTACCCTAATGTGCATATCTGCTCTAGAGTATAAAAATGACAGTTACGGAGATGACTCACTTTCCGAAACTGTAGCAGTGCCATGTCTGCAGAAAGAGAAGTCTATGAGAAATGCTTCTGAAAAACCTATTTTGTCTCAAGAACCTAAAACATTCTGGCTCTAACTGAACCATACAATCAAATTCCATAAAATACAACTCGGGAGACTTATAGAAATTATCTCACACAAACCAAATGAGACGCAGCAGTCAGGAAGATTTGTGTAGTGTGGTGAGCTAACTTAAAACCTACATGAGTAAAGTGAGAAAAAGCATGAACTAAAAGCTGAAGATGCCAGTATTTATTAAAAATATCACCGCAGTGGCCTGTAATCCTTTCTTTCATATAACACTTCATCTTCTCATTTTATTTTGCATTGCTTTCTCCAACTTATTATTTCACGCTTCCCTTTCTGTGTTTGTACAGATACAATGGGTCTAGTTAGTTATCAGAAGAATTGTTTAAAATAGATTAGATATTGTGGCATTTCACCTGTATATGTTTCCGTCAAGAGCAAAATATTCTCAAACACAAATGCATCTCATCCTCTTCCTGAAGAAAACGAACATTATTATAATTTTGTATAATACACAGTGTGGATGGCACTTTCTTCAGCTGCCTTCCAAATGGGCTTTGTAGATATTTTCCTGTTTAAGTCTGGACTCTGAGGACTCTGACAGAATCTCTTTCATATCTTACTCTGCATTTTGTTTATTTAAAACCCCCTATGCCATTAATATCTTTGGAAACTAAGCCAAGCTTTGGGGGATATTCTAAATCTACTCCTTGTCTGATGGCTTCCTCATTAGAAGCCACTAAACAGGCTGGCAAGGACACTCCAGGGCAGATGGGCACTTCCCACGGCACTTCCCCAGTACACACGCTGGCTGCGTGTTCTGATGATGGGGTGTGATGCAGTATTATATGTAACAGGCACAGGGCTTCAGGGTGGAACGATGGTGCTGCTGACGGTGGTTGTGTAGCACTTGTGAACACTTGGGTAACACTTGCAATCCCAGCACCAGTGAGTGCTCTTAATGGTACTGAACTATTAATTCTTTTTTAATTCATTTATGTTTAATTTTACATGCATGTGTGTAAGTGAAGGTATTGGACTACCTGGAACTGGAGTTACAGATAGTGGTGAGCTGCCATCTGGGTGCTGAGAATTGAACCTGGGTCCTCTGGCAGAGCAGCCAGTGTTTTTAATCACTGAGTCATCTCTCCAGCCCCAAACTATTAATTCTTTAGAAATAGCTACAATGGGATGTTTCTGTTTTGTGTATTTTATTTCGGTTAAAAAAAGAAAAAAAGAAAATTTATTTGAATACCTAAGATGGCACCTACCAACATTCCATAGGCTGTGTGAATATGTAATATGCCATTTTAAAACAAAACTTTCCCACAGTGATTTCCCTCATACAGGGAGTACTTTATGCAAAAGCTATGTGACTACTGTGTACTTGCACTAGTGCCTTGATATATGTGATTCCGTTTTAAATTTTTAACTAGATTCAATTTAATGTGTTTTATTCGTATTAAAATATTTATACTTTACAAATCAAAATTATGTATTTTTAAAAGTCGCATGCTTAGGAGGTATCTCAGTTGGCATAGTGGTTGCCATGCGAGCATGAGGACCTAAATTGATTCCCAGAACCTCTGTAAAAAGCTGGGCGCTGTGGCATACATTTGCAATCCCAGCACTAGTGAGGCAGAGACAGGGCTCACTGGCCAGCAACCGAGCCTAACTAGCAAACTCCAACTCCCAGGGAGAGACCCTGCCTCAAAAACTCAAGGTAGATGGCTCCTGAAGAATGACACGAGTGGGTGATCTGTGGTCTCCATGTTAGTGTGCATGCTTGTGTGCTTGTGACTGCGGTTGTGTGTACACGTGCACACACACACACACACACACCCCTTCTCATTCCCCATTTCATCCTCATAGGCTTCCTAGAGTAACCATTTTTATTAGTTTTGGCATATGCTTCCTGTGTTTCTCTGACAGTGTCTTTGCTGACTATACCCTGGACCTCTGGTCACTTCTTGAGGACAGCCTTAATACTACGCAAGTGTGTTGTTCCTCCTGCCTGGGTGAACTGGCTTAGCAGACTCATAGCCTATGGATTGGGCTGTAAGCAACATATTACCAGGAACATTTTAGTGAAGACTCTCATGTGTATGTATACTATTTGTATTTGTTAAGCAAATGGAAGTGTGTTTTTGTTGGGTTCTGCCAACTCTCCCTCTGTAGGTGCTGTGTAATTTGCATGCTAACCAGCACTGCACGAGTGCTTCTCCACAGACTTTTGAAGACCTGCCATCTGATGACTGAGAACCAGCATCCCAGTGGGATTTTCATTTGCCTTTATCTTATTATGAAGAATGGAGCATCATCTTCTGTATCAAGGGACATTTGCTTATCTTATCTGAAAGCGTTTTTCATGACTTTTGCCCATTGTTCTAAACTTGTGTGTCTGTGTGTGGGTTTTTATTCGCTGATTTCCAAAGGCTCTAAAGACTCTGGGGGAGGGGACTGTATTTACTAGTAATACATGCTACAAATATTTTTTGTCTAGTCTTCCTTTGTCTTCATCTTTGTTTATGGTGTTTTCATTCAGTTAAAAGATAATACACCTTTACTTTATTGCATTTGTGTTGCAAGTAAAAAGGCTTTCTGCAGAGTCTGGTAGCAAAATTAACCCACTGTTTACAGCCCTGGAAGCATCTATTAGGTTGACATGGCTGACCCATTTGAAGTTTATTTTAGTGGCTGTGATGTAAGTTCTCTGACTAAATGTTCCCCAAAGGCCCGAAAGAATTTGTCTGAGGAAAAGGCTCAAACAATTCATAAGGACAGAAAGTAGATTAGTGGTTGCCAGGGTCTGGGGAGGGAGACTAGAGAATAAATGCTAATGAGAATGAGGTCCATTCCAGGAATGGTAAGAGTGTTCTCGAGTTATGGGTGGTGATAGTTGTGTAACCTTGAGAAAACACTCAAATACATGGAATTGCATATGACTTAGATCTCAACTTAAAAAGAAAAGCCCAATGGGCATGGCTGCTCAGGCCTGTAATCTCAGGACTCAGGAAGCTGTGGCAGAAGAAGAGTGAGTTCAAGGTTATCCTGGGCTACATAGTGAGCTTTAGCCTGGCCCCAGCTACATAGAAAGACCTCATTGCACAAAATAAAGAAAGAAAAGAATAAAATGAAAACTTAAGAGGCCAGAAGAAAGATACAGGAGATGAAAGGGTGAAGCCAAGCAGGGAGGCCTGCAGGGAGGATGAATCACGATGGGTGCTCGTGTTCACATAAACAAATATACTCCTTAACCACACTTAAAAATATAAATACCCAGTGTATTAGAGCAGCGATGAGTCAATCTAAGGTTAGCCTTTGGTTATTCTGTTCAGAACTAAATCTGCTAACGGACCATGCTCATAGATAACAGGTGTAGAGTATATCTCAGTGAAGGACTATGCCTGGCCAAATAGTTACCTCACTCACGAGTACTACAAAAAAGAAAACCAAAAATCACCAAGCAACAAAGTCCCATCACCTTTGACCTTATTTTCATTAGTTATATCAATATATTAATATATTCATTTTTCACAAGATATAATAATATATCTAGTACACACACTTAGGCACATGCACACATTCATGTATTTGTAATGCAAATATATGAATGAATGAATGAATGAATGAATGAATGACTCTGATCAAGTTATAAAGATATATTTTGTTCTAAACAATGAATTATTGATAAAGATGATCAAACAAAATACAAAAAAGAGAAATTATTCATAAATGTACTGACTATACGATAGTATTAGTGTTCTAGAATATTTTCTTCCATTTTTGTGTGTGTATATGTGTGTGTGCATGTTCATGTGTGTGCATATGAACATTGCTGTGTGCATGTGTGTGTGCATCTATGCATGTGTGTGCATGTGTGTGTACATCAATGCATGTGCATTTGCACGTGTGTGCATGTGTGGATTATATGTAGAATTTTCCATGGCTGAACTCATATAGTGTAGAAATATTTGTATCTTGTGTTTACCCTTAATGCTACATTACAAATACTTCCATGCATTATTTTTTCACTAATATAACTATAAATGGCTATATAATATCTGTAATTTGGAGCATTTACTTAACAAGTCCCCAGTCACTAGACATTAGAGGCGCTTTCCAGATTTTTGCTATTAAGAAAAACAGAAGAATAAACATCTTTCTGAAGTCCCTGCAGCTCACTTCCTCCCACAGCACTCTCAGACACAGAACTGCTGGATCAAAGGTCTGTACCTTTTAAGGACTCTGGATACGCAGTAGAAAAGCAGCTTCTGACAGGCTGTGCCAGTTTACCTCCCCGTGAAGTGTTCTCAAGAGTTACCTCAGAGTCTTCCCGGCCAGGCTCCAACGCCTTGTGATAAAAATATTATCATGCCCCCCAAACATCTGCACATCTCTTCATTCCAATGAGTCAATAAATCCTACTTTGGCTCATCCCAGTCAAAATATCACCAAGGTTGCTTTTTTCAGGAAGTAATTTTTTTTACTGAATAAGTATATTTTTAAAATATGGTAGTTGATAACAATCTTTGCAATAAAATACTAAAAAGTGTGTGGCCCTTGTGAAGGAGGCAAAAGCATCAAAAACTGTGCTCATCACAGAAATATCTGAGGGACCTCCCTCTGTCTAAGAGACTGTGTCTAGATTTTTACTTGAAGAATCAATTTGCTGCTGACAGGTCTGTGCCTATGCAGCTGACAACACGGTTTATGAACGGTAACTCCTCTTGCCTTTGACCACGGCAGAGAACTATCAAAGGCTGCCTGAATCCAGCACTGCTCCCTACTCAGATTGATGTCTCTCTGCTGTGGTATTCATTTTTAGAATGAGGTATTCAAACAAACACACTATGATCATTCCCGTAAACATAATAATTATGCATCACTCTATAGAATATATATGTATATATGTGTGTATATATGTATGCATATGTATATATATAATTCCAAAACTTCTACAAACTTGCTAATATAAATTCCAATTAGGGAGATCTTTCAATGGTTTCATTTTGGTTTGCAGTAAATGTACAGTTATTCTGTAATAATAAAAATGATAAAGTTAATTTAATTATTGTGATCATCTAGGGACTAGAGAGAGATCTCACTGTGGCCTGATTTTAGAGGCTTCCATGCAAATCCTTTTCATGACCTGATAGTATTTAGGGCAGCCATTTGGCCCCCATTGTTACCCAGCATAGTTCAGGGTCCATATATCTGTCTAAGGACCTGAGCTGTGATCTACCTGAAAAGCTCAGTCATGGAACTGAGCTACGGAAATGGGGAAGGAGATGCATAGACCTCAGCGAAGCCTTTGTTCTAGTCACCACTACACAGCAACACATGCTTCCCAGCTGAGAGCCACCAAACGTTTCTGAAGATCAGCTCACACCTAGGTTTATCACCCTCAAATATGTCAAAAATTGAGAAGAGAAAGAAGATGATGCAAGTATCAACAAGGGTAGGAAACCATTTTTGTCTGAGTCTAAAAGGCTTCCCATTGATGCTGCCATTTTATAAGTCAGTTTAAGGCACATAAGGATAATTAGCATATGTCTATGCTTTTGCTGTCATTTCAGATATATTTTAGGGGAGGACCATAACAATAGAAAAGTAAGAGAGACTTTGCATTTGTATCTGAAAACACGCTTCTATTAAAATAAATCTTGTGGATGGGTGAGGTTTTAGTTTATCAGCACTCCACAGACATTTCCATTTCCACTTGAAAATCTTTAAGCCTTTCTCGAGTATACATTAAATTATACATTAAATATCGTTTTGCCCTTTGTCTGAAGGTTACAAGTTAAATGCAGCAAACTGATCATTAATAATCAGTGAGTAAAATAAGCACATGAAAGGTGTGCACAGCCTGTTCAAAGGAACTAACGGCATTCATCTGAAATTAGCTTTTCATTGCACAGACAAGAACGGTCATCTTAAGTTGCCTCAGAAGGACTGTGAGCCAAAAGGTCAAAAATCTCATATTGAGTCATCCTAGGCTAGTTAGTACTTCTGGAAGCTTTAAAAAATAAAGAGAGCCTGTACCGGAAGAGTCTCAGGCTGCCTCATTTACAAACTGTGAAATTTGCTGGACAGCCTCTGAGGCAGCTGCCCCATGCCAATAGCTGGACCAAATGTCTCTGATTCCACACAGTGTCCTCTTCAAGAGTTCTCATCCCTTTCTTGCTGGGACAGGGTGGCTTGCAACAAAAAACAATGTGATTTGAGCCCAAGTACACTTTGTTTTTTAACCAGCAGAGGAAAAGTTGTGGGTTTTGTGCTTGTTTATGTGAGTGATTGCCTTCCCAACGCTGAATGATGCTGGAGCAAGCAGGTTTAATCGGGAATGCAGATTTAATAACCCTGGCTGGAGAGCAGAATGAGAGAAGAGCTCGACAGAGGTGGGACATCTAAGAATCTCACAACAAACAAAACCACAAAGGACATTCCCCGGTGCGCGGAGAGCTGTGTCCCCTTGTGATAGAGCCTCCCAGATCTGACACAGAGCAGTGTAAGTAAGTGAGACAAGCTCTGGACACTTGCACCAGGCCTGGGAATGAGCCTCTGGGGAAGCGGGGTCTTAGCAAGAGCAGGATTTTTTTTTCCAGAAGGAATAAAATAAACAGGAAGAAAGAAAAGAACTTCCTCTGCTCCCTAAGAACACTTTCCAAATGCCTAGAAAGGTCAAATGGAAGAACTGACAGTTCTCATGAATGTAATAAAAGCAGAAAAAAAAAAACAAAACAAAACCAAAAACCCATGAAGTTGTCCATCTAGGGGAGATCCCCCCCCCCCCCAATACAGGCAACTCTTAGACTGGATAAAATTCAAGTTTAGAAAATCTTCAACTCTCATTGTTTTTCTGGGGAGATGTGTATGTTTAGATGGCAGCTGAGGAGCTGTTCTCAAATGCTAGTCTGTGTTCCAACCCCTGATCCCACATGCTGCTCAGAAAACCCACCACCACTGACTGCCTCACTGTGACGTTGATGATAACACTCCTCCTAGGATGGCAAGAAGGAAATATATGGGATATGTGGCAAAGAGCCTGGCATAGCATGAACACTTAGCCAATGTAAGCTTTATCATTACATGTGTAATGCATTACAGTCACCATATGTCATCAGTTTGGGCCTGAGGATCCTAGCCCACCTATAAGCCAGATACCAGGCAGTCAATGGGATAACTTTAAGACAAAGGGTTCCTAAACCTAGAAGCTAAGACTCTCAGCTCTGTTCTAACCTCAAAGGGCAGCAAACACCAAGTTTGACTGATGGAGAAGTCAAGGCAGCCAACAAATCCCCAGGAGTGATATAAGCACACTAGGATGGGAGAGGGAGGCTGGGCCAAACTCTGAACTGGAGGAGATGCAGGTGTGGTCTAGCAGATGGATACACTCGTTAAAAAGGCAGCTCATGTTTGTTTGTCTTTTAAGTGTTCTCAGGGCTGAAGACCTGATTCAGTAGTTAAGAACACCACTGTTCTTGTAGAAGACAGAGTTTACTTCCTAGCATCTATATGTCTGCACACAACAGCCTGTCACTCTAATCCCAAGGAATCTGACACCCTCTTACAGTCTTTGTGAGTACTGGGAACATGCATAGTGCACATACATACCTGCAGGTAAAACATTCATACACATAATTTTTAAAAATTCTTTTTTTAAAAACTGTCTTTTCTCCACCTTGCCTCTGCCACTGGAGAGTGTCTATGAAGGTGACTCTAGCTGAGACTCCTAGATCAGTAGGAGGTATGGATCCTGAAGTTGTCATTGCCTGTAGCCAGGCAGGACTCACATTGGAGGGATGAGGACAGCAACCCACTCATAAACCCTTCCACTCAAAATGTGACCTGCCTACAAGATGGGCATGGACAAACATAGACAGGGACAAAAGGAATGGCCAACCAATGACTGGCCCAAATTGAGATCCATCCCATAGGCAAGCACCAATCCCTGACACTATTAATGATACTCTGTTATGCTTGCAGACAGGAGCCTAGCATAACTGTCCTCTGAGAGGCTCCACCCAGCAGCCAATGGAAAGAGATGAAGAACCTACACCCAAACATTACATGGAGCTCAAGAAGTCATGTAGAAGAGTTGAATAAGGACTCAGAGACCGGAAGAGGACAGGGACTTCACAGGAAGATCAACAGAGTCGATTAACCTGGATCCTCGGGGGCTTCCAAAGACTGAACCACCAACCAAAGAGTGAGCATGGGCTGGATCTAGCCCTCCCCAGTATGTGTAACAAATGTACAGCTTGGTCTTCATGGGGGCCCCCAATAACTAGAGCGGGGACTGTCCATAACTCTGATGCCTGCCTGTGGATCCCATTCCCCTAACTGGGCCACCTTGTCTGGCCTTAGTTAAAAAGGATGTGCCTAGTCCTGCAGTGACTTGATGTGCAGGGGGTGGAGGGGTGGAGGGGTGGGGACCTGGGGGGATTGATACTCGGGGGCACAAGAAGAATAGGGGAGGATATGTGTGTGTAGGTACTTGGAGGAAAGGCAGTGACTGATATTGGGATGTAAAGTGAATTTTTAAAAAGTGAAAAATTAAAAAAAAGTAAAACTTTTTATTTCATATAGCTAAAGTCCGCTGGTTAAACTCATATCCAAAAAAAAAAAAAAAAAAAATTCAAGGGGGTGGGGAGATGGTTCAGTGAGCAAAAGCCCTTGCTCTGCAAGTGCAGGGACTTAAGTTCAAATCCCCAGCTCCCACATAAAGAACTGGATGTACATAGAACTGTAGCACTAGAAGAAAGGGAAATTCCTGTAATTTAAGCCTCATTTGTTTTGGGGGGGATAGAAACTTTCTGAAAAGCTGGTAAGAAATATAATAGGTAAGAAAAGAACTCAAAGGGGAGACACATTTATTTCATGCCTGTCAAAACGAATGCCTGTGGCTCCTACTGAAGGCCAGGAGTAATGGGCACTGTACAGTGACTTTCCACTCAGCCTTCCTCGGCTCACTGGAAGCTGGCTCAGGTGGCTTTCCCCCGCACAGCTTCGCTGACTTGGTTGTGATGTCCCCTACACCTCGGTATCAAAAACACATCCATCTCTCTCAGTAGCCAAGCAAACATGTTTTCACCCATCTAGGGATTGACTACATTGTTTTATGTTCTCCCCACTAATGGGGGACACTGAGGATATGAGTACCATGAGCATTTAGCAAGGCCTGCAAAGCCTCGTGAAAACCCATGCTTACTAAAGTCCTAACAGCATCAATTTTCATGCAGCTGGTTCAAACTAATTCAGTCAGTCTGAAAAAAAGTTCAAAATTTGAAGCACCACCAAAGCATGCCTCTTACCATTCTGGATGAGGGTTTGTGACCGTGTGAACCGTCCATGGACAGCTGTCATGTGCAGAGGACTTTTGCCATCTTTACTCTACAGAATGAGAAAGGAAAAACAAAGTTGTGAGCCATATTATAGATCTGAATCATGACTGCGGAAGCCACTCTGGATGCCCTGGGAACATCGCTTTCAATTTTTGTTTTAAAAGTATGGTCAACAATTACAAAGAAGAGATAAATTTGAAATAAAAAGATAGAGTCTAAGAGGCCGATGATGGGGAGGAATGGGACAAATGTTTTCTGAACTTGAGGGGGTTGACACACTGGGACTCACAGCAGCTCCTGCTGCTTCCACAGTAAGCATTTCGACACAGATGGGGTGGGGCTGTGGGGTTAGTGATCACCAATGGCTGCTAATGGAAGGGCAGTCTGTTTTATTTAGGGATGTGGTCCCTAGTAGGCAGAACTTGCTCCAGTGAATGGTCCCACACCCATACATATATGGTGGGGATATTTGATCTGTGGAGGGAGCAGTTAAATTTGCTCAAAATACATTGTATACATGTATGAAATTCTTAAAAAATAGAAGAATTATATAAAAGATACAACATATAAGACTTCTCCAGCTACTGTATAACATCATATCATTAAAATTTTGTTTATTGTTACTATTATTACCTGTGTGTATGTGGGGGGGTGTGGGGGTGTATGTGGGGGGCTGTGGGGGTGTGTATGTGTGCAATGATGGAAAGAAGGGGGGAAAGGGATAGTGTACACGCAGAAGCCAGAAGATAGCTTTGTAGAGTTCATTCTCCCCTTCTAGCTCTCTGTGGATTTCAGGGATCAAACTCAGGCCACAGGCTCACACATTTACCCTCACCTACTGAACTATCTCACCAGCCACCTTTACTTTAAAAAAAAAAAAATAACAGCACATCTTAAAAAATCTAAAAGAAGTGATCATTCAGAATGTCCTCTTCTCTTTTGTTATCAATTGACAAAGGACATTTCCCTGAGGTGTTTGTCTCAGTGTCTAGAAAGGTAAGAAATAGTGAAATTGCGTGAGCCTGTTTGACTTACAGCTGGATACATTGATGCAACTCCCCAAACTGAGGGGAAAACCTACACCGTTCCCTACATTCTATTGGTAGATAGTAAGTGTGGGCTGAATTTATATATGTCTTGCTCATGATAAAAAAAATTAGGAAACTTCCTAAAACAGACTAAGACAAAACATAGAAAATGTACAGAACTTAGCTACTGACTGTTATACCAAAGACCAAACTCCCACAGTTAATTAAGAATCGAAAATGCATCTGAAAGAAACTGTTTGATTCTGGAACAAAAGAATGTCCAGAGGAGCAGGTGTACAGACATTCCCTCAAGGACAACAGCTCCTCTACACGGCACAGCGTTCCTGAGCTTGGGATCGGGTGGAGCTGTTCGTAGTCAGTAGAACCTCAGAGCTTCAGTGTAACTCCTTTTCTGGGCTACAATATGCAGTATGAAACCCTGGAGGGAGATGGGAGGGCAGCAGCATGCAGGTAAGCAGCATTCAGGTAAGCAGCATGCAGGTAAGCAACAGACACTGTGCTGTAGACTGCTGCCGAGTGATGTTCAGTGTGGGGAGGGAACTTGCTAAAGGCATTTTAAACTTATGATAGGTTTGAACTTACGATGAAAAGGTCCCATATCTTCATTCAAGCGTTTGTTTTTAATTTTATTATATTTTACTTAATGTGTTTAATGTATATGTACGTAGATGCATATGCCACTGTGCATGTATGGAAGTCAGAGGATAACTTGAGTGAGCCAGTTTTTCTCTTCTATCATGTGGTACCCAAAGTTCTAACTCAGGTCAACAGGCTTGGTGGCAGGGGCCTTTACTTGTTGAGCCAGCTGACTGGCCCTCAGGAATCTTTTAAACGGTTGTTATTGTTATTTTCCTAAATATCTGAAGAAAAAAATTTTCCAAGTCCAGGTTAAAAAAAATGAATTGTCACACATGAATACTCAACCTTGTGATAAAATCTAAACATCTATGCTTTAAAGTGGTTTTTAAAATGCTCAATTGAAAGCAAATAATCATTAAAGAAGTATCTCTTAGAAGAGATCAATCCCTACCCAGGGTGCTAATTTGTGACACAAATTCTGTGCACTAGCTCATACCTACTGAATCTCAACAGTGCCCTGGGCATCATCACCTCAAGCTTGCACAATACAACCGTACTGTTAAGAGCCATTATTAAGAGCCATGCTGCAAATTTCATAAAATCATTGTTTTTAATAGCTGAGTAGTACTCCATTGTGTAAATGTACCACATTTTCTGTATCCATTCCTCTGATGAGGGACATCTGGGTTGTTTCCAGCTTCTGGCTATTATAAATATGGCTGCTATGAACATAGTGGAGCATGTGTCTTTATTACATGTTGGAGCATCTTCTGGGTATATGCCCAGGAGTGGTATAG
>CM052709.1:47296472-47332620 GCA_028551405.1 Uromys caudimaculatus
ATTTTTGAGTAATAAAAAAAATACCATCTGTTAAAAAAAAAAAAAAAAAAAAAAAAAAAGAAGGGACCGGCCAATGGTTCAAGATCACCATCAGCCTTTCTGATTCAATCCCAGCCACCCACTTATTCCCTCCTGCTGTGAGCCACTGATTATTACAAATTACATACAATATAAATGTTTGCTGGAAGGTGACAGCACATGAGGCCAGGCTGGTCTACAGAGCAAGTTCCAGGACAGCCAGGGTTACAAAGAAACTCTGTCTCAAAAGGTAAAATCAAAACCAAAACCAAAACCGAAAAGAAAAGAAAGAAATCTAAATGTTTGTGTACTTCTCTATGTCTATAGTCTGCTTCTGGTTTCCTGCTATCTGCCCTATCACACTTCATCAGCACACATAAACTAAGAAATACATGATCCAAGGAAATAAGTTTTTCTCCACTTGAATAAAGATGCAAACAGGATTTCACTTCAGAGCAAAAACAAACAAACAAACACAGACGGAAAGAGGTGAACTTGCAGCGATGCGGTCATCAGAGCTTACCTCCACCCCCAGGTTCAGAAGATGTTTGACAACATTGATCTGCCCATTGGAGGCTGCAGCGTGCAGTGGGGTGTAACCCTTCTTATCCTTGCAGGTAACTTCTGCACCGTGGTTAATGAGCAGTGCCACAACATCCAGGTGGCCTTGACAGATAAAGCAGCAAAAACATAGGTTAACCTTTATAAGACACACAAAAAAGATAGATCATAGCTGTTTTTACCACCAGTATTTTCCTGATCCATTTATTTAAAAAAGAAAGAAAGAAAACAATGAGCATTTATTGAGTAGCTACTATGTATCAGACATTATATAAATCCCATGGGAATTAACACGATGTTTTGAATGAGATGTAGCAAAGGTGGTGGCTGTTCACCATGATAACAGATAAGATCTAGAAACTGACAATATATTAGTAGCTCTGCCTTTTAAAAGTTATATTGGTGTTGAGTGTGTAATCCCAGCATCTGGGTGAAAAGGCAAACAAGTTACAATTTCAGACACATCATGGGCTACAGACTGAATTCCAGACCAGCCTAGATGCCTTAGCAAGAGCCTCAAAACAGACACAGTAAGAGCGACAGGGTTGTGTTAAAATGAAAACAATTACCATCCTCACCAAACAAACCTAGCAGTAAAAATTTAGTTTAGAAAAGCAATTTTTAAAAACATCAGAATACTTACAGATTACTGTTAAATAGAAATTACCATTGCCTTGTTGGGTTTTAATCCATAAAAAGGCAATTTCTTATGTTTTCATGTAAAATAACTCTCATAAATTGTTCACTAAATAGCAAACCTTCCTAATCTCTGCTTTGTGGGCATTTGCACTCTGTTCCCTAGTTCACTGTGACACATGTGTTTGGCCTTTATTTTATAATTGAAGATCATTTAAAGCTTAAGTCCATTGCTATAAATGTTGCAGCTAACTGAAAGGCAGGAGACAAATACTGACTCCAGGACCTACAGCTTGCATGGGAGGCTGAGGGGGTGGAGGTATAGCTTGCTTGTCAAAATTTGATTCTTTATCTACAAAACCTTATATATAAAAAAATATATATATATTTTCAGTCATGTGGTGCCGACTCAAGCTACCTGCACCAGTTTTTATCCCCGTCTAAGGATTGTATGTTGTCCTATTTGTAACCTGATAGCATGAGCAATAATAATTTGACTTCTTTGGGTCACAAAATTATTTTAACTATACATCAGCAAAGCATAAGCTGGAAGCCCCAGATTCTCTGAGTAGTTCTGAGTACATTGTGCCCAAAGATGTAATTGGTTTTAGCCTACTCAAAGAATGAAAGAAGGGACAGGCATGGTGGCACACACCTGGAATCCCAGCATTTGGGAGGAAGGAGGATCAGTCAAGGTCTTTTCCTACACAAGGAGTTAATTCTTACAGAATTTAAAGATTCTTGGCACCTGTAAGTCTAAGAATTCACTCAGAAATCTGTAGCGGTGGGATTTGTTTTATTCTCACTCCAATCTACTCTGTTTTCCCCCTACAATTAATGTTAACTTTTGAAATGATGATAACATGTATGTGTGCTTATGAAACTGACTCAAAAGAGCAAAAATGCTCAAAACAAACAAACAAACAAAACAAAACACAATCACTAATCACTGGAGATACTATCTAATATTTCAGTATTTATTTTCCAAATTTCCCTTCATTGTATAGAAGCTTCCAGAGCAATGGAAAATATTATACATATTATTGTAATAAATATATTTTCATGATGCATATCGCTTTAGTGTGTCACATGATGTTATACGTTCCCACGGCCACTGCTGCTGTCCTCCCTTCTGTGACCCAGTGTGTGGATCCCCTAGGATTTATCAGAACAAAGGCCCATGCTGGGGATCAGCTTGTGTGCATCTAAGTCTGGTAGAACCCTATCTGCTTTTTTAACTGCAGGTTGTTCTCCAGTCAGAAACACACAGAAGGATTTTAGTTACTCATCTCTCATGGCTCCACTGAGGACAAACTCTGAGGACTATCATTTGTCCAAGGTCTTTGCGCCGATCAAAAGGAAAGGACAAAACAGAGATGCAACTTTTTCAAGTCTAGTGGAGGGAGGTGGACAGAGGGAAGCCTGTGGGCCTCCCCCTGTGTGCCTAGCCCAGCAGAAGCCTGGTTATACCGGGATTCTCCACTTCCATATACAGAGGAGCCAGGAAGCTTCCCTCTCCTCCTTCCCTTTGTTTCTTTCAAAAATATATAGAAGCACAAAGATAAAGAGCATAGAATCCTTGCTTTGTTAACCAGCCTGCTTTCTTTCCTAAACACTTTATTTGATGCCATAACAAACTAACACACAAGCAATGTTTGTAGCTTTCCAATCTGGAGTGAAGAATGTTCAGAGAGGTCCAGGCCATGAGTCACCCTGCCCCTCTTTGGGGATAAATAAACCTCTGACAAGGCAGCTGTCCAACTAGAGCACTTTACAGATGCCAGGAAAATGGGCCAAATCTTCATTCAAGTGAAATCCAACACTTAAGTCAGAGTTGTCCTACATGGTCAACAAGAGGCCCGTGGCATGTATAGTCAAGGTCATCGGCTTGTAGTCTTTAGTTGTTGTTTGATATGTTGGGGATCAAATCCAGGGTCTTGTGCACAGTAGGCACTCACCCTACCACTGAGGTAGCAAAGACCCCGGCACTTTGCTTTCCATACACAGAATCCTCACCCATGTATGCTGCCCAGTGGAGAGCACGTCGGTCCTTCTTGTCAAATGCATTGATGTTTGCCCCTTTGGCCAAGAGTAAATTGACCATCTAAAAGATAAAAAAACAAAACAAAACAATGAAATCATGTGTTCCCTCCAACAATGACAGCTCCTTGTTGCTTGAAGGTGATCTAAACCAAATTAGTTAGCATTAAGACTAACAGCAGCTCAAGGATTCCGGCTAGGAAGACAGACTAGGAAGACAGGCCTCGCTGCTCATGTCAAAGGAGAAGACTGAAATGACAACCTACTGTTTCAACTATTATGGTCTGAATTTGAGAATGGATATAACTGCCCAGGCAACAATAACCTCTATTACATTCACATTCACATAAAGTTTCAACAGTGGTCCCATCTGTGGCCAACAGGGTCTGAGTAGTGTGTCCCAGTTTCCAATAACAAGAACACTCACCTCCATGTGTCCATTCAGAGCCGCATGGTGCAAGGCTGTGCGTCCCCCTCGGTCAGAGACATTGACACTGCTCAGTAGCGGAATGATCACTTCTGCACACTTGACGGCCTTGTTGGCTGCTGCCACATGGAGGGGGGTCTGCCAATTCTTATCCCTGGCATTGACATCAGCCGAGTGCTTAATCAATACTTGCACTGCCTCCTACAACAAAAGCAGTTTGCAGGATCACTGACAAATGCCCAGTCAATACTTCCTGTGGGTAAGGTGCTTCTCTGGACACAGGAACTGTAGTGAGAAAGGAAAGATTGCTGCCCTCCCAGGCAGGCTGTGGACAAGCCAAGTCACATTAGGTAGAGTTCTGAAGACTAACACAGAATGAGCCAATCACTCTATCTTGCTCTTTCAGGTCAAGAGCCTGCTCCACATCTAAAATTAAGTTCACCTTCTAAAGACACATTTTTCTGATGAGGCATCTTTACATCATTCAAGAGTAGTCATGTGCAGATGTGAATATCAGGTAAAAAAAAAATCTGTAAAAAGAACTTCTACAAAAATATCCTCTAAAATGAGAAGAGTCTAGGAATAAATAAGCCAACAAACCCCCAAAGCCTGTCAAACATTCTTGGACCACGTTTTGAATCTAGGTTCTCTGTGTCAACATGTAACACATGGCCGTCCATCTTGTGAGACCAATATGCAGTCAAAGGAAGTAATTAATGACTGTCTCAGTTTAAAGCTGTAATAAAATGATTCCAACTTTCCCATTACAGTTAGTAAACATTTTTTGTTTTGGTTTTCCATTTGTTTGCTTTGAAACAAGATCTCGGAAAGTTGTCCTGCAATGGCTTGAAACTCACAATGCAATCCAGCTTGTCCCTAAACTCACAATCCTCCCATCTGAGCCTCTTCTGGGACGAGACTCTGGGTGCGCACCGCCAAGCCTGGCTACAATGAGCAACTTCTTTCCATGTTCTTTTTTTTTTTTTAAACAAATTGTTTAGAGTTTTGAATTTGATTTCCTTTCCTTGACCCAATCAGCTTACGCATTTCTTCACCTATAACTTTCAGCTCTACCTATACTATAGAATAGAGATATCTGTGCCACCCAAGACCATTAGATTTCAGCCTTTATGCCTCTTGTTTAGTCAAGTGGCTTATATAGTTCCTTTCGAGAAGAAAATTTCTACTGATTCCTTCTCTCTTCTTCCAGAGGTTCCCCTCGGATTCATTGGTAGTATTATTCCAGGATGTCTTGTCATTGTGGCATCCGTAAGCTGGTGAAAGGCATCGGGACCACACTATTACTCCCCTTCATGAACCGAGAAATTATTTTTAGAAACCTCAATCACCAGAGGATGGATATCCAAACTACTTTATCATATAAATATATAATAGCATGTCCCAAATAACTGATTTGAACTCAGCAAAATCAATATTTTGATCCCAGATGTAAATGTTTATGAAAAATGTTCTGTGAGTCAGAAGTAGCAATATATTGAGATAAACAGCTAACTTGGACAGTAAACTGTGAGTAAAAAGAAATTGTAGAAACCTATCATACAATTGAAATGAATAGTATAGTAACTTTGGGAACCTCTTCTAGATGATGCAAGTAAAATTCAGGGAACTGCTGGGACCCAAACAAATAAAGACTAGATATACACTGCCTACCCTCAGAAAGACTGAAGAAAAATATGACTCAATATTCCATGAGCCCGTTTTAGCGTCAAACATAAATATGTGGGTTTTTTACATTTATTTGTGTGTGCAAGTACAAGTTGTTGGAGTCAGTTCTCTATTTCTACCATGTGGGTTCTAGAAATTGAACTTCAGTCTTTAGGTTTAATGGCAAGGGCCTTCACCTGCTGAGCCATCTCAGGTCCTACACACACACACTGTAATGCTCACCTACACAAGAAACATTGCTAGAACTACAAAGATCAAAAGAAATTAATTTGACTTTAGCCTAAAAATGATTGAAAGAACAAAAATAAACAGAAGAACATTTAAATCACAACATAAAAGATAAATCATAATATAATATTGTAGAATAAGAAGACACTTTAATCTACTTTGTTCTGGTAAATTCTGAAGTCTATTTAAATGCACCGACAGTCTATTGTGATATGGGAAGCATTGGAAGCTCCACTTGTAGCTGATATTTACCTTGGGGGTGGCACCATGCCCTTGTCTCTCCCTTCCCTTACATGGGGAAATCCTTGGGGAAGAACAGGGCTTCCACAATACTGAAGAATCCAGGCTCACCCTCTTATCCATTCCCTCTGACTGCACCTCAGTGCACAGAGATGACCAAAAGTGCACTTAAAGATTCTAATGTGTACCTTTAAACTAAGAGTCCTAAAACTTCCCAGATCTAGTGGCACACAGAACTGTAATCTCAACTATTTGGGAAGCTAAGGCAGGAGGATTGCAGGTTGAGCTACAGACATTTAGTAAGACACTGTCTTAATAAGAAAAGTCAAAGGGGGATTAGGGATTGTGGTAGCTTGAATAAAAATGGTCCCATTGGCTCATAGGGATTAGGAGATGTGGCCTTGTTGGAATAGGGGTAGCATAGTTGGAGGAAGTGTGTCACTAGGCTTTGAGGTCTCAGATACTCAAGTCAGGCCTACTCAAGTCAAGACACACTGTGAGTGTCTCTTCTTGCTGCCTGTAGATCCAGATATAGAACTCTCAGCTACCTCTCCAACACATCTGTCCACACACCACTGTGCTTCCGGCCATGACGGTAATGGACTAAACCTCTGAACTGTAAAAAAGCTCCAATTAAATGTTTTCCTTTATAAGAGGTGGTCACGGGGTCTCTTCACAGCAATAGAAACCCTGACTAAAACAGGGATATAGCTTATTGACAGAATGCTTGTCTACAGTATGAGGCCTAGACTCGATCCCCAATATTGGGGGATGGAGGAATAGGTCCATGCAAGGTACCCAAGGACCAGAGATAACAGTGACAGAGCAAGTATAGTCCCAGCACTGAAGCTTCTTACAGCTCTAGGGAAAGCTTTACACCATTGGTATTTGGGGATAAAAAACAGTGACAGGTTTAATCAGATCTGACAAGAACATGGCCAAGGCAGAGACAGGCCATTAGAAGACTGTTACCTTCAAGGATATGTAAGCCAAAGCTAAATATCCCATCCAGGACATACATTCTATTTCGTGTACATATAACTTAAATATAAATGAGATAGACTGTTTTGAAGATGTATTCCACAAAAATGCTTTGCAGATACAGGACATAAAATGGTGGCACCTGTTTCTCACATTCCCCGCAAAGCAATAATCCACACTGTCACTTGAACATCTTCACTTTAGTTCAGTGTTATTTCACGGCGTTTGTGTGGGTTCTTGCTTCTGTTAGGTGTTATGTGAATTTAGGATAGATAAACAAAATAAAATATGCAAGATCATTTCACAAACATATTCTGTTGGGAGATAAGACTAGAGAATTCAGGAGAAATTTATAATTGAAAGTTAGTAAAATATAATTATCTTTTTTTTCTCTTGGTGCTGGCAATCAAACACAGAGTCTGTATGCTAAGCCACTGTTCTACCAGCATCAATATTCTCAGCATAAAATGTATGATTATTAACATAATGCAGAGGCGGTGAGTAAGACATAGCCTAGATACATCTAAATAAATGCTTAAGAATAATTCACAATTCATTTATTCAAGGCAATATGCTAAGCAAAGATCATATAGAGTTATATACAAGTAATATAATAAATGCTTTTTGTTTGGGAGGCTGGAAGATCTTGAGTTCAAGGTCTGTGCTGTAATCAGTATCTTTAAAGTATTTTAACCATATACATATTGTGTCTTGTTTTTATAAAGACTATTTGAGGGGGACACATTTCATCTTTCAAAGTATCCATGCCTGTTTTCACGATACCATAGCTGAGCTGAGAAGCTAAGATGGGCAACTACTGTGGAGGAATCTTAATCCAGCAACAGGCTGCTTTGATCACATCCAAAGACCTTCTAGGTCTGTGTGATCCAGCTGGAATGCTGATAGGCCCTTAGGACACATCTTTAAATCCCTTTGGCTGGAATTTTTTAGTATACACCTTTAATCCCAAAGAATGACCTCTAATAGAAAAGCAGACAAAGTGACAAATCAGAGAAAGATTTAACAGAATGAGTCAGAGATAGGATACACCCAACTCTCAGGAGAAAATCTATCTAAGAGCAGCACAGGGAGAAAATCAGTTGGGAGTCAGTGCAGTGAGTGCAGTGGGGGTGAGTTCATTCATGAGTTCATGCAGTTCAGTGCAGGTTAGCAGTGGTAGATGAAGCCAGAGAATGAGAAGGGGCCAGAAGAACGGAACAAATTGCCAAGCAGATCAATCCAGTGAGAAGCTGAGAGAAGCCAGATTGAAACAGTCAGCTTGGAGAAGAGTTTGAGGCAGAACAGCTGAGTTGAACTAGCCAACCAAAGCTCAGAAAGAACTAGCAAGGGTAAGCTTATTCAGCAGAAAGTCTCCAAGGCAATTACATCAGGTGAATAAAAGTTACTTTTACAAACTGCAAAGGTGAACATGCTATCTAGCCCTTTGCATAAAAAGCTTTCCCCTGGAATAGCCCTTAGTTGAATGATCAGAAACTGAAAACTATCAAGGCTTATTAAAGTTTTATTTGCTGGGAAAATGTTGCTTATAATTAAGGTACCTCCTAAGGGGGGAGCTATGCTGAAAGTCAGAGGCCTCTGTGTTAAGCAAGGCCCTGGCTATGCAGTTAAAGGTCAGTTGTGAATTTGATGCAGGATGTACAGAGCTTCAGTGTTTCACATAGTGAGTAAAAAGTCCTAGTGCTTACCAAGGACAAAGACGTGAGGATATGAGCCATGTGTGCTGGGGAGAGGTGGACACCAGCACCTAAGAGCAAACTTTCAAAAGCAGACATATTAACTAGACAAATGCAGGGAATACAAGCAGCAACCCAAATCTCCCCAAATCTATGAACTCACCAAGAGAATGCTAAACTTGTACAAGATGGGGCATGTGGTCCTAACATAATCTTTATCAGCTCTAAATCCAAGGCGATCATGACTGACATTGGGCTGCAGTTCAAGAGTTCAAGTTTATTATCAGCTGGGGTTAATGTTCAGGGCAAGATATTTCTTTCCTGTGAACGCTTCCCATGTGACTGCAAATGTTACCACACTGGCCTTTCACACCCAGCTCTTACAGATCAGGGATAAAGAGCTGCAACCCTTCTCCATTTTCATATTTATATCTAGTTTACTTCATCATTCCACTTTCCTAATGTAAGAGGGCTCTATTAAGAAATAAACAGCATATAAAGGAGTTTTTAGTTTCTAAATATTTACTTTTTAAAACATGAAAATATCCACAACACAGCTCCTGCACCTAAGACTCAAGGACCATTACAGAAGAGGGGCAGAAAGATTGTAAGAGGCGGGTCAGGAAATTTACTGTGAGGCTGTGTCTTCTAGGAATGTTAGAAACTACACTCAAAGTTTCACCAACTTGACTGCCCAAATGTGAGTTGAGCAACAACAGATATGCTAAAGTGGACAGGAAAAATCCCATGACCTACATGAAGAACCACCGGCAACCAAGGAATGCTGGTAATAGTAAGAATAGTCTTTCCCAGGGAAAAGCACATCAACTGGTTATCCAATACCAAATGGTCAGCCCTGAAAACATACACACAAGTAACATTATACAGACTGAGTAAGTAGTAATTATATTTATATTTTTATTTTTATTTGTATATGTATTTATTATTTCTCTATATATATATATATATGTGTGTGTGTGTGTGTGTATATATATATATATATATATATATATATATATATATATATATATATATATATATATATATATACACAACAACAACTAATGAAAAACAGGCTATGAATTTGAAAGAGCACCAAGGAGGGGTATATGGGAATGCTCACAGAAGAAAGCAAAGAGGTAAATGATGCAAATATATCGTAATCTCAAAAATTAAAATAGTATTTTTTAAAAACTACAAAAATATAGTAGCTTATGATGATTTGAGGTCTCATGGTATACCTTGTAGAGCACTTGCCCATCCTGCAAAAGACCCTAGAACTAATGACCAGTACAAAACAACAACAAAGACTGTGGCATTAAATTCACAAACATACAAAATGGAGCAGGCCTAGTGGTCCCCTGAGATGACTGTTTCCATTCCCAGGCAGCCTCAGTGCATCAGCAGATGGTGGATGTTCAGGCTGATGACCCCATCAGCAGGCTGACTTGGGTATAGCAATTTCTACCAGACTTGGATGAGCTCAGCCAAGTAAGTATCCTGGCATAAATGTATCCAAATGTTAATTCTCCTTAGCTCCTTATAATTTAAAGCTGTAGCTTATCCTGACAAATTGGCTTAACATAGTTAATAGAAATCTAATATAATATTCAGACCACACCAAATCCTTGCTTTAAAAACAATTTTGATTTTGATTTTAAAGCTGTGTTCCTATTTCAAGCATTTCAACTTTGGAAGTGCTTTCACTTAGTTTTGTGAAGAAATAATTTTATGGCTACTTAGGAAACTAAGTTTTTAAATCAAAGATGGTTTTCTTTTCCTATATTTGCACACTGGCTTAAACTTACTGTCTAAGAGTTTCCTAACTTAAATATACAAGGTGAAGAAGAAATTAACACAGGACTAAGAAAAGATACTTAGTGGCTTCTAAACTATCTGTGATAAGGGTCTAGTTTTGTAACAATTACATTTTCAGCTAAGTGTGCCAGTGTAATACGCCATAATCCCAGCTCTCAGAAGCAGAAGAACCATCACAAACTCAAAACCAAAATGGTAACCAGTCTCAAAAATTTTTTTTATTATTATTTCCAGTGCTTCATAACCCAGAACTTTTGCAAAAGATAACAGAAAGCAATTAGAATGAAAATAATGAAATATAAAATTATTGACCTATTGTTAAATCTAAGAGGTAGGAAATTTTTCTTTTGTGAGTCATTTTTTTCCTTTTCTCTTTGCTTGATTGTGTGGTTTTACTGAGGTGAGGCTCCCTGTGCAGCACAGGCTGTCCTTGAATTCAAGATTGACTGGTGGCAGACTCTTGAATGCTACAGGACAAGGACAAGCCACCACACCTGGGTATGAAGTTATTCAATTTCTTCCAAAGTTTCTGGAAGTTCACAGGAAGATCATAGTGCTGGACTGGTGGCCCCAGGGCACAGGCCACAACAGGCTGTGTTCTTTCAAGGGCCTTTTTTCTCTTTTAATGAACAAACACTAGGGAGGATCCTACTATTTCTCCTGAATGAAGTTTCCAGCCATGTTAGTGCTCAGTCTTATGGCTGTAGGCCTTGTTGGACGACACCCTGTAGCAGCCTGCTGTACAGAAGATGCAGATACGAGTGGGGAAGGGGAAGACTGACTTGGATGCCACGTCACCTGATCTCCACTTTTTAAGGTTTCTATCTTTATACAGCCCGCCCATCCTCTGGGTGAGTAGATGCATACACTGCGGCACATGGGGAAAATGAGAGGAAGCTGCACACATTTAAAACTACCACCTCCACTCCTCCTGCTTTTTCCCTCTCACATGTGCGCCGCACTTACCTGGGCCACAGATCACTGTGGAGAAGCAAGGCTTAGAACTAGACACAGTTTTTGCAGGCATAAGCAATGTCAAGTTCAGTGAGTTATAATTTGCTTTAGACCAGGCTCTGGGTCTTAAGACAACTTTTGTATTCTATCCAGAGCTTAGTGGTGCCTTGCACATACTATACAAACAGTAACTTTAGGTGGCCTAAATACAGGGGCACAATCACCAGCAAGGTTTGTAAATAATAACTGGCATATGTTAACAGGACAGATACTGTGCTGTGTACTAATGTTCCTGAGGCCACACATGAATCCTGAAGGCTCAGACTGTATTACTGCAATCCTTTGGGGGCTTTTATCCCATATTGATTATAGCATTCTTATGTTCAGTAAGAACTATATAAGTTGGTGCTCAACCACTTTGCTCAATTAACGGGAGTATTCTTCTAGAAGTGTCTAATATCAAACTAATGTCCCTCACACACTATTGTAATTATTAGGGTACATTTATTCTATAACCTAGCAATACAATAGGAGACACTCTATGGGGACTATTCACAAAACCTTGTTTTTGAATGTTAGGAAACACAAACACAAAAGTGTTCATACTGAACTGGAGATCTCCCTACTGGCTAGCTTCCACAGTGCTGGAAGATGCTAGGCATGGGGCTGAGAGAGAAAGAGCATCAACCATCTTACCCAGCTGTGAGCCCTAGGAACTATGATGGCACCCTGTCAAGCAAAACGTGCCCATCTGCACTAGAGTAGCATGACAGTTATGAAGGCAACCCAACATCTCCCTGATTGGATTGGAGATGCACTTCTCAACTCCATTCCAAAGTCCATGGTACTGGGTATGTCACAGGTATTAGAGGAAACTCCCTTCTGTTGTTGAACTAAGTTAACAAAGTGCAGGATCACCTTCAAAGCATCTATTTATACATCAAGACAATGACCACTCTCAGCACTAATCAGAGAGGCCTCTTTCCAATGGTCTGCAGTGATACTCATGGCTAAAAGGGACTGAGAATAATGGTGGTTGAGTAATCACACTTAACTAAATATACTCTCACCTCCAAAGCTCTGAGGCTTCACAGAAGATGAGTTGGAAAAAATATAAGAGCCAGAGACAGGCTGCAAGCTGCCATCTTCTGGGCAATACATGATCATTGCAATCACAAACCGTCAACAACAGTGGGTGACTATACTAGCTCTGTACCAGAAGGGGCTCAGACATGACTCAGACACGAACAGTTCACTGCTAAAGTCTATTCAACTGATAGATTCAAAGAAAGTGGGTGTCATTGCCTTCAATCATGTGCCCACTGGTACTCCACCAAGCTCCAGTGGAAAGTTCCAAGCCAACAGTTACACAGATGATTCTTGTTAAGGTAAATGGGTCAAAAGGAGACAAAGCATAATACATATGGGAAATGGATAAATAGGGAGACACTCCTAAAGGCCAGGGGAAAAAAATTTAAAGGTGGGGGAAGATTATAAAGTTTTTAAATAACTAACTTAAGACAGTATATGAATTTCTTTGAAAGTATTACCAATATCCAGTCTTAGGTTTCATACAATGTCAGAGTCTGAGAGGTTAAAATAGATTAATGCTCAGAAGGTCCTTAGCACATGGTGAATGCTCAGTAAATTCTCAGAATGGCAACATTTAGAAAAACACAATGTGCTCAACCCAACACCCTAAAATCAGGATGCAAACTTTAACTTTTCTAACCCAAACATGGTTTTTAGAACAGGGAAGTGAAAAGTTTAGCAATTCCCCTTTAGTGCTCCTCAGCCCATCACAGCAGAAGGAACGCGTGTCTGATGCCCCCACATTCATACTCAGGCCCCAAACATCAGCCAAGCTGTGTACTCCCTGAAAGCCACACAACACAGCTGACAGTGCATCCACCGTCAGGCCTCAACAAGCAAGTGTTAGGCTTTTCTGTGTTCAACTCCAGGCTTGCATGCTCTTAATTCTGTTTCTATACCAGAAAGCAAAGCAAAGCAACAAGAGGAACACATTGGGCAGAGGAAAACATGAAATTGTTCACAGTATTCAGATACTCTCTCCAGTAGCCTCAAGTCTTTCTTATCTCTGTTGGCTACTGTTACCAAAAAAAAGTCTCTAATATTTAAGTTAAAGTCCCTCCGTTTCTCCACCACCTTGGGAAAAGTCAGCAAAAATGGAAGATGGGACCAGCGGAGCATTAGGTGGCAGACAATGTTGTTTGGTTCCAACTTGTTTTGATCCTGGGACACTCAAATATGTCAGGTGACAAGGTTAGAAGTACTGTAGAGTTTAAAAGATTTTCAATGAAGAAAATGTTTTTTACTACACACTCATTAACAATCTGGCATCCTTTTTAGCAAGTGCTAATAAGCCAAATACCAATCCAAACTCCCTCTGTCCTTTTTGATAGGCCTACTTCCTTTTCTCCCAATTATTAGTAAGGAGAGGCATAAAACAACAGCAAGAGGATCAAATTCAAGAGAAGAAATGAGCCTGAATTTAGGGCTTCCACAGCATCATGATGAGCCCAAGTTCAGATGTTCAGTGCATAATCAACTCTGTCGACAGACTCAGACACTCCAGTTTTCATTAGAAATTGGTCAACTGTGGAAGATACTACAAAGGCATCATCTTTTGTGAGTTTACACTTAGTTCCTCCCTGGCAAGAGCCATCCCCAAGCAGTTTTTTTCTTTTTACCCAGAAAACCTACAGAGGTTGCTGGTTAGTTGAGGAAGTAACAAGCGCGGTTCATAGACACAAGGAAATCTAAAAACTGTACAACCGGTGGTCAGGCCGGCTCAGCTCAACCGTCAAGGGCACAGTAACAGCGGAAGGTGGCTGAGGGCAATGTTTGATGGTTTAAGGATCTAAGCTTTTGTACTTGTGTAAGGGTGATCACTTAAGGGCACAGGCTACTGTGACTGTGTACTGTGTGTCCTTCCCTCCCCTAAGGCTGGGGACCACAGCCTCTGCAGCTCTATTAGCATGTACACTACCTGATATATAGAAAGTGTCTAAATTCTTTTAGCTAAGAAGATCTCATTCTTTGTAAGGAAGAAAAGACTATGTGTTCACATATTTTAAAAGACATTAAATTTACTAAGGATTTAGCCTCTGAGGTACTCCCATATGAAGAAGCTGGTCTCTTGAGGCTGGGCTTCCTATCTTGAGCAGTCATTGTGCTGTGTTCTCAGGTACAACAGAAATACAACAGAGAGCCTCAGATGAATCCCCTAGTACCTGAACTTAGAAAGAGAATACTGCCAACCCCTCCTTTAAAAACAACTCCAACCACCAAGCACAACAAGGAAGACAATGAGCACTGAGCTGCCACATACTAAGTAGATTCTGAAATTCCCAGATAGCTGCCAAGGGCTGGCACTGAGGCCAGGCACAGACATGTAATGTGGGCAGGCTCACTGGAGAACATCATCACTCCTTCAATGGCAGAGAAGCAGCTCCACTGGGCAAAGTTACCCACACAGTGCTCAGTGCCTTTGAGGTAAGAATCTTGTGCCCTCTCTGGCCAGGCTGACATTTACTGGTTCCCTCCCAGCCCTGTTCCCATGGAGGCCCTCCCTTTCTTTCCATTAGCCTCCCACTAGACCAGCTGATCCAGTAGCCACACTTTCCATGGATCACCCTCAACCCTAAAGTCCCGACCTACATAAATAATGATGATATATTGATTATCTTTACATATTTCCAACATTCAACAACAAACTAACTTTTCAGTACCATTCTCAATTGTTTCTAGAACATTCTAAATTTGAGATCCATCATAGAATAATAATAGTAAGAATAATAACGACAACAATAAAATCCTCCTGCCCCCATAGAGCTTACATTCCAGGAACATATTTCCCAGAGTGTACCTTGAAAAGAACAAGCTAGTTTCCAGGACTTCAACCTTCTCACCCCAACGCCATACCACTGCGGCCTGCTCAGTGAAGGACATCACTGCTCACTGTCAGCTTCTTTTCCACCCATTCTCCAGAGGTGCCAAAATTCTGTGAGGATGTCAACTAGTAATCTCTGAAATGACTGGTCCTCTGCCACCCCATCCCCCCAGCCTTCTCTATTGCTTTCGGCCTCTTGTTGGCAACCCTATCTGAGTTCCTGTATGCAGCCCCATTTCCATCCTGCTGCCATGGTAGTTGTTCTGAAGATCTGCTGAGACCACTGCCAATTACTCACAGGGTGTTGTCTCTCTGGCAGCCCAATGATCTGACTGACCCTGCACCATGCTCTCTGCTCCAGGAACTCCGCCTGCCTCGGGTTCACTCCTCTGCCTCTTCTCTTCATGCACCAGCCCCTCCTCCTCCTGACCTTCTGGCCCTCTCCTTATCCTTTAAGGAATAGCTTGACTGGCCTCTGCTCTGGGGAGATGTGCTCTGCCAAGGTTGCTCACTTCCGCCTCCCGTTTTACTCTGGCATTGCATGGATCTGCTCACTGTGTTCCCTCTGTTCCAGGCTGAAGACTCACCAAAGTCAAGGTTCACTTGGATAACCAAGACACCTCCTACTGTACCATGTCTGACATGCACGAGACACACAAAGAGCTGCCCATTTTGGATAAACCTCTTGTTCTAGACTTGAAAGGCTTTCTTCTACCAATGACTGACTTCCAACTACTCTCTCTGTCCCCCCCGGACTTCGGTCCACTCCTCTGCCTCTTCTCTTCTTGAACATGCTTACTCTGCTTTGTCCCTCCCTCCTCCTGGCTTGCTAGGTCCTGCTTACCCTTTAAGGACTCAATGCAAAACACTCTTTTTCTACAGACCATAGAAGGTATTAGACTAAATGGGGAGGTCACTCACTTCACTTCTGGAAGCAACAGCCCGGTGGAGTGGGGTCAGCCACATGTTGTCCTTGGCATTTACACGAGCTCCTGCAACCAAACAGCACAAGTTAGGGCCACAAACGGAGTCAAGGACTCCTATTTGCCTGGTATAGCCAGTAAATCATTTCTTTGTATCAGTTGTCATTTGTCAAGATTTTATATGGGATAAAGGGGCCAACCAACAGAAATCTGTCTTGCCCTGAAATCCCAATGAGTTCTCTAGTACTAGGTAGATATTTTGATACAAGAATCCACACTGCATGAAGTTTTTGGACAGAGCCTGTGCAGATTGTTCATAACTTCTTCGTGCTATGGAGCACATAGACAGGTTCAAGCCTATGATGAAACTGGCTCACACTGAGAGACATGATCCACGCTCAGTTCACTGAAGCCAAGTCACAGCACAGGATATGAATGAAAGCTACATATGAATGGACTCCTGGGAAACAAAATACACCTTGTTCTCTTGACATTTCCAAAACTTCCCATGGGAGCAAGACTACCAAAGATACATCTGAACGATGGAAACACTTTATACAAGTCTTTGGTTCAAGGTTTTGATAAATTCTACTGTCAGTGTGTAGTGGTTGGAATATGCTTGGCCCAGGGAGTGGCACTATATGGAGGTGTGGCCTTGGAGTAAGTATAGCATTGTTGAAGTAGGTGTGGCCTTCTTAGAGTAGGTGTGGCCTTGTTGGAGGAAGTGTGTCACTGTGGGGTAGGCTTTAAGACCCTCATCCTAGCTACCTGGAAGCCAGTCTTCTCCTAGCTGCTTTTAGATGAAGATGTAGAACTCTCAGCTCCTCCTGCACCATGCCTGCCTGGGTGGTGCCACACTCCTGCCTTGATGATAATGAACTAAAGCTCTGAACCTGTAAGCCAGCCCCAATTAAATGTTGTCCTCATAAGAGTTGCCTTGGTCATGGTGTCTGTTCACAGCAGTAAAACCCTAACTAAAACACAGCTCAAGACTATTTCATAAAAGAGTTGTGAACAGGAAGTGGGAGAAGGTATCTACAGATGCAGGGAGAGGTGCCCATTTAGGTCTTTAGGATAGTGAAGAACTCATGAGGGTGAAGTAGAGGTATGAATAAAAGAAACTAAAAGGGCAAGGAAAAGGAAGAAAAGAGTAGGCAACCTGAGGATAAGAACTGAGGAAGTAAGTCAGGCAGAAGCAGAGGTTAAATATAGAACCTTCTAGAAAGGCAAAAACCTTCTAGAAGGGTATCAGGAGACTTTCGTAGGTAAAAGACTATTTAAGCCACAGACTTAAAGAAATAATGAAGCATAGAACTGATAGTACTTTTTATTTTTTTAAAACAAGATTTATTTATATGAGTACACTGCAGCTGTCTTCAGACACACCAGAAGAAGGCATCAAATCCCACTACAGATGGTTGTGAGCCACCATGTGGTTGTTGGGAATTAAACTCAGAACCTCTGGAAGAGCAGTCAGTGCTCTTAACTACTGAGCATCTCTCCAGCCCCGATAGTATTTTTAACTGAGGACAAGTACCATCGACAGCATTCATCATAGAAAACAGCATAATCCCCAAATAAAGGGGTACCCACCCACCCACTCTTCCTGCTCCCATCTCATTTCATCAGTTTGAGATGTCATCAGACACAAGTGTTGTTTTGTTTTGAGAGCCCAAGTTTATTGCAGCATGCTGTCAAGGTTGAGAGCCACTGACAAAGTTAAGGTAACTTGATTGTCAGCTTTTAAGAATTTCATCTAGACTAAATGGTCTATTAAGCCCCTTACCTGCATGAAGACCACAACAGAAAGAGAATCCCTGAGCTAAATGCTCTGAAGTGAAATGGGTTGGACAGACAGTGGGGTTTATGGACAAAGCCTGTGATTTGTATTTCAACTTTAGCAGCCACTATTCCCAGGACTCAGAGCTTCTAAACTTAGAATAAGGCTAACCACATACCAACCAATACTTCCTGGCTCACTTTCCTGGGTGCTTGGGAGAGACAGAGGGATGGGAAGTCCCTTCACATATCACAAAGCACTAGAAAATTATTACAGTTATTTCAAAGTCACCTCAATATCTCATCTACCCCTAAGTCTATGGCTAAGATTTTCAATGACTGTGAAAATTATGGTTCAACACAAAGAACTATCAACTATGAAATAACAAATAAGCATATTCTTTTAAGTTTTCACTTAAATTTTTAAAATTTATTTTATGTATGAAAGTGTTTCCTTGCATGTATACATTTATACCATGTGCATGCCTGGTATCCACAGAGGTCAGAATTTCACAACCCCTGGAACTGGAGACACTGATGGTTGTGAACCATTGTGTGGGTGCTGGGAACCACACCGAGGTCTTCTGCAAGAGTCAACAAGGGCTCTAAGCTGCTGATACATCTCTCCAGGATCCAAATGCACTTTTTAATTTTAATTTTCTTTACATTTATCTGTGCATATGCTTTCCACTAAGTTCTTGGAATCCTGAGATAAAACTTAGATTGTCAGGCTTGGTGTTTGGTGGTGAACATCTTAACTTGCCAAGTCTTCTTGCTGGTCCCATGACCACATTCTTTTTCTTCCTTTAAAGAACTGTGCATGTGTGTGTGCATGCATGCATGTGTGTATATGTTTGTATGCCACGTGTGTGGGAGCACAGAGAGAGGACAAAAGAAAGTGTCAGACCCCCTAGAGGGAGAATTACAGGGGGCTGCGAGTCACCTTGTGGGAGTGCTAGGAACCAAACCCAGGTCCTCTGGGAGAGCAGCAGAGACTCTTACCTGCTGAGCTTTCTCTCTAACCTCATTAAGCATTTTGAGTTATTGGGCTAAGGAAACCCAGATGTGATTAAAACAAAACAAAATAGTGGTGAATTTTAAAATAAACCCATTGGTAAAAAGGAAATCTGAGATTTTTTTCCCCTAAGTGTGGCACGAGCAGAGTGCTAGAGTCTAGTGGTTGCTACACAGCTTTCTGGTTTAGACGGGAATGGAATTCATTCTTTTACCTCCTAGTAGAACATTCTGGAAGCTAGTCAAGCCCTTTAAAATCACCCGCTTTTTTTTTTTTTTACATCATTATGTATACAGTTAGCACAAAATGCTTAACCACATTTCTCTAGTTAACTTAGTGCATGGTTATTACTTTTAGGGCTGTTTCTTTGGCATTGGGGTAATAAATATTAAGCAGACCTCACACCATTCTAAGAGCTGGATACAGGCCTAGTGTTTGCAGTTTGACAGAGTTTTGTGTTTTCTTTTAGTTTCTTTTTTTGTAAACACAAAAAGTTGATGCAAGAAGAGTGGCCAGATGACAAACATACGGGAAGATGCTAGAAGTTCATCAGGATAAAGACGTGAAGGCAGAGCTAACGCACGACTTCATGATGTTGACCAAACTGATGGAAACAGGAAGATGCACGAGTGAGCCGTCGGGAAAGGTGTGGCGTAAAGGCAGACTGGGCACGCAGCCAGCGAGTGGGGACTGCTCAGGTCCTCTTGGGGCAGGGACGACAACACGGCATCACCTAAGAAAACCTATCACGTGTGTTCATGCTATGAACAATTCATCCCACATATGCCCTCGAGAAACACACACACACACTTAGTCCTCACACTCAGGCACCACACACACACCCACAACACTCACATACCACACATGCAAACACACCCACTCTTCATACTCACACACCACTCACACACACACACACTCAACTCCTCCTACACACGAATACACACCACACACTCACTACTCACACCCACGCCACACACTCACACCCACACATACTCCTTACACACACACTCACACATGCACATACACTCACTCCTCACACTCACATACCACACATGCTTACACACTCACTCCTCATACTGACACACACTCACACACATACATATATACACACCACGAACACACACGAACACCTCCTTTTCTCTCTCTCTCTCTCTCTCTCACACACACATATACACACACACACACACACACACACAATCTTGCTGGAACTGGGGAAGTGGCTCATTCAATAAGATTCCTGTCATGCAAGCATGAAACCTAAGCTCACATCCTCAGCAGCCACATTTTTAAAAGTCAGGCTGAGGGCAGAGACAGAGAACTCTGGAGATCACCAGCTAGCAAGCGTAGCCAATCAGCAAACAGTAAGTTCATATGTAGTACGACCCTATCTCAAAAATAAGTTGGAGGAAGAGGATGACAAACACTGACCTGTGATCTCCACATGCACACACCTATATACACACAAGCGCACACATACCACCCCCCCATACACACACACACACACACACACACACACACACACAAAGAAGAAAAAAAAAGCTCTCCTGAAGTTGTTTAATTTTGTTTAGTTCTTTGAGGTGCAGATTCATTCTTTAGTGCAAGCTGATCTGGAACTCCCTACGTAGTCCAGGCTGGCCTTGAACCCACCAATCTTCAGATCCCAGCCTTCAAGTCCTGCAGTTACAGGTATGTGCCACCATGTCTGGCTAAAATATAAGGAGCATGAGAGTGTGCGTGTGCGTGTGCATGTGCGTGTGTGTGTGTGTATGTGTGTGCGTATGTATGTGTTCACGTAAGCTGTATTGTTCGCATACTCAATTTCCTTGCTCCACTTCACGAGATGTATTTTATGTCCATCTAGGTTGCCATATAGAGTGCGTCAATTCCTTCTCGTTGCGACATGTACCCCCATGTCCATATGTCATTCTTCAGACAGTTCTTGGTTTGATAGATAGTTCGGTTATACCAATAGCTTTCCAAAACCTGCAAATAACAGGCATTCATAAAATGATGTCTGATGTAAATATGTAAGCTTTCGTCTAGGACAGGTAATTAAAGAGGGACTTTATGTGTCGTACATCTTTTGCTTTGATGGTTTCTAAGCTCTCAAAGCATGGCGATTCACATTCACAGTGTCTAAGACTACTTAGTTTCCCCATGTCTTCACCAATACTTTATATTACCTGTTATCTTAAGGAGGATGACTCTGAATTAACACTGGGTTATTCGAGGACAGAGAGCACATGCTATATCCCAAAAGGTAGGGGGAGAAATTTCTGGAGATGACAGGTTATATCATTTTTATTATAGCAATGATTTCATGAGAGTATACGCATACGCCTAAACTCACGAAATGTGTGTGTGTGTGTGTGTGTGTGTGTGTGTGTGTGTGTGTGTGTGTGTGCGTTTGTGTAGTGTAAGTTTAAAAATATTGCAAATCTAGTTGAAGGAAAATGCAGTCTCGTTTTTTTCTTTAATATGAAGTTTAAACATTTTCCATTATGTTTGTAATACATTTTCTGAGAATTTCTTAGTTCATATTCTTTGCCCATTTCCCTCATACAATCTTTGAATGTACATTTACCTAGTGGCATCGTTATTGCTATCACTATTACATACTGATTATATTTAGTTTTATGCAGATACAAATATGGCTTTCTATATTTAAATGGTCCCAAGGAGGAAAATGTCCCTTGTCTTCCTGGACTGAGACAGTGAGGTCCACCAGCATGGACACTGTCAGTGCTGGCTCAAAGGTGCTTGAGAAATGAAAACCTCTCATTAGAATGGAAGAAACTGATCCTTTTGTCACCGCACGTGCCCTCCATCCTACCACTCAGGCTCTGAAGGAGGCTGGCTGCCAGGAAGGCTCCTTTCTCCATGAGCTATGACAAAAGCAGTGTTATCTGTGTGTTCTCCCCTGCCTTCCCCTCCCCCTCACTTCCCCCTGCCTCCCCATCCCCTTCCTCTCAACACCTTGGAGACTCTTATTTCCCTCTCAGGACTGGGTGTCAGATGGTTTGGGTCCTTCATTGAATATTCATAACTGATTTTTCCTAAGGAAACCTTGTGTTATTTTCCTGCCTATCAGCACCACTCTGCACTGAAAGATACAGCCTGCGTAGCGAAGGATTTAGAGGCAAATGCTCTTTTATCCAAGGACATTACAATTCTTAATCACAAAATTAAGCATTAAATATAACTGGCTCTTTAAAACAAAGCTCAGCAAAAACTCATTGAGCACAGATCTACCTCCCAATGAGGCAGGGTCTTCCTGTATCCCTAAGGGAACTCTGATGCCTTTTCCAGAGGCAATATTTCTGTTCTTAGCCTTGTCATCTAGAAGTGTAAAGGGAAAAAGAGAAGTGAGGTGATCATCACAGACTAAAGGATGAGAGAGCCTTACTGATCAAGGGCAATCCATTCAGAAAGTGAGTCTGTCCAAAGACTGGCTAAGCCGCTTCCTGAGGTAAGAAATGTTCAAGAAAGCGTATATGAAGCATGGCTGTAACACAGAACAATTGCCCTGCTAGTGGGTTTCTCCTTCTGTCAAACAGACCAGATTTTCCTGCAGCTCAGGAGTTACCTTGGAAACGTGTGTGATAATGTCACATGTGGAAATTGCTTCTTGAAGTTGCCACTAGAGCCAGCTAACACTCACCAGACGGCAGCATATTAATTAATATTGTACCAGATTTGTGCCCATGATCAGCTCTGCTTTGTTTAATCAAACTCCTTTACCAGATTTTACAAAAATCAAATTCATGCACAAAGCATGAATATCTGTTAGGCATGAAGGGGTAAAAGACAACGTGCCACCAGTTCTGCAGACAATTGACACTATAACCAGTAACCATAACCGGGGGGAAAAATCACAGGAAATCATTTTGCAAAACTATCACTTGTTTAGTAGCATAGATTTTGGTACATGTAGTTGCATTTTATTTTATGTATCTGTGCAGGCATGTAGATGTTGTGTGTGTGCATATGCATGTGTGCTAGTACACATGTGTATAGGCTACAGGTCAATCTGTCTACCTTGTTCTTTGAGACACGGTCTCTTACTGAGACTCAGGGCTCACCAACTAGGTTATCTTGGCTGGCCAGCAGACCTGGGATCCTGCTGTTTTGACTTGTTCAATTCTGGGATTATGTCTTAGGGTTTCTATTCCTGCACAAACATCATGATCAAGAAGCAAGTTGGGGAGGAAAGGGTCTATTCAGCTTACACTTTCACACTGCTGTCCATCACGAAAGGAAGTCAGGATTGGAACTCAAGCAGGTCAGGAAGCAGGAGCTGATGCAGAGGCCATGGAGGGATGTTACTTACTGGCTTGCTTCCCTTGGCTTGCTCAGCCTGCTCTCTTATAGAACCCAGGATTTACCAGCCCACAGGTGGCACCCCCACAAGGGGCCCCTCCCCCCTTGATCATTAATTGAGAAAGTGCCTTACAGCTGGATCTCGGAGGCATTTTCTCACCTCAAACTCCTTTCTCTGTGATAACTCCAGTTTGTGTCACGTTGACACACAAAACCAGCCAGTAGAGATTACAAGCACACACCACCATGCCCAATTATTTATATAGCTGCTGAAAATCAAATATAGGTCCTACACTTACACAGTAAGCACTTTGCTGATTTAGCTACCTCCCCAGACCGTGCTAAGTTTATTTTGTACTGAGCAGTTAGACCTGACAAACTCCCACATTGGAGCATGTATACAATTTCTTCCTCTAACCCAAGACTCCATCACCCTAATTCATCCTGAATTTTTCTGTAAGATATTCTGCTGTGGCCATTTTCCTGTGGGCCCTCTGCTTTCCTTACCTCAATCCCGACCTCAGTGTTCCACCACTGATTAGTTCTCCCTGTCCACTCCCCCCACTTGTGCCTTGATCCTGACCTGGCCAGTTCCCAAACAGAAGTTGAGTCAGATGAGGAAATCAAGCCAGAGTGACAGGCAGTGATGAGAAGGCAGAAAGAATCTGCAAGGCTTGTTCATCCTGGAGACATTGCCCTGCCCCCCAACGCGTCTGCACAGAGATATTCAGGGTTCTATTTGCCTGGTTAATAAGAGACAAAGTCAGTAGTAACTTAGTGAGCCTGGTCTAAGCATGCTCTGAGAGTTTGCCCAGCAGCAGAGAGCGCAGCTGTAACAAGCTAGTCTGGCAAGGTTAAATTATTTATTCAATATGGGAATCATTAGCGCCTCGTTCATTATGAAATGAGAAAATAGTGTGGCTGGATTCCCCAAAGGGTCAGCTGCCAGATGAAATCTCAGGACTGAAATCACTATAGTCATATGATATTTCTTTAGGGATATAAAATATAAATTGAATAAAAGTCCTTTCGGGGAAAATGGAAGCTACATGCACTTCAAAAGTTGGCCTCTGTTGAATAAACTGCTGCAGAATTTTCTCAATTTGATGGGTGGAAGGGAGAGGAGGAGAGGAAATGTCTTACAAACTGAACCAAAGCTAAATGAAAGAGATTAGCAAATCAGTAATTCTAAGATCAAATGGCTCTACAGATTAAGATGCATACAACAGCTTCTCCTGATACTCCTGAATCAGCCACAGGGATGGAAGACGAGGATTCTGTGCCTCATGCAGGTGACATGAGACCAAGTTTATCAAGTAACACTGGTTCCATATGGGTGACCCTTGTGATGTAGAATTAAGAGTTTCCCTGTGATATAACTTTTTATAACACGAAAGTAACTGCAGAAGTTAAAAGAGGGTGTTGGATCCCTGGGAACTGAAATTACAGGCCATTCTGAGCTGCCTGATGTGAATGCTGAAAGCTGACCTCAGGTCGTCTGGAATGGCGTTTTGACCCACTGAGCCATGTCTGCTGCCTCTGGGACATCTTTTAACCCAAGGTGAACATCCCTTATCCAAGCTGCCTGAGCCCAGAAGCGTTGCAGATTTTTAATTTGGAGGGGAAATTTTTAGTCTATTTGACCCAAGCCTACACGTGAACTTTGCTTCTGCTTCATGCACGCCTTAGACATATTTTAGTGTCTCAGTGGCTCGTCACATTCGGTCAGGTGGAGAACTCCCACTTGTGGCATCATACGGCATCATGCCAGCACTTGGGACATTTTGGACTTTCGGATAAGGGAAAGCTCACCCTGAATGATGATGTTTGGGTGATGGTATTATTGCTTGAGATCATTAGGTGTTGCTGCCATACAATTCTTTATTTTACACATTGATTCTGTCTACCATTTTCCATAGACCAAATTTCAGCTGCAAGGGTAATCATCCAGGTATGCACTGGCTCTTAATTGTGGTCTGTGTCAACACCCCACAATGCATGTTTGTTTAGACCACAGCCCAGAACACCCTCAGGTTGTCAAAAGAAAGATCTGTTCTTGAGAACACAAGAAATGTACACAAAATCTATCTGTGCTGGGAGCACAGGCACACGTGCTGGGAGCACAGGCACACGCGCTGGGAGCACAGGCACACGCGCTGGGAGCACAGGCACACGCGCTGGGAGCACAGGCACACGCGCTGGGAGCACAGGCACACGCGCTGGGAGCACAGGCACACGCGCTGGGAGCACAGGCACACGTGCTGGGAGCACAGGCACACGTGTTTTCACATTCACCATACTTCTTTCCTGGAGAAATTCACCCAGAGAACGGGGACACCATAAACCCGAGAGCAACCGGGCCTTCCCTGTGACACAGCACAGTTCTTTCTTCACCACGGTGCATTTCACAGCTGGTAAACACATGCTCCAGCTCCTATCTTTGCATTGCATGGGAGCATTAGCATTTCCCCTTACTACTGTAGACAAAGGCAAACCCTTAGTACAGGCCTTTTACCTAGTTAGTTGACAATGGCATTTCCTCCAGATTTTAATCTCTCCAGACAAAAACCAGGAGAAGGAAAAGCAGTTGGCCTGCATACAATCTACATCAAGGCATGCAAGCAGCGTTCAAGGTTATTCCAGGGATCTGTCTAGTGAGCATTCAAATGAAAAATCACATAATGGTTTTGGAAACCTGTTTGGTGAGATGTTCTGAACATACAAGATTCTAGAACTGAAAGCATTTGCACCTTTAAATCTGATGAAATGTTAAAAGTACGGAGGAATGAAAAAGAGAATTTCATAGACCAGAAGAAATGGAGATTAGATATGACACGATTCACATATTTGGACCCAATTTTTAAAACTATAAAATATGGAGTTGTATTAATCCTTTTTATGCCTTTTCATGGGGATATTTCAAAGCCCCACCTGCCTACTCAGAGAAGCTTCTAATTAGAAACTGATATAGCCTCTTACATCTGTTTTCTGTTACATTTTTATTGTAATCATCATTGCATATAAGAAAACTAGCATTATTTTGCAATATTTAAATATATGTATGTATGTGCCCATAGTATATATACTTTGTGCTATACAGAGTGTATAAATTCATAAAGGATATATATTATTTATGTGTCTATGTAGATTTTAAACCAGTTTTCTTTTCTTACAATAAAAAAAAAAAATCCAATGTACTGAGTTTGTCTATAATGCCAAGTCTGAAAGATAGACAGGAATCAAACTTTCAAAGCAATATAAAATACTTTGTTCAAGAATCATTGCCAAACCTTTTATTGTATTTCATGTGCAGATAAATTACTGATCAAATAAACTTGGATGAGCAAAGCAAAGAAATTCTGCTCCGTTCATTGTAGCTGCCAGTCTAGCCAATTGGTCATCAAGCTTCTGTGAACAGTTGGCTTTTGAATACAGTAGTTATTTACCTGACAAAATCAGGAGTTCAATGATCTCTGCATCTCCCAGGAATGCAGTCACATGAAGCGGAGTTCGTTTCTCAGAATCCTAAAATAAACAATATCAAAGTATACAGTGGTCAGTGGAGGCTGGATGTTAAGGTGGTCATCATTCACTCTGAGGTTCACACTAATAGAGTAAGGTTGAAGGCCAACCTACGCAGGTGAGTTTAACAAAAACCCCAGTACCAGTCATAAGGAACCTCTTTGCAAGTGGTTGGTTAGATAATACAAATGGTTCCCCAAAACAATATGGACTATTGCTGATGCCCTTAGATTCCTCTCAAAGGATTAAAGTATGCCCCTATTGCTGAAGACACTGCACACTTAGGAGACTTTAGGACACGAGACACAGATTCGAGCTGGATCTCACCTGAAAGTCTCCTTCCTGCAGTCTATCTTCTATAGTAACAAAAAGTACTGTGTGCACTGTCAAGGGAGAGAAGCTTAATAGTTCACCCAGCTGTGCCACCGGTGACCCACAACGAAGACCAATTTATCAAGATATCCCTAGAGGTGCAACAGTGGGGCTCACCCATTAGTGGGAACCAACAGCTGTCTAAATGAACATAAGGCCAATGAACAAGAGAGAGACCAGGCCTGGTATTAGAAACTTAGCCAACCTCCTCCAGGGCTAACGAGTTCATGGGTCTTAGAACAGAATCTACTTCAGGCACTGTGCTAGCCTAGCACCGTTTTGCAGCTACATTCTAGATCTTATCCTAATAAACACAGATAAGGGTAGCTATCACCCTCTCATCAAAGAAGCTTCTCTCTAAAGTAAATTGAGACTGAATACAATGCAAAGATGCTCAATGGATTTCGAGGCGCCCAGCCCCAACGGACTCAGCTGTAGCACAGCTCCTGCATCTATGACTCAGGACAACACAGAAGAGGGGGCAGAAAGACTGACTGCATCACCCGGCTTTGAAAATGAAGTTGTGGTGTTTTAAAATGCATGAAATAAAGATATATTAATTTCAGCACTGAACTTTAAAAACCTCCAAGGTTGAAATTTCTGGATGTAAATAACAGCTCTTATTCCTCCTTGTCCCTCGCTGGCAACAACTGAGACACTCGGGGTCAGCTTGAGCTGAACCAGTCCCTAAGCATGGCCGCTTCCACAACCTCCCTATTGCCTGGGATTCCTGGGACTCACCGTTGATCCTATTACTCCTGTCACCATTTTATTAGACAATCGACCTAACGACCTTTTATAGCCCAAGGAAAACATCCTCATGAGTTATTTTCTCACAGTCCAGACCCTCCCTTTCCCTCTGTCTCTTTTAGACTATTGCTTTGTGCATGTCGTGTCAGAAACAGACAGCAGACAGGGAACGGGACAGGGCCTGGTCTTCAAACCACATAAGCCGTTGGAAGACCCAGTAAGTGGTTTTATGGCCTGACATTAACTAAACAAAACGAGCAGCTTGAATTATATGGGAACTTACACCACGCATGTATGTGCAGGCAACACTACTGATAACTAAGAACAAGACAGTATGCAACTAAAAAGCAATCATATAAGTTGGAGAATTCAGTCGATTATGTCACCATGGTGAACTGTGAATTACCCTAGCCTTGACAACAAAGGTTAATTGCTTGAAAACCTACATGCTAATATAAGAACCAAGTATATGCTCTTATCTAGCAAACTACAAAACCATCTAAGACACAAATATTCTCTTTCTTCATTGGTTTCCCCATTCTCCTACAAACATTTGCTATCTTAACTTCCTACTTTCTCAAAACTCCTCCCTATGCCTGCTTAAACTTTTCTCAGGTATTAGGACAAAAGTTACATAATTGTGTGCTCTTTTATGAATGAAATTAGATCCAGGGCTTGGTTGAACAAATTCAACCTTGCCCAAGTGATTTAAACAATGATAATCCTAGCTCAAATTATGACTTCACCTGACCTGGAGCAAAGTTAATGCTTTGTTTGAGAACTTGGACTCAAATAAAAAGAAAATACATTCCAGCTTCTCCCCACCTTGCAAATTTGGTCTACCATTATATGGCTGGATTTGCTGACTCTGAGGTCCTTTATATGACACAGCTTGTTTAAACTTAAGTTTCAATAATAGTAAGAGAGTATGTGGTATAAGACCGTATTGTAAAAATTCTTAATGTGAATCCAAGTATTGCTGTTAATACACATTCAAAGGTTTCTGGTAGCTTACATAAGAACTACTTCAATTGCAAAAGAACTACTGTCCCCCTTCAGTGACATGGTAGACATGTCACTGCAATGGAGACCTGTTCACCAAAGCGAAGAGAATCGTGTGCTAGAATGATCTTAGCCAAAACAATGCATGCTGACCAAGGTTGCTAACACCCGCTCTCCAGCAAGGAACGAGCAATATAGAAGGACCATGAGCCAAGGCTGAAAGACAGAGTCACAGTACCATTGTGCTCAACAAGCTGAAACTCAACCGTCACCAGACATCACTCTGTCATAAGTCAAACCACTGGTGACAGTGATACAAAGACAGGAGGCAAGGATGGATCTGGGAAAGGAGACCCCAGCTATGCTGCTGCTGGAAATGAGTTCTGGGCTGGCACTGCCCTAATGTGTTTGGAAGAGGCTTGCCAATCTGGTAATTATAGCACTCTTTCATTTACCTTTTCCAAACTGCTTGGTTGTAAAACATCCCCACTGGCGGAGACACACAACTGTGTTCTCAAATTTTATTATTGTCATTTCAAAGAAAAAGAAGCTGAGCCCTACACATGTTATAGATTCTCCCAACACAGAAAATTGATGTGGGAGGATTATGTGTCATGATCCCAATGTGAAACATCTTTCTTAATAAAAATGAAAGCAAGGATATCATTTTAGAATTTCCCTTGGCAATCTAAAATCCTTTTGTTCTAAGTTTGCTTTCTGTTGCTATGATAAATATCACTACGAATAGCAACTTGGAGGAGAAAGGAGTTTATTTGGCTTATACTTCCAGGTCACAAACCATCATTGAGGGAAGTCTGATCAGGAACTCAAGCAGAAAGCATGAAGTAATGTTACTTACTGTCTCACGCTCAGCTAACTTTAATCTTTGGGGGTGAGGGATTGGTTTTTTGAGACAGCGTTTCTCAGTGTAGCCCTGGATTTCCTAGAACTCACTCTGTAGACCAGGCTGGCCTTGAACTCACAGAGATCCACCTGCCTCTGCCTCCCCAGTGCTGGGATTAAAGGCATGTACCATCACTTGGCTTCATTAAACTTTTTTATACAGCCCATATCTACAGGCCTAAGGATGGTATTGCCCATGGTGGGCTTGGCCCTCGCACAACAATCAAGACACTCTCTCACAGGCAAGGCCAATCTGATTGAGGCAAGTTTTCCTCTAGAGTCCTCCCAAAACCCCAAGGGGGGGAGGGTTGTAATGAGCACAGTAAACATTCTTACAATGGAGCTTACAAGAAACTGAATAGAAAAAGAAAATAGAAAGTGACTTGGGAAGTGAAGCTGGAAGCAGGTGATTATACAGCAGGGCATGTTGATGCACCAGGTCCTACAAACCCAGGCCTGGATAGGGAAGATGGAATGCAGAGCTAGAACTGGACCTTCACAGAAGAACTGGCCTTTCAAGTGAAAGTGTGGGTTGAAGAGAACTCAAGTATTCATATAGCAGGTAGCAGGTAGCAGGGGGTACCTTGTCCTGGGCTCCCCTGGTAAGGGGGTGAAATACTCCACTATGTATCTATATCCCCAGGATTTCCCCTCTGTGGTTTAGAATTTTGAATTTATAATACCTAAGTGTGGTGGTTTGAATAGGTTTGACCCCCATAGACTCCTGTGTTTGAATGCTTGGCCCATGGGGAGTGTCACTCTTAGGAGATATGGCCTTGTTGAAGGAACTGCATCTCTGTAGGGGTGAGCATTGAGGTGTCTTCCTATGCTCAGGCTCCACCAAGTTCAGATGATAGTCTCCTACTGGCTGCTTTTAGATCAAGACTCTCAGCTCCTCCAGCACTCAGTCTGCCTTCATACTGCCATGCTTTCCACCATGATGATAATGGATTGAACCTCTGAAACATTTGCCTTTGTAAGAGTTGCCTTGATCATGGTGTCTCTTTACAGCAATAAAACCCTAAGAAACTTTGTAATACATAAACTTTCACACTGAAAATAGGTTTAAAAATTAGTTCTAGATCAATGGTATCCCTTTGTTGCTATAAAGAAAACCAAAACCTCACTGGAGTGATATGTCTCTGTCCAGGCTGCAACACCACAGATGAAATCTCCACTGAGAGACATATATATGGTGAGAGTGCTCAGCTCAGCCAGTGTCCAGATGCTGCTTTGTACCTGGCCTGCAGGACAGTACTACAGGTGACAACAACAGAATAACTGTGACAGTCATGATGCCAGATGCTGGGGTGAAATCAACACATGTCATAGGGCATTCTTCCCACACTCCTCTTCTGAACAAGTCTGGACAGGAGGTTTCAAAAGACATGAAAAAGAATCACTTGAAAACTGAAAAAAATAAACACATCTCACCCAGGGCCCCTGTAGTTCTTTTCTATTGGCCCCAGTTTATCTGAGAACCTCAATCAACCACAAAGCCTAGTGCATACCTCATGGGATGCCTGGAGGGAAGTTTCTGGAAAACCAGGACCAGGCCAGGTACAAAGCAGCATCTGGACACTGGCTGAGCTGAGCACTCTCACATTTGTATGTCTCTTCTCATCTTCCATCAACCTGGTCTCACCATGACAAAGTGACTGTTCACCCCTCAACTCTTCACAGTACCCTTGAATACAAGGGAAAGAATAACTTAACAGCATCTGGAATTGGCTCCTGAGCATGGTATCGCAAAGAGAAAGCTCCTTTTCCATCACCCACTAGCACCAATGCCAGACAGTCCTTTGCACACTAACGAGACACATGGGATGAGAGAAGACCCATTTCCTCCAGAAAGAGAGCAGGTGAACGCTCCATTCTCTGAATGGCCAGAGCCACACAGTGCCAGCTGGGGTCTGAGCTACGTGTGCAATATGGCAGAGATGGCCAGCAGAGGAAGTTCCCAAGTTGTCTGTTTACCACGTAAGAAGCAGATGAAAGAAAAGGGGGAAGTTGAAGTATGAGTACACAGTGAGCGTGATATGACTTCTAGATGCTGAAAACACTGTGTAGACAAGCAGTAGGAGGGGTACCCCACACCTCTGTAAACAAGCAGTAGGAGGGGTACCCCATGCCTCTGTCTTGAAGATGAAGAATTGCTTATCCTGTACTTTGGGAATCCTCAGCTGAAAGTGCATTATTCTTTTTCCATTCTAAATATCTGTCATACAACAAACAAACCTCTTCCCTAGGCATGACTACTTTGCACACCAATGCACACACTGGAGCAATATTAGAGGTTGAATTGTCTCTTCAATTCTAACTTCCACTAAAAATCTAAGATGTTGGAGAATAACCGGCAACTTGGGTCCAACCAGCTTAACTTGATACTGAAATAGAGATTGCCTGAGACAAGCAGATGTCCAAAGAAATACCAAACATGTAACAAGTACCTTTGAGAGATTTCAATCATGTGAAGAGAAGTGACTTGGATTTAAATTTTTTAAAAAGGCATAAAATGGTAAGGAAGCTGAGTCTTGAGGTCAGGAACTGGAAGACATAAAACAAAACAAAATAAAACAAAAAAACAAGACAAATAAAAGAGATATAAAAGACAGAAAAGAAAAGGAAACAAATATCAACTTTCTTTTCAAAATTTCTGTGTTTATTTTTCAATTGAACTCCTCATAAATACTGAGTGGTATTCATGTAACAGGCCAACATATGCCTGCCAGCAAACTCAAACATGGTAAACCTATGTCTGTTTCAGAAGCCTTCTTTGAAAAGTATCTTTAGAGATAAAATGCCACAGCTTAGCTCAGCAAAGCAAACCTTACAGAAGACATGAGAGAGAGAATGAGAGAGACAGAGACAGAGAGAGACAGAAAGATTGATTTCAGTTCTCCTCCTCATAAGTGGTGCTGCAGTGCGAATTTTCACACACACCCTCTGTGCGTGCTCATGAGGCATTCTCTAGGCCAGATCCCAAGGACAGGAAGCTCTAGATACAGAGGAATGTGCACATTCCTTTTATTAGGTATTGCCAAATACATTTCAAAAGTAGTTTGCCAGCCCCACAAATCAAACAGATCTTACAGACATAAGATTCTGCTCAAGGCCGGGGAATACACATTCTTCTCAACAGCCCATGGAGTAGTCTCCAAAACAGATTACATTCTAAGAGTCAAAGCAAGTCTTAACAAATAGAAAATAAATCAAATAACTTTTATAGCTTATCAGATCACAGTGGGATAAAAATATGAATCAAGCCATAGATACTAGGGATGACTGTGGGCAGCCAGTGCACTGAAGAAGGAGGAAATTAAAACTGTCTAGAGTCAAATGAAAACGAGCGTACAACTGAACAGAACTGAGGATACAGCTATCGCAAGCAACCTTAGGAGAAAAGTATGTAGTCGTAAGTCCTGACATTACAGAGATGTAAGTAAATGATTTAATGATTCACTTTGAGGCCCTACAGAGGGAAAAAAAGAGGTTGAGCCAAACCCCAAATCAAGGCAGAAATTAATGAACTAGAATAAAAAAGATAATACAAAGAATCAGTTAAATAAAGACTCACTTCTTTGAAATGATAGAGTCAACAAACACTTAGCAAAATAACCAAAAGAAAGCGGCAAGGAAAAAAAAGAGTGACAAGAACCAAGGTATTAAACTTAGAGAGGAAAGGGGGATGTTAGCCTTACAATTGTGTTATGGTGTATAATGAAATAAGGGAACTAAAAATATTGCATTTTAAAAGAAAGAGCATTACAGCAGATGCCAGTGAAAATCCAGAGGATCATAAGGGAGTAGTGCAGAAACCTGTATTCAAAAAATCTGGAAAATCTAGAAGAAATGGATAAATTCCTAGACACACATAACCAACCAAACTGAATCAAGAGAATATAAGTAACTTAAAACAGATCTATAACAAGCAATGAGACGGAAACTGTGACAGCATCTCCAATGAAGATATCCCATTCAGGTGTTGAGAGCTACAAAGTCTCTCGCTCTCTGCGCACTGTCCAGTGCTGGGTCTCCATGTTAATCCCCATCTGCTACAAAGGTGAAGGCTAAGCAGACACACTGACCTATGGGTATAGCAGTATGTCCTTAGTCATTTTATTGCTATGCTCCTCAAGCAGAATAGTAGTAACAGGCCTCTCGGGCCCATGTCCTACCTAAGTCTCAGGCTGTTGGCTACTTTAGCAGTTTTAGATATGTGTTTCATCTCATGAAGTAGATCTTAAACCCAAAGCAAAACCCGGGAACAAATTAATTCTACCAGACCTTTAAAGAACTTAATGCTGATTAAAATTAGGCAGGAGACCTGAATGGATATGTCATCAAAGAAGATATACAGAGAGCAAATAAGCACATGAAAAATGCTCAACATCATTCATTCTTAGATTAAAATCATATTAAGTATTCATTAAGATTGCTGTCCGTGAAAGGACTAATAACACCATGTGTTGGCATCACATGATGTAGAGGAACCCAACCATCATATACGGCCGGTGGGAATGGAAACCGGTACAGCCGCTTGGGAACACAGCTTGATAGTTTCTTAAAGAGTTAAATATTCATGGACCATACAATCTGAGCACTCAGTCTTGGGTTTTCCACCAAGGAATAGAAGTTTATGTCCATGTTAAGCACCCAGTCTTAGGATTTCCCCCAAAAAATAACCGTTTCTGTCCATGGAGAGACCTCCACAGGTATGTTCAACCACCTTACTATAACACACACAACTGGAAGTAATCCATATATCCATCGACAACAAACGGACACACTGCGGGGTTACCATATTATGGAGTATGCTCTTTCACTCAACCCATAAATTACTGAAGGCCTGCCACACGCCAAGCACTGAGCACAATCCTGAGGATAAGAATCCCTTCCAAACAAACAACTCTCTGTTCCAGGCAGTAGACGTCCTACTTCAACATTCAATTAAACTCTGCCATCAGCAACAAGAGTTGATAGCACAGTGTTGGGAAAGGTCCCAGAGGAGAAGGGAAGGGGGATGGGAGAAGGGTTGGGGGGGGATGTGGGCTTTGAGGGGGATGTGAAGTGAATAAGTAAAATACTACTACTACTACTAATAATAATAATAATAATAATAGCTCAAGATAGAAGCACGCCATGAAAGGAAGGAACAACACTCAGATCCATCCACTCTGGACCCAACAGTGGTTCTTCCTCTCTCCCCCTCCCCCTTCTTTCCCTCTCTCTGAATAAATTAAAAACTAAAGTCTTTGTGAGCTGTTGTGGCTCACAGAAAACTATTTTAACTAGCTTTAACTAAACTGATTAGTACTTTAACAAGTTTTTTTTTTTCTTTCCCCCCTCCAGGTGAATATTTAAGAGACAGAGTTTATACGTAATCCTGATGATAAAATTTACTGATGTAGTTGTCTGGACCAAAGGCATCAAATCAGTGCATCTCGCCATGTTTGGCCTCAGCTGGAAAAAATGCCCCTAATCCTGCAGAGACTTGATGCACGTGGTGGAGGGGGGAAGGAACCTCTTCAAGGGGAGACTGGGAGGTGGGGCAACATTTGAGATGTAAATAAATAATTTTTTAAAAACATCAGTGTACTGCACCAAGATGTGCACTTTATTTCCTCTGGGTGAAGTTTTAATGGGTGTTCTCTGCCTGCTTTCTTTTGACTGTATTGCAACAATTGCAGTTTAGAAACAGGAAGATCAAATCCCTTTTGAAAGTAATAAAAGACTTTGCTATCAATAAACAAAGACAGGACTGCTCAGCTAAGCTGGTTTTAAGCAATTACAGAAAAATAACGGAGCCCAGGCTTTCTTTCCTGTCCAAAGCCTTCATTATCTCACAGTAGGCTTTAAACTTTTGACTTGTCAATTTATCTCTTTGCAAATAAACAAACCATTACATCTGTGATCAGTGATGATAAAACTATAATTTACCTAATGTTCCAGAAAGTTACCAAGACACTGCTCTATACAGTGCTACTGCAGATTCTTACGGAAATGTGGGCAAGCAATCCAGTGTGCGCTGTTCTCCTCAGTTACCAGGACATAAGTGCAGGCTGATGCTGAGTTGCCTATCTACTCAGTCACAAAGCAGTATTTGGCAGTCTTGGCCTCTCTGAGAACACCATGAAAATTGTTAACCACAGTAGATCTTCTCTGAGGACAGTGTGCACCTGCTCCCTTCGAGGCCTTCCTATCCAGGGGCCTGTGGGGTCCTCAGGCACATGAGCACACACACTCCCATGGGAAGAATAAAGAGCCTGGAACTCAGACTGCCCATGACTCTGTCTGAGTCACTCTTGCCACTTATGAACTATGTGAGTATGGACAAACACATCAACTTCTCTAAGGTTTGTTTTC
>CM052709.1:47333120-47350223 GCA_028551405.1 Uromys caudimaculatus
CTTTAATGGATTTTCGAATTTCCTCTTGAAAGGCTTCTCGTTGTTTATCTCTGTTCTCTTGTATTTCTTTAAGGGTGTTATTCATTTCTTTCTTAAAGTCTTCTATCATCCTCATGAGAAATGATTTTAAATCTGCGTCTTGCTTTTCTGGTGTGTTGGGGTATCCAGGGCTTGCTGTGGTGGGAGAGTTGGGTTCTGAGGGTGTGGGTACTCTTGGTTTCTGTTCTTTATGTTCTTACCCTTGCCTTTTGCCATCTGGTTGACTCTGATGTTAGCTGATCTTACTCTGTCCGGTTGTAGCTTGCCCTTCCTGCAGGCCTCTGTGTCAGTACACCTTGAAGACCAGCTTTCTCTGAGAGGTGTTTGGGTTTGGAGAGCTGTCCCTCAGGGTCCGCTCTGGGGTGCAGAATGGAATCAGAAGGATCTTGTCCCCGGCTGTCCCTTGGTTCCTATGCCCTGAAGGCTCTGTAAAGGTCTTTCTTGATCCAGAAGTGGTGGTTTTGCCTGTGCTCAAAGGTGTGTCAGCACTTCTGGGATTCCCTGTTCTCGTGGAGCCTTGTGGCCCAGGCTGAGGTCCCCAGGCACAGGTGTAAACCGGAAAGTTCACAGTTTTTCTGTCCCCGGGTTCTCAGGCCCTGGATCCTGGCAGATCTGGGTGGGTCTGGGTGAGAGGTGTTGTTCCCCTTAACCCCACTCACGGCCTTTCCAGGCTCCTGGGAGGCCACCCCTGTCCGGTGCTTGTTGGCTACTGTCTCCTGGCGGCCCAGGCAGAGGTTTCCACCTGCGGGTGAAATCCGGAAGTTTCGGAGTTTTTCTGTCCCTGGGTTCTCAGGCCCCGGATCCCGGCACATCCGGGCGGGTCTGGGTGAGAGGTGCTGCTCCCCTCAACCCCACTCACGGCCCTTCCAAGCTCCTGGGAGGTTACCTTTCTACGGCGCTTGTTGGCTAAGGTCTCCTGCTGGCCCAGGCAGAGGTCCCCAGGCACAGGTGTAAACTGGAAAGTTCCCAAGTATCCTTCTTGCTATCTGCATGTGAATGCAGATGTGTATAACAATAATAGTCCTAATATCAGTCTCTTGGTTTTGCAGCCACCACTGGTCCAGGCAATCTTCAGTGGCGATACAGAGGAGGTTCGCATGCTCATCCATAAGACTGAAGACGTGAACGCACTGGTGAGAGGCTGTGGTTCTTGTGCAGGCCCTCTTCTGGGGCAAGCAAGGGCCTCTTGACATTTCCTGTAGAAAATAGTGAGAACCCTGGGCTGCTTTTTAGACTATTTTTTCAAAAACTCATGGAGTGAAACTCTAGGGTTAGACTAAATCAATTATATTGAAATATAGTTGTAAAAAATGTTAAAGATCAAAGGACTGGTGATGTCACTCCAGGGGAGAGTGCTTGCCTAGTACACACAAGACCTGGATTAGACCCCCAACACTGCAAAACAGAGAAAAAAAGCAACCAAATTTAGGATATAGTAATCTGTACACTTACAAAAATTGACCTTATTCTAACCAACTCATAAATTAAAACATCACACGGTATTTCAAGGAAGCAGGTAAGCACTTTTCTGGCCCCAAACTCTTGTCTCTGTGAACGTTTACAGTTAGAATGACCATTCTGAGACTGTGGAGTTTCACTGAGTGTCTTAGGCTTTCCCTGCCAATCACACTCATTCATCAACAGAAAAAGCAAGAACTGTGAGTTGAAACTAGAAGGGGGAAACCTTACATCCTAGCTACATACTTGTTTTGATACAGTGACAGATGTGGCAGTGAGCACAATATAGAGTGACCTGCCACCACCTCTTGTACAGCTGTGATGTCTCCTAGTGACAGTGTCACACCGACTGCCACTACTCCCGTGGTTTGTTGTGTATATCCTCAAAGAAAGGGTGCCAGCCCCTAAAGAAGGCAATGATAGCAAAGCTGTACCATTTTTCTTTTCTGATGTAATGTGCCTTGGCTCTCCGGTGAAGTTTGGCAACTTGTGTCTGTGGACCACCAGATATTTTTTTCAATGATTGAAGAAAGATGAGGAGAATAACATTTTTTGTCATGCACAATCGATAGGAAGTTGAAATAAGTGTCCAGAGGCAGTTTTGTTGGAGTGTGGCCGTCCATCTTGCACACATTGTCTCTGCTGCTCTCACACTGACTTGCTGAGCCCAGGGGTTGGACAGAGCCAGACCCACTCACACTCTGCCCTTTGAAGGAAAAGTCTGCCAGTTCTTGCCCTAGGGAGTCCATGACCCTGGGATGAACCTTTGAACTCAGCACTGTTGCTCCCGCCCTCTCTTTGAAGTTGTTGAAACCACAAGGTTGCTTGAGCCTCTTGCATATTTTCCTGAGAAATGGGTCAAGGTATTTCACTGAATTCCTAAAAGGACCTGGGTCACATCCTTCAAAAGACCTACACATATTTATGGTATCTGGAAAGTTTCCAAACAGATCAGTCAGCTGCACCAAAGGGGACAAGCATTGGTCAAGAAGTGACCCTTTTGATAGTTTCTTAGAGTTAGGCTGAACAAGCGATTAGGTGCAGGACATGCTGCTAATTCACTTAACACAATCTGATTATCAAAGTACTCAGGTCCCTTAGGGAGAAGAGTCCTCTTTACAGTTTAGTATTCAGCAGAAAAGACAGGGAGAGTCAAGTACACCTTCAGTGTAAGCAGATCTTTGCCCTGGGGCGATAACTCACCTCTGAGGAGGTATCTCTCTTAGGTCTGCTGGCCGGTGGCTCCCTTCCAAGACAGGTCCTTTAGAGCAGCCTTTGTTCCCAGGCTGTCCAGATTGGTGTGGCCTTCTGAAAAGCCTTTTGGCAGTTTCTCCTTAGCTGGCAGGCAGTAAGAACAACAGGGCAATGTTTTGAGATGTGTTTTTGCAAGGTAAGCCAGGATGAAGTCAGGGACAGAGGACTTGCAGAGGCAGCTGGGCATTGGTCCAAGATCTGTGGGGTGTGACCAGGAGGCTATGAAGCAAGTTCACTGTCAAGAGCTTTGACATCACAGGAATTTGCCCAGATGTGGGCCAAGCCCTGGCAAGCCTAAGGCAAGGTTACTAACTTTTCCTAATAGTTACAAACAAACAGAACTTTTAATCTTCTACACCTCGGGGAAATTGTACTGACCTTTGAATGGCCTTTGTTTCTTTTTGGAAAAGTAGCAACTCATTGCTGATTGGTACAAATTACTTGAATTGTGACCAGCTTGCCACTGAGTTAGGCTTAACTCTGAAACACATAGATGACTAATGAATGTTTTAAATCCGGGGCTTAGTTCTCTCAGCAACACATGAGATGGGTGTTCCCTTTTTACGTGGGGTCTGAGGTAGGAATATGAGGTTTTCTAGGGTCATCTACAGTCTGGCTGAAGAAAGAACAATAAACCTAGAGGGAAAGCGAGGGAAGGTTTTCCTGGGTCAGTGTAGAAGTGTGTATATCGATTCTGTTCATCCTCCATTTTGGTGACCTGACATATAGCCACGCCTAACCCCAGGGGGAGGGGTTATCACTGTGCTGCTGTGCCTCTGAAAAGTCAGCACAATCAACTTTGGTCTTATAAGCTTCCAGGGAGTTAAAGTGATTCCACTAAGTTGTGTTTTGGCCATCTTTTTCACACTTCAGTTATTTACTGAGTCACAACTCTATGCTAAGCCTTAGGGACACAACAGTGGCAAGACAGTGGGCTCCATTGTAGAGCTCACAAAGTGAAGTCAAGAAATGAGAAATCACTCTGTGATGCACCTTGAAAGGAACAATCCAGGACGTGCTGGAGGCCAGTCTGCAGGGTCTGAGCTGTGATGATAAGCATGTGAGGCTAAGAGAGGGTGAGGAAGGAGTCCCCCTGTGTCTGTGGGGATGTGCAGTGCAGCAGCAAAGGCAGAGGAGAAGCTGATGACTGAGTGCATCAGTGGAGAGACAGGCCCCAGGTCCTCAGGTAGATCGTTTACATTTTGGAGACTCATTGTTCCTTTTGTTCCACCCACAGCTCCTGAGTCTCTATCCTCCCCGACTCCCTTTGCCATGTGTGTAAAGGAGATCTTGAATCTCATTCTCATAGGCCTCTAGGCTGTGTTGAACCAATCTCTCACTGCCAATGTAGGTCATTTGGAGCAAAGCTTCTTAATTGTTTTCCACTTGCAACACATTTTGTGCAAGAAATTTTTATGTCACCTTGGGTATAAAGGCATATAAATAGGTTTGATAAAAACCAGACATTTACTGGCAATAAATTTCTTTTAAAACAATTCTTTTTTGGTATACATGTCTCTTATTGTTCATTAAAGATTAAGGCAAATTTGTATATTAACGGGATTGATGTACTTCTAAAACTTTTTTATTTTGAATTATGTGTATGTGTCTCTGTGTGGGGAGGTACATGACCGTGCAGGTGCCCACAGGGGCCAGAGGCATTGGATTCTTCTATAGCTGCATCTACAGGTGACTGAGTCAATCAATGTGGCTGCTTGGAATGAAACATGGGCCCTTTGCAAGAGCAGTGAATGCTCCAGCCTCTTGATGGACTTTAAAACTTATAAAGAATTGAATCTTGGATGAATATTTGATGCTGCAGGGTAGAGTATCTTCCATGTCTTTTAGTTTTTATAATTGTCAATGATATGAATGCCTCTTTGTATAGATGCATAGAATGAAATAGCATGTATATGTTTGGGACCTTTTCAGATAATTGTTGGAAGTGCTATTATAATCCAAAATGAACAATTTCTTTTATGAAATCCAAGCCACTGATTGCAGTGACAATTTTGTGTGTGCAGTTGTGTGTATGCACAGGTACCTCACTCTTTTTCTTGGGTTCTGATGATTGGATTCAGGTCCTCATGCTTACAGTCCAAGTAATATTTACCAGCTAAGCCATCTCCCATGTTCTTCAAAGAACAATTTTTAAAATAAAATATTCCAACACAATGAAGCCCAAAGATACACTAATTTGCTATATGCATGTTAAGGAATGATAGTAGGGAAATAATAGAATTCTTTATTTCCCACACTCAAATCACAAAATTTCTAAATGAACAAAAACTCTGTGTAGTAAAGATGCTGATTGTAACATACAGCAGTGTTGAACTAGGTGAGAGTTGCAGGACCGATGGTGTGTGGCCTGATGGCGTGCGCAGTATAGCACGCGTGTCTTATGCTCACTAAGGCACAGCGAACATTTGAAGAACAGTATGAGCCAGCTGGATAGAAACACTGTGGCTTCCTTAGTGTTTGATTTTGAACTGAGATTCGCTCACTCCATGTCCAGACACTTGTTATGATCCACAATTTTTTTCATGACCCGACATTCGGTTGGGTCATGACCCGACATTCGGTTGGGTCATGACCCAATGGTTGAGAAGCAGAGAAAGTTCCGTTAACAAAGGGCACGAGGAGGGAAGATACCCAGTGCTTGGAACCCAGTAGTTTAGGAAGCAGGTGAAGCAAAGGAAGGAAGTATATGGAGGGGTCCTCTGCAACCCGGAAGGGGATACTGGCCGTCCTTCCTTCTCACTTTCTGCTTTCCTAGCTGACCGCAAGGATTCATTATGCTGGGGATTGGGCCCTGGGCGCATGCTTTGCTCTTGATGTGTGCCCCATTCCCTTAATTTTTCTTTTCTGACATTTTTGCCTTGCTTTTCATTTCTTTTGATGGCCCATGAGTTCTTCTGTGCAAACCACCCTTTGGTTAGTTGATCCCGCTGGAGAAAGCAATGATGTTCTGGTTGGCCTCTCTGGGCGTCTCCAAACTTGATTGCCTATCCCTACTATTCATGGACCCTACACTTCATCTATATTGAGTTGCCTAATTATGTGAATTTCTCTTCCTGGGTTGACTTCCCTATGTTCCAGCCTTATCTTCCCTTCTATTCCTACTAATGTCTCCAGTAAGTTATCCTGATTCATCCTTTCTGATGTCTTTATTACCTCCTCCTGACCCAGAAAAGGGAGTTCTCTCAACTCCCACAGCCCTGTCTGTGTTCCTGACCACTTTAGTCTCCTTTCTGAGTCAGTTAATTGTGCCTGTGTCATAGGTTCAAGAGACTGTGTGTGCGATGATGTGGTTGTGCTCACGTTCATTCTCACTGTTCAGTCACCCAGAAGCCCTTGCAATGCACTGAGAGAATCAGTCAGCCTTACTCATTTCTGATGTTGAGCCACCTTGTTGTCACCTATGTTTTAGTTCCCAAAGAAGAACAGATCACTGAACCAGAGGAAGCAGCTGGTTGAGCAAGTGTTCCCCAGGTGCAGCTGGAAAGTAGATGATCTGTTTGGAAGGCTGAGCATGTAGACTGAGTTGAGGAACCTGTGACATGTCAAGATGACCGCTCTGGATCCTTCTGTTGCTTCTATCATTAGTGGTGTATCAGAGTTTAGAAATGTGGGATAGCTGTTGTATACGCTAAGAAATCCATGTGTACTGACCCAGATATGGGTGATCACTAAGGACACTGTAGAATCTTCCACTGGAATAAGCAAATCGAGCTTATGGTAGAGAACAGCATCTCCTTTGCAACCTCAAAGGTCCTGTCTTTAAAGACTCCAAAATCGACTTGGAACTCAAATAAGGACCTACTCCAGGGTCCCTTTGCAGCAACCTGACACCATGAAGATGCTCTTACTGTGCCACACAGCGACCAGGACAGAGACAAATGGGTGCCTGTCTTTGTGTGTGGTGAGGACAGTGGGGGAATGGCAGTGCTGTAGACTTAGGGCAGGAAGCCGTCGCACACAGCTCAAGTGAACATTTTCACATTAAACTGGAACTACGCTGTCATCATGCCAGGTGGTTGTAAGCTACAACCAAAAGATTTCCGTGCCAAAGATAAGAAATAGTATACAGGGCTGTCTAAAGAGTAATGGGTGTCTTCACAGGTGAGATCCCTGGGAGGCCATTAGACAGAGCTCCCAAAGATGATGCCCGCTGGTGGCTCAGATAGCCCCAACCCCTGCCTTGTGCCCTTGGCTAATAGTAGTAATTCATGGCACTGTTATTTTTTTCTTCTTGTTTTAGTGTTAGAGATACTGTTAGGTTGGAGTCAGCATGTAAATTGTAACTTCCTTCTCAGCCTGAAGGAGGTTTAGAGAGCCTTGTCTTCTAACTGTAAAAGACTGCACTTCAAAGATTTGTGACTTCTACATGATACCAAATTCAAGGTGTTTATTTGCCATTAAAAAGAGCCACTAACAGAAACATATGCATAAAGACACAGATGTATATGCATGTGCACGTACTCATTATTATAACAAATATTTTTCAATATCACTTAATGCTCAGTACATACTAATTAGTAGTCTCAAACAGTTGAGTTGTCCCCAAGTTGTTTACATGCGTTTTGCTTACCTTCTCTGTTCTGTGATAGGAGGGGCTCCTATGTGATTCTAATAGAATACATCTTAAGTTAAGAGCAAAGAACTTATAGGAAGCAAAGGGGAAGAAACCATTAATGCTATTGCTTTTAACTACAGAAAATAATTTAGGTGGTGGAGGATTGTTAATCTCAAGATGCAAATGAGAGAAAAAGAAACTGATATTTTACAAGAATGGGGCTTTTTAAAGAACAAGACAAATGAGCAGTAGTGAGCTTGTGATTTATCTGGGTATCTGTTAGGGTAGATTACTAGTTCTTTAAAAAATAGAATGCATTTTTAATTTCACTCATGAGCAGCCTGGAGAGATGGCTCAGCAGTTAAGAGCCTTGGCTGCTCTTCCAGAGGACCCAGGTTCTATTCCCATCACCCACATGGCAGCTCACAGCTGTCTGTAACTCCATTCCCAGAGGCATCTGATGCTCTCTTCTGGTTTCCACTGCATATATGTACCAGGTGCATATATGGTGCACAGCCACATGTGCAGACAAAATAAATACATAAAACAGTAAAATAAACTAAAAAATAAATCCACTTTATGAGGGCTAAATAATTTAGTCTCTACCCAAGGAATTTAGAATGATCACTTTGCCACATTTTTTAAAGTTTTCTCGGCCTGATTTTCCCATGTTGACTTCTCCCAAACATTGAAACATAGATTCTATAGACTCTGTAGCCTGACTTCCTGTGCTTCTGGATTTTCTCATTTATAGATACATACTTTCTTCTCCCGTTTTAGTAAATGACTTGATTTAGGACTGAAGCTCTGAGATGTGCTGGTAGCATCTTGGAGGGGACACCCTACAAATTAGACTAAATGAGAAGCTGCAGGAATAAGGAAGCTGCAGTTGGGGGTGGCAAACTCAGCTCCATCCATGATGTAGGGCGTCGTCAGTGAGGGTGACGAGTCGCTTAGCCATTTGCGGTGCTGTGCAGTGATGGGGGTGTAGTGTGGCTGGACTTGTAAACAATTTAAAGAGAAAATATAAGACTTTTCTAATATATTAAATGTTGGTTCCAACATTGTTCATGCCAAAGAAGCTACTGCTTGTGTGGGCCAAACCCAGCCTGAGGCTGTTTGCTAACTGTGGGTGACAGAGCAGCTAGGTAGGTGTTAGGGCTCCCCCGGTCACTATGTATGCAGTGGAGTTGCTGTGCCCTTCATGCTGAATCCTGGTGATCTGGGGACAGCAATGTCTGGGTTCTTCAAGTGTGCACAGCATTTACAATGGAGCCACCTCCTTATCTGTCCCCCACAGCTGCTGTAGATTTTATGCTTATAGATTGTGCAAAACAAATAAGCCTATATCAACACACATGCACAAGCCAACAAAGCAGGATCTGCAATTGTTCTTTTTCAGTATAAAGGCTTGGCTTTTCAATTCACTGACTGCACGAATAAATTTAGGTTGTGTAATAAGTAGATTGTATTTTTGGGACACACTTGAGACCCACAGTGACTTGCACAAGGGCTCTTCTCCTGAGTCTGAGTGGTGGAATATTCTTTCCTTTCATCACAGTGTCCCCTATTTTCAGGGTGAACCCCATTTTCAGATTGAAGACTGTAATTGGGTATGGGTGAGAGTCTAGTTTTTTTTCTGACTTCAGTACACGAACAACATTTTATGTTCTAAATGATGGGAAAAAATTCCTTTTGGTAAGGGTAAAAAGTCAGCATTTCCTGATGCCTAATGTTTTCTACATGGATGATGTATTCTTTTCTCTCTTTTCTTATGGCTGTTTAGTTTGCAAATTCTTGATTTTTTAAAAAAAAACCTTTTATTAAATTTATATTTTAAACAATCTCTCTCTCTCTCTCTCTCTCTCTCTCTCTCTCTCACACACACACACACTCTCTCTCCCACTCACACACACATACTTTCTCTCTTACACACACAATACTCTCTCTCTCTCTCTCTCTCTCTCTCACACACACACACACACACACACACACACACTCTCTCTCCCACTCACACACACATACTTTCTCTCTTACACACACAATACTCTCTCTCTCTCTCTCTCTCTCTCTCTCTCTCTCACACACACACACACACACACACACACGCACGCACACACACACTCCGTTACACACACTACCTGCTCTCTCTCTGTCTCTCTCTCTCACACATGCTCACACTCACTTTCTCTCACACACAGACTTCTGATTCCGCTCGCTTCCTGTCTCGTCTCTTACCTCCTACCCCTGTTACCTCCCTAGAAGTCTCGTTCCCACATTCATACCTTCTGTTTCCTTTGGACCCACAGAGTTTAACCAGGCGTCTGTGAGATCATGGATTGGAACTATCCATTGGCGCATGATGATTCTGTCAGTAGGTACAAGACAGAAGACAATGTCTATCTTTCCTCCAGGAGCCAAGAGTTTAGCAGGGAGGGGTAGGGCGACATGGGCCCTTCCTTAATCCATGCCCACCCATTGACAGATATCATCCACAGTCAGGATACTCTTGGAGAGATTTAAGAAGTTTTGTGAGACAATGACAACTTATATTTTCAAACTGGTTTTGGCAGAGATAACCACATATTCAGATTATCCTTAAAAATAATGATTACATTAAAAGGTTGAAGGTATATTTGTAGCTATTGGTTGTTCCAGTTATGCTGTTTATTAGGTGTGTCTAATATTGAATGAGTGCAAAGTGTTGACATCGAGGGCCTTCCTGATAGATTTGTTATTATTACAGCTTTGGGTTTCAGCCCCTGGGCTTCGGATTGGAGGAGGACCACAAAGGAAGAAAAAAAAGACACCATGGGGTAGGCAAGTCATGAAAACATGGCCATGAGGGCTGGCCAGTTGGAGTTAAGAGCAGCCGAAATGGAACATGGCAAGTGATAACTCAGGGTTATCGATAGAGAAGTAGATACTAACAGCTTAGAGAATTCATAGCTGCCCAGCTCTAGTGTTTTAAGAGCTTACTGTAAATATAAAAGTTGTGTGTCTTTTATCTGGGAACTGAGTGATCAAAGGTGAGGTAGAAATGTCCAACTGAGATTAAATTATTAGTTCAACATACAGCTGTGTCCTCACCTACACACATACACTGCGGATATGACTTCCCCCGACTTGAAACGCACGTGCTCAGTTGTGATCGTTCATCTTCTGACCTTGTCCCTTTCAAGTAGTTTTCAGTGTTTGAACAGCAAGCGTTTTACTTGGGTAGCAGAGATAAGCACACATAACCTATGGCTGGGTATCTTGTCTGCATCTCAAGGTTTCTTAGGAGACCTGGGTATGTGCAGGCCCCATAACAAAATCTGCTGCACCTACAGGCTCCAGGTAGTCCTCCTGCAAGGGAACGGAGCTATTTAATGCCCTGTAGTTACTGATGGCAGGGCCTTTTTAAAAGAACTATTTCTTTTTAAAAATTATTTATTTTTATGTGTATGAGTGTTTTGTCTGCATGTATACATATGTACCATGTATATACCTGTTGCCTATGAAGGTCATAAGAGGGCATTAAGCCCCCTGAAACTGTAGTTACAGGTGATTGTAAGTTGCTATGTGGGTACTGGAAACTGAACCTGGGTCCTCTGTAAGAGCAGTATGCTCCTCTTACTCTCAGAGCCCCAAATTTTAACTCAGAATTGCTCCTGTCTAAAGGAAATACAGGGACAAAGAGTGGAACAGAGACAGACTCATTTCTTATATAGGATATTTGTATTAGTCAGGGTTCTCTAGAGGAACAGAATTGATAGAATTAATATATATGGGATTTATTAGTCTGGCTTACAGACTGTGTGGTACAGCTAGCTAGTCCAACAATGGCTGTCTGCCAATGGAAATTCCAAGAATCTAGTAGTTGTTCAGTCTGAGGCTGAATGTCTCAGCTGGTTCTTAGTATACATCGGAATCCCAAAGAAGCAGACTCTCATGCCAGTGAAGGAGTGAACTTGTTGGTGAGAGTGAGGGCAAACAGGCAAAAAGCACGGTTCCTCCTTCTATGTCCTCTCTATAGGCTCCCATCAGAAGGCACAACCCAGATTATAGGTGGATCTTCCCACCTCAAAAAACCTGGATTTAAAAAAAAAAACAAAAAACAACAAAAAAACCAACCTGGATTTAGGGTGGGTCTTCCCACTTTAGATGATTCAATCAATCAACCCCCCCCCCCAAAAAAAAAACCAAACCCCTCAGAGGTGTACCCATCCGTGCGTTTAGTTAATTTCACATGTAGTCAAGTTGACAACTAAGAATAGCCATTACAATGCCAAGCATTCAGAGAGCAACCCTGAACCCACCTAACATTAAACATTAGCTTTTGGCCATATTTACTTTAAAATAATGCAATTTATAGAAGTTCCCTCCACATGTCAACACACATTCATGTTCTGTAGCACTCATGTCTCCCCAGGAAAATCATACGTTCTAGAGGATGAATTTCAGTTAGGAAGTGCTTCGCATGTTGTGTAGATATAAATATTGGTATAATATGAGATGCAAAGGGAGCCTTTATCACCGTCATTTGTACGAATGACTCAGAAGATCTTGGTTAAATGTGATTCTAGAGAGATCACATCACTGCTTTGTTTTGCATTTTTCATCTAGAAATCCACTTTGGGGCTGTGGTATGAATATCTTATTTCTAAAGACGGTCAGACTTCAGCTTTATACTGATTTAAAAACTGGTCTTTGTACATAAATTATTGAGTTTGATGAGTGTTATTTCCTTATTAAACTTGAGTTATTTAAAACCAGATAAATTATCTACTCAACCATGGCTATTTCACTTCCACTTAATCTGCAGATGCTAAGAGAGCATGTTCCTTGCAGTCAGGGCCCCTGCCCTCCCGGACCACAGTACGCAAGGCATCAGTGTGGCAGAAGTGGCTGTGTTCTGTGGGAGAACCTCCCCTGTGTGGCCAGGACTCTGAGAGCAATTGTCACTGATATTGGGACAATGTCAGATGAGGGTGTGGGAAACAACTGGAGAGCTCATAAGTCCTCCCACCACCCTTGTCAGCCAGCTTCTCTCAGCCACTAGGAATTCTATTAGGAACAGAATGCTAGTAAGAGTAATTTATAATTGGGGTAATTGATGTTTTCTCAGTCTTATACTAAATATGGCTAAAACATCATTAGAAAATTCATTTTTTTATATATTTTAAAAATAGGCTTGATCTTTAGAGCAGTTCTAGGTTCAGTGTAAAATTAAGCAGAAAGTAGCAAGAGCACTCATAGCCAGCCCTTGCCACCCGCATGCACAGCCCCTGACTGCCGACACTTCCCCCAGTGGTGCCTTCCTTACAGTCAGTGAGTCCCCAGGTGTCAGTGATCATCACCTGACATATACACTCGACCCCTGAAGTCCGTCCTGGTATGCCATCTATGATTCCCATACAAATAAATAAGGGCATATATCCATCATGACAGGACTACATAGAATAGTTCAGTGATGGCGGGGTGGCTCCGTGGGGAGGGTACTTGTCACCCAGCTTAATGTCCTTCAATCGCTGGTGCCTGCATGGTGGAAGGAGAGAATGGACTCTCCAGGGTCAGACACACACATGCAAAAATAAAAGTAAAGAAGAATTTAGGGTAGTTTATTAAAAACCCTGTGCTCAGGGGGCCAGCAGCAGGCTCAATGGGTGGAAGCAATTACAGGGCAGCAAGTCTGATGATCGGAGTTCAGTCCTCAGAATCCACAGTGGAAGAAGAGAACCTGCTTGTAAAAGTGGACTTCTGACTTCTACACACACACACACACACACACACACACACACACACTATACACACTATACACAGAGTAACTTGCACTACACATACAGAGTAACACACATACACACTATACACACACACCCATGCACAGAGTAACATACCCCTCAGCACACACACACAGTAAAAAAGAAAAAAGAAGTGAAAACACTATGTCCCACCTACTCATCTTTCTTCTCCTGCCTTAAGGAATTTCTTGTTTTATTTTGTTGAATTTTAACATAACCTGAGTAAGAACAGGCTGCCTGAGATGCAAACTGGTTGCAGTGAGCTCCACCCCAAAGCCATCCTAAATAGATATTCTGGACTTGCCTTGGACGTAGTGTTAGCTTCTTCGGTCATCTGTGCCTCTATGAACTGCTAGGTTTGGCACAACTGCCCAAAATGTGTATCTATGCTTATGCATTAAATCCTGCAGCTTCCCAGCTGCTGCTCCCAAATCTCCCCTTCTCTATCTAGGCATCCTCAGAAGCTCCCCACAACACCTCCTGCACAGATCTGCCTCTGTACCCTTGCAGGCTGGGGGGCCTCTGCGCTCCTGATGTCTGATTACAGTGCAAACAGTCCTGTTTGCTTTTAGAGAAGCAAATGTTTTCTGTGTTCAACTGAGCTTGTAAAATTTCATTAAGAAGCCAATCATTAGCCCTGATTAAGTAAACACTGGATGTTTGGTATGAATATTTTATCTTCCTTTTCTTAAGCTGGCTCAGCTTTCTCAAGGTTACTGATTGTGAGCTGGGACCAATAATTTTTCAGTCGCCTGAACAGTTTGCCAGTTCATTATCAGGAATCTCCACCCACTGCATTAAACCAGGACCAGAACGGGAATTGGTTCTCTGCAGCTCCATTAGAGGAACATTCTGAATGGGGGGTTTTCCTGCCGCTCGTCCGATACAGAACAGGACACTTGGAACTGTTAGAAGTCGCCACTGGGCTTGGAAGCATCACGGGTTTCTGCTCTTCTCCATTTGGCCTCATAAACATTTCAGGCTTTCACAAAGACTAGAGTTCTCTTTTTACTGGTTGTGTGTGTGTGTGTGTGTGTGTGTGTGTGTGTGTGTGTGTATGTGTGTGTGTGTGTGTGTATGTGTGTGTGTGTGTGTGTGTGTGTGTGTATGTGTGTGTGTGTAGATATGCTTAATAGTAAGCATTTATTTTAAAATCTAAGATCAAAAGAGATGAAGCTGGATAAAGCTTAAGGCAGCTGCTACGGTGACTCAGACATTATGGCGTGACTGTGTTAACACTGCTGGGGGCACAATGACCTGGAATGATGCTGAGGCTTCCCCTTAGGGAAAAGGCACCATGGTAGCATTTTCCAAGTGTGCTTCCCAGAGTCCAGAAAGTCTTCCTCCCAAGGAGCCAGAAGAGGTAATTCAGTGGCCAAATAAATTTGGAAGACTCTTTTACCACATATCCCCTCATGTTCTAGGGATTTTAACACACTGCTGTATGAAAGACTGACGGTTCCTGGCCATCAGACATCAGCTTAATAAGATGTTAGTTAACGCACCTGACTTCTAGGTCTTTACAAGTTTTCTTAGTTACTTCTAACCTAAGACCATCCTTCAATCCAACAGACAAGCCCACCCAAACCCCCCAGAATAGTCTTGGGCATTGTTTCTTGAACTTCAGGGTACAACAGAATCTTAGAGGGCATATTAACACAGGTTGATGGCTGTTGCCACAGGGCTTCTGATCTGGCATGTACCAGGAGGTACCCAAGGGTCTGCACTGCTACTAAGTTTCTAGGAGTTGCTAGCATTGCTGTTTGGGGACCACACTTTGAGGACTGGCCCGCAGTCAGACTGGAAATAAATAGAAGAGCTATTCTGAGTGAATAGGAGACATCCTAGGCCCACTGCTATGTGATGTGCAAGTCAGGGTACTCACTCAACAGCTGCAGTTGCTGGTTCCAAGCCCTGTGCGAGGTACTGGGGATGCACTGATGCTGAGTATAGGCCTGGTCTCTGTCCTCAGAAGCCTGCAGTGTAGTGGAGAGACAGGCAGTGATCTGTAGAGAAGGTAGGTCAATTGGTTCTTATAAACTAAGAAGCCTGTTGAGAATGGAGCTATGACACTGAGCTAAAGAGACAGGAAAGCCTCTGCAGCAGTAGCGACATCTAAACTGAGACTGGCCATGAGAAACTGGGCATCTTGAGAAGACTGAAATATTCTTCGGATTGGAGAAAAATATGAGCACAAACCTCTACAGTGGAGTGAAGCATGGGCTTGCTGCAGTGTTCATATGGATTTCTTATACGTGCCGTGGGTGGCCAGGAGATGAGTAGCCTGTTTCTCAGGGGACATGAGACAGGTCACTCAAGTCTAGGTGATAGGTTAGATGGGAAGGGCACAGAAGAGCTGGCTGTCAGGAGTGACACCTGGCCTGAGCAGCAGAGAGGGGACGTGACTGGGTGATACCAGGACCTAATTTGTTTCTGGGAGAAGACAGAACCCAAGGCTTGCTTTTCAGGGTGCAATGAAGTCATCATTATTCTGCAAATATAGTAATTGGCTGTTTGTTGGAAAAGGGGTTGGGCTTAATACATGTTCTTGTTGACCAGGTTTCCTATCTAGTGGGTATCAGTGACTGCCTAGCTGCTTTGAGTTGGAAAATAAATAAGGTCATTGAATAGTAAACAGAATGTATCTTTCTGTAATAAGCAAAGTACTTAAGGATCCCAGAGACTGTGATGGTTGCCATGTGACAAGCATGGAACAGCTATTCTATTATGCTCAGGGCTTGTCAGGGTTAGGAATCCTGACAAGGCACAGTAAGATAGCTTTTACTATGTCAGGACATCTGGGATTAGCTGGAGAGACCTATCAGCTGGATAGGTCATAGAAGGATAAAATAATTTTGGGGTTCTTTGCTCACAAATCTGTCAGCCTGAGCACAGCCTTTTCATGTGTTTGGGGTTTTCTCTCTGCAGGGCAGCCACAGTGAAGTTCTGACATGGTGTTTCAAGGATCATAGATGAACATGTTTATGAAGGTGTCTGATCTCTGAATTATGTAGGCAGGTAGTCAAACTCAAATTCTGCTTCAAGGAGGCCCAGGTGAGGAGGGATTGCTGGGCTTTTCAAGCTGCCTCTGGCAAGAGGTGACCCTTTGGGAAGAAGACCCAAATGAAGGGGAAGAGTTGAGCAGTTTTTCGTTAAATCGCATGTTAAAGACTTATCTCTGGCCTGGAGCCATGTGAGTAGTAGGTTTTCCAGTCTCTTCTACTTGCCCAGTCCTCAGAAGTGAAGCAACCGACCCTAGTTCATGCTATTAGATAATTAGAGGATGTTCATAAACCAGGGCATGAAAGAACAGGCTTGACCTGGTCACAGGTTTCCCAAGAGGCTTGCTCTAATATATTCTGGTGAGCTTCATCCTCAAAGTGACAGTGCCCAGTGTTGGGAACTATTCTTGATTCTGGTCATCTTAAATAGAAAATGCTAGTCTGCATTAGTTGATCCAGACCCAAGATAAGTTCCCTGATCTAAAGGAATCTAAGTAGATTCCCAAAAGGGGAGCATAGACATCCTAAGAGCGTATACGCTGACCCAGTCGGAAAATGCAATATCTACCTCAAGTGTCTTAAAAATATTTTTAAATGTGCACTTTATGTTCATGCCATCGAACAATGATGCAGTGCATTAGTATGTTTTTTTAAAATTTACAAATGCCTAGTTAGATAATTTGCATATGTTCAAATTGTTTTGGTAATGGAATAGATATTGCTTCTTAAAATTTTATCTTTTGACAATTTAACACATGTATGCAATATATTGTTTTTTTTTTAATTTTTAAATTTTTTTTTGATACTTTATTTACATTTCCGATGTTTCCCCTTTTCTGGGTCTCCTCTTTGGAAACCCCCTATCCCCTCCCCCTCCCCGCCTCTGTGAGGGAATTCCTCCTCCCACCTACCCGCCCACCCATTCCCATATTCCCACCTTGACATTCCCCTTTACTGGGGCCTCTAGCACCCTCAGGCCCAAAGTCCTCTC
>CM052709.1:47359527-47410638 GCA_028551405.1 Uromys caudimaculatus
TAACTGCTGGACTGAGAGTGAGGTCCTAGATGGAGGAGTTGGAGGAAGGTCTGAAGGAGCTGAGGGAATTTGCAGCCCCATGGAGGGAGCAAGAGAGTCAATGGGCCTGACCCCCCCCCCCCGTCCTCCTGGAGTTTGGACCACCAACCAAAGAATACACATTGATGGACTTATGGTTTGGACCACATGTGGCAGAGGATGACCTCGATGGCCATCAGGGAGAGAGGAAAGGCCCTTGGGCCTGAGGATATTAGAGGCCTCAGTAAAGGGGAAGGTCAAGGCGGGAATATGAGGATGGGTGGACGGGGGGTGGGGGTGGGAAGTGGAATTCCCTCCTAGAGGCGGGTTGGGGAGGGGACAGGGGGTATCCAAAGAGGAGACTCAGAAAAGGGGAAACATTGGAAATGTACATAAAGTATCAAAAATAAAAAAGGAAAAAAAAAAAAAGAAGGATATTTGTTCCCTCTAAGTTTATTCAAGAATTATCAATGAGCAGGCAGAAATAAATAAGACTCCAGCCTACACTCAAAGTGTCTGAGATAGACCTTAAAGACCCTGTCAAGAATATGACCAAACACAAGGTTTCTACATTCAGACCCTATTAAGGACTAAATCTTGTCACTGTCAATTCAAATATTGAAGTCACTGAAGACTATGCCTTTGAGAGCTATTGGAAGGTCCTGGCGGGGGATCACAGATGCTCCTGTACCCTGACAGAAGACTGGTCCTCTACTCAGGGAAGGGCATCCTCTTTCAAGCAAATGTACAGCTTTGGGAGGGATACAGATTACGTTTACATCCAAGACAAGGCCTTTGTGGAGGACATTATGACTTAAACACTTGTGGATCAATCTTCAAAACACTTTGCAATCATCCCCAAATGTTTCCCCAGCTTTAGCCAGTGGGCACTGGCTGTTTTATAATGATTACTTGTTTAAAATAAGATATAACAAAGGCTAGTTAGAGAATGGGGGGGTGAGGGGGAGCAGAGAAGAACCCATTACATAGGAGAAAGAACTATAAAGTGTGACCTGGCTGCAAGGGCAGTGAGCTCTGTGGTGAGCTCTGTGAGGTAAGAGGAAGGTAAGGACAGGGTGTCCACACTTAGAGGAAGACACCTCAACGACTAAGTGTGGGTTTCCAAATGGAGAAGAAAGGGCAGTCCATCCTAAAGAGAAATGTGCACAGGGTGGACATGCAGAGAACCTGCCAGAAACCATCTCCGGAGTGAGGGATGACTGTGGGAAGTGCAGGGTTCAGAGGCTGACGCTGGAGTTGCCCCGTGTGGGGAAGGATCTTCTTCACAGCCAGCTCCACCTTTTCCTAGCTGCCCACTGAGACCATTTCCCTCATGGAACTCAAGACTAAGCATGGTCATCACTGGCCACACCCCCTCATTGGATGATTAGTAATAGGGCCAAATGGCATAGTGAGAAAACTTTATGTAACCATTTAACTCTACACAAATAATGTTTTTGTTAAAAAATGGTTAGTGGTGTCAGTATGGAATATTCGGCCTCTTTTCCCCCTAAACTTCAAATCTTGGCAACTACATGTATGCATTTGCTTACAACTTTTGTAAATGTTTTAGTCCTAACAGACAGCTGGATCGTGGCAGTGTCCCAAGTTTCAGCATAAGAATCATCCAAAATGCTTATAAGATCCCTACGTCTCTTTCCTGAGAATTCTGATCAAGTTCATCTAGAGAAGGGGACTGTGAGTGTGGATTCTAGTAAGTCAGCACCTAACTCTTTGGAGCTAGAAGCAAACACTAACCTCAAGTGGCTCTACAAAGAGATCCTCCCCACGCCTGCTTTCTTCCTGCTAACCAAGTCCCCAGCAGAACCACACCAATCTTTGCACACTGCTCTGCCTGCCGAGCTCTTAGCAAAATGCTGTTGGGCCAGTTTCTGCCTAAATGAACCTTGATGGAGGGAAAAAAGCCCAACAGCCAGAAGGCAACATGTAGAGGCAGAGTCTGGCAGACTGTCGTGTTAAATCAACAGAGATCACATGACAGCTGACAGACTCAGAGTCTGAGGTGTGAGGCCAGCACAGGCATTACTGAACCAATGGTTAGTCACTGAACAAGAACACGGTGATTCGCACAGGGCCTCTCGCTCATGAGCACAAGGAATGCAGATACTCTGCAGGATTCATTACGTCCTCAAGCTCCCCAGGCAAGGCAAGCCTCCCAAGCAATGACTGGAATGTTCCCAAGGGATGTCTCCCTAGCACAGCTGCCAGGGAAGGGTGCCAGAGCAGTTTCTAAGCACATGGAGGTGTGTCGAGCTTCCCAAAGGCCCCGAGCTTAGCTCTGCTCAGAGCTGCTTTGTACTACATGGTCAGACGAAGATTCCCTGGCTTCCATGGGAGGAAGCTGAGCCTTTGCATGTCCTGTCACATAAACACATCCACACACGCACAACCACACATGTATGTACTGTGCACATACGCATCTATGCTTGGATACGTATGCACAGAGACACGTGTCAATTCACTCCCTGCCAACATGCCTGTTCTCCACAGCCCATGCCAGACAGACATGTCTACTCCATTATGCTCTATAGCTGTCCCCATTGTCTTCACACCTGTGAATCCAAGTGTCAGCCAACTCCAGAGCAGAACTTCCCAGACAGACGCATTGATTGTATAAAAGCTGCAGGTCTGCAGTGACTCTCAGATAAGTAGTGTTCTCTTATAGACTTAGGGGCCTCTCTCTTCCTTTCTCTCTCTCACTCTCCCTCCCAAATAGAATATAGTCAGAAAACACTCACTCGGGGAGTTCTGTTCATTGAGAATTCAAATATTTACCTGCATGATTATTCTAATTTCAATATTTTCTCCCTAAGTATTGGAGAGTTACACTCTGCCACCATTTATCATTATAACATCCCCAGTTTTTGCGTTAGTGGGGCTAAACCTTAAAAGGGAAGCTTCACCAGCACGAGGCTGTGTCTTAAGCCTTGGTGTGCACAGCTCAAGGGGTCTCCCCCGGCCACAGTTTTGCTCCACATGGGTTTCAGTCAGTGGCAGTCAACTTCAGTTCAAAAATATTAAATGGAAAATTCCAAGAATAAACAATTTTCTTTTTTTACATTACACACCATTCTAAAAAGCATCTCAAAATGTTGTGCCCTCTTGCTCTATCCTGCCTAGGATGTGAATACACTACCTGCCCATGAGTCTCAGGTGCCACCTCAGCTATCAGATGATCTGTTCAAGTGTCCCTTATTTATAAATGTCCCCAAAACATATCAGTAGTGGTGGTGGCCATTTCATTACAGCTTAATTGCTGTATTTTATTACTGATCACGATAAATCAAGTGTCATCATAAGGAGGTGCATACACACATATTAAAAGGAAGCCTCGTACACACTGAGTGTGCTACAGTCTAAGGTTTCAGGCTCTCACTGTGGTTCTAGAACACATGCCCTTCAGATAAGGAGACACTACTGTGTTCTTTTTAAAACTCCTCCCTTAGCACAAGTACAGGCAATGTAAGGCTGAGCAGTGCAGGATTTGGTGAACACACTCTCAAAACAAGAGTCAAAATTGTGAAGAAACAAAACAGTAACAGGGAAAAGGGAGTATTTTTAGAGATGCAGCAGTCACTTCAACTCCCATTACTAGAATTGTCTTTGCACCTTAGCAGCTACACCCCAGCAATGCTTGCACGTTCCGTGAATACTAGCACAGTCCCCTGAGTGATGCAGAAGGCAGCTGGCGTCTCCCAGCCTGGCTTCCCAGTGGCATGGGGAGGAGGGGAGATTTGGATGGGACTTGTCCCCCACTTCCATCCACTCCCATCTTTCCTGGAAGGGAGGACAGCCACATTTAGAGGTGACTGGCCACCGGGCTGATGACACTTGACCTGTATGTACAGCAGAGCAGAGGGCTCCTTGTATTTGATGGCCATTGTGAGTTCTGTAGCAAACACGAAAAAACAAAGACTCAAAAGAAAGCTGCTGTCCCTTCTCACAGCCCTGTCAACCTAGTAAGGAAGCATTATTCCTTTTTACTCTCAGCCTTGGGAAACAAACCAGGAAGGAAGGGAGGAAGGGAGGACGAGAGGGAGGAAGGAAGGCAGCTTCATTTTCAAAAGACATTATTCTCAAATATAAAGTAGGGTTACAATTCCACTAGAGGGCGCAAGATAGTAATTTGTTAGCCTATCAATATACAGGTGGTATAGTTAAGCGGAAGGAAGGGAATTAAAGGGTCGTCTGCTTCAACTTTAAGAAAGTTCTTAGAAGCAAGCACACACACTCACACACACACCACGAATACACACACACAAAAAAAAAAGGTGAAAGAAACGGATCAAACGGTACTGTTCAAATCCCACTTTTCCACTGCGCTGTGAGGGCCCATTGTTTCAGGAACTACAAACAGACTATATGGATCAATCCTAGGTTTGAGAGTCATTTTCATCATTTGAAAACACAGTTTAGAAGATGAAGGAATGACTCAATTGGTAAAGTCAATGCCACACAAGCAGAAGGAACTGAGTTCAGATCTCCAGCACTCAAGTAGAATAGTGCTGGAGGCGGGGAGATCCGTAGAACCACTGGCCAGCCCACCTAGCCCAATGGAGGAGGTCTCAAAAAAATAAGGTGGAGCCAGTGTGATGGCATGCCTCAGGAAGCAGAGGGGGTGGATCTCTGTGAGTTCAAGGCCAACCTGGTCTACATAGTGAGTTCTAAGACAGCCAGGGCTTCATAACAGAATGAAAATACTAAGGTAGAGAGTGATAGAGGAAATCACTGGACATCGACCTCTGTCCACCACGGGCGCGTGCCTCCACATGCATAAATATGAGCACATACATGCACTATACATCAACACAGAAATGAAAAACACAGTTCAATCCTTCTGTCAAGTCCAGGGCTGGAGAAGGTGTTTCATTCTAGGTTCAGTCAGAGCAGCTGACATGGGAGAAAAAGAGGAAAAAACAAACTGACAAGCTTGAGGTTGGTAAATTATTTACCTAGCATGCATGAGAGACTAATCAATATAACAACAAAATTCATGTGTTCTATGGAAACCACTAATTAGACTTCTGCTGAACCCACATGGCCTTCCTGTGGTCAGCTGCAAGCTTTTGTCTATCTAAGCAGACCTTGGAGGAGAAGCAGGGGAGAGAGGCTCACCGAGACCGGGACCTACAGCCAGGGGTCATAAATCCAAACACATCTAGAAGTTGGCCTAGCACTGTGCTCCACATCCCTGGTGTACTGCTTGTCTTTCTCTGATGAGATCGGGTAACTAAGGACCCCAAATGTAAAAGCAGGCATCTTGTATGCCGATCAGGAAGGGATGATGCTGGAATCAATCAATAGCTAGAGCGAGCATTGATGCTCCTAAACATCTTACACTTGAGCATCCTGGGCACCGTGCATCGCCAAGGAAGGATGGGAGCGTGTTATTAGTACCTAATCACTGACACACCAATAATCTGGCTGCATAAAACTGTCAGCTTGTGAGAGTAACCTGGAGCACTTCATTACGTAACAACTGGTTTTTGTATGAGGCAGAGCTTGCATTTTTGCAAAAGGGTAATAAAAATTTGTTCGAGTCACTTGGTTTAATGAACAAAACGTGTTGGTGTTCTTCACCAGCAGGCCCAGGTGGGCGGTGTTCTGCAAGGGTGCTGGTGAGCGCTTCCCGACTGTAGATCACCCTTTACCTGGGGAGCTCACCCCACCACAAAAGAATGATGAACCTGAAAATCAAAACTGTCTCCCTAAGTACTGTAAGACCCAGACAGAATACACTCAGTACTCATAAGCATAATTTTTAATTAGGGAGCGAGGCAGTCAGAGTTTGAAAATGTCTCTTAGCTGGGTGTGGTGGCTCACACTGGGAAACCCGGTATTTGGGTCATCTGGGGCAGGTAGAAAGAGATTGTGAGCTTCAGATCAGCATGGGAAACAGCAAGTACCCATCTCTTAATTAATCAACTAATTAATTAATTAGTAAAGGCTTGGACTTAATAAAATGACAATTTCAATCATCAGAACCCACATTCATTAAAAAAAAAAAAAAAAAAAAAAATAAGGCCTGATGAGGCACCATTGTCACCCCAGTGCTGGGGGCCAGGAGTCAGCCTGCCTAGTCTACTCAGCAAGTTCCAAGACCCTGGTTCCAGAAAAAAGGGGGGGGGGGGCAGTGCTTGAGGAATGATACCAACATCATCCTCCATTCTATGCCCACAAACACACATACACACACACATACATACACACACATTCACACATGCACATACACACACATATACATATGCACATACACACATACACACACGCACATGAACATACATGCACACATGCACATACACACACATGTATACACATGCACATACATACATATACACACATATACATATGCACACATGCGGACACACACATAAATGTGAACCCACACACACAGTAACCACACAGGAAAGAAGGAAGGGAATGTGGAGACAAAGGGTTTCTACGGCACATGTTACGAAGTCAATGTTTATAATATGTCTAGTTATTTACCAAAAACAAAAAGAAAGCACATAAAATCCCAAGTTATAGTAAGAACCCCTCTACTTAAATAGAATTAAAAACATGAAGTACATTTCATCAGAAAGTGGGTAAGTTATTACCCAACCTTTTCAAAATGGAAACAACAGAGGCAGCCGCTCAGCAGTGGGTTCTGAGGACCAATTACCAAGCAGGGGACAGTCATATGCTTTGCTGCTCCTCTGTTCTCCAAGCTCCTCCTTGACCTCTCTGCTCTTTGAGGACACTCATCTTCCCCAGAGGACAGATAACCCAAGATAAAATGAAGTCCAGATATGTCAGCTTTGCTACTGGCTACTGAAAGACATGAAAGGAGAGTCTAGGCAGAGGAGTGATGAAAGCACAGATCAGTTAAACTGACACCTGAGCCTGATCTTCTGACCGAAGATTGCCCTTTCACCACAGGAGGGAGACGGCTGCTGTAAAGCAGGTTGACTGGGATTCTCCTAAGCAGTCTCCTCATCTAGAAGATGAGTTACTCATAGCCATTTTACAAGACACACTCAACAAACTGTGTAATGCTCTGCAACCCCATACAAGGCAGATGCCTAGTGTTCCTGCCAAGAAATCAAGGATCCTTCTGATTTGGAGGTAAAAGCCCAAATGTCTTTACAGGTGAGTTTCCTTGTGTCCATCCTACAGACTGGATAAATAAAGGATCTTGGAAGATTTCCTTTAAGGTTATAGAGTAAGAGTTAGTGAGGGGGCTGAGCAGGTAAACGGCTTGCCAGGCAAGCGAGAAGACCTGAATTTGAGTCTGAGCCCTGGAATCTATGAGGGAAGGACTCCCAAAGCTGTCTTCTGATTTCCATGCACATGTACACATACATACACAGTGATAATAATAAGAATCTTATTATACATATTTATATACTATTACATATTATTAATATACTATATATTTCATATATGACATATGTAATATAACTATACATTATTATGATACAGTATTATTATTATTACATAAAATAATACAACTGTAGAACAATCATGGTGCACAGATGATTATGAGCAAAGAGCACTATACACATGCATGAAGATGGTCTAAGAGGGCCTATTCTTTTATAGATTTAACATAAGCTGATTTTTAAATGTGCTGTGTATTTATGCCTGCTTGATAGGGTTGGAAACTGATCTTACTACTACTGAAGGTTAGCAAACACATGTACAGTTAGGCCATCTTTGGTGATCTCTTGGTTACAAAGGAAACGACCCCCCTGTTTGGATCTGTGATTGGCCAAACGGTTTGCCTGCTAGTGAGAACTGAGTTGAAAGGCTTACATTCTCCTAATTCTGCCCCGGCAGAGCCTTCTCTCATGTGCCACTCAGATGAGGCATGAGATGATGGAGTAGCTGTGATAGCCTAAAACCAACTCAGCATCAGTTTCCACACACCCCCATCTTGTTTTTACTTTTGTTTTTGCTCGTGGATGTTCATTTGTTTTTTTGAGACAAGGCCTTGCTACATATAACTCAGGCTGGTCTAGAACTTACTATATAACCCAGGCTAGCCTACTGCTCTCAATAGAACTCCTGCACACTAGGATTATGGGTGTGAGCCACTGTACCCAAATACTAAATACCTAGTAGCCTGCAAAGCACTACCAAATGAAGGATACAGTCTCTATGATATGTGGATAGTCACACTACATAGTAGCTATATACGGACATACAGATTTTATTTCTGATAAAACCATTCTTTTTGTGAGAGATGGGGTGAGACAAGGTTTTTGTATAGCCTTGGCTGTCCTAGAACTAGTTCTGTAGACCACGCTGGCCTCAAACTCACAAAGATCTGCCTGCTTCTGTCTCCCGAATAGTGGGTTTGAAGGCCTGTGCCCACCACCACCAAACCTGATATGACTACTCCTTAAAAGCCAACACTGAAACACAAAGTCAGAAAACAAAATTGAGGAAGGGAGACTTTTGTGGATATGTGTCATCAGAAAGATGGCGAGCGAGCTGTGAGGTGGTCTGTGAGGGATGGGCTAAGAACAGAGCTCTCTAAGTGATCAGGTAGCAGAGTACGTGGCCGGCCAGGAGGAGCACTGAGCCAGCAACAGGAGTTCTAACCTAATCTGTGGACAAACAGGAATTCAGGTCTTGAGCAAGAGAAAAGCATGGAGCTTTCGCAAGCATGTGCTCTGGCCACAGCATGTGCACTGGAAGAGGAGACACTGGGGTTGGAGACCCAGTGAGAAGACAATTGTCACAATTTAAGATACTGCAGGAAGGTGCTTTCTGCTCTTCCTTGTGACAGGTTTGCCAAGTATGACCTACAGAGATGCAGTGAAAACTACAGACACTGTTTTCAACTCTTTAGTGCCTGCTCTGTTCCTGGATGCAAGTTTGGCTCAGTATCTTGGCTACTTTCCTTCTCTCTTTATATATAGCCCAGAGTTCCTGCCCCAAGTCACAAATGTTTTCAGGTGAACTTGAGGTTACTTCCTTTAGCTCCGGAATCTTGCCATCCCACTCCACACATGTACACAGAACCTCTGCATATGTAAGCTCTGTTTTGTCAGGATTGACACTTGAGCACTGAATTGAAATCATAACATTTCAAAAATAGGCCATATCCATAAAGAGGAAAGGAAAACAAAACAAGGCAGATATGCTTTGCCAAGGACCATATTTTCATCAGGATCTGCTGCCAACTACTCCAATCTTTTTTTTAAAAACTCTGTCTAGTTTCAAATGGCTGGAGATCTAATCTAAACCTTAGCTAAGTTAATTAAATAGTGTTGGGGAAAGAACTTTTAAAGAGAACTGGGACCAGGGAGGTAGCTCCACAGATAAAGGCTCTTGCCAAGAAGCCTGATGCTCTGAGTTCAGTCCCTGGAGTCCACTTGCTGGAAAGGGAGAATTGCCCTGAGTTATCTTCTGACCTTCATGTATACACCACGGCACACTTGTGCATATGGGTGCATACACACATAAATAAATGTAATTTTTAAAAACCCATTTGAGTAAGAACACAGTGGATCCAAGAGAATAGTATGTATAGAATATTTAAATCAGCATATTCTTAGTGAAACAAAAAGAACAATGATAATTCTTTAAGGTCCTGTTTTACAATTTGTTTAGAGGCTTTATTTCCTAACTGTTTTGCTTACATTCTTTCTACAGCTGTACCTCATAGCATATTACATCATATTTCAAATATGATGTTAATCAGTATGAGCCATTTCAGAGATCTTCGTGATGGGGGTAGGGGAGACCTTAAAGATATATGACTTTAAAAGTTATAGAATACTCAGAAAAATGTCTTTGTTTAGAGACATAAAGCACTTTGTTTTCAGTCGCAGGGTCTAAGATGTGACTATTGTTAATAACTAATATACCTCTCCCTTATCATAAGGAATAATACATTATTAATTCCTCCTTTATCAAAAACGTATGCCATAAAATGACCTTTATCATGGCTGTTCTTGTGGTGGCCACTTAAGCAGTTATAATTTTGGCAGCCTCAGACGTGAGAAGAGGAATAAGGCAATTTGAGTTGCATTAAATACAAGATCGCCATGTAGACACAAAAGCCATTCCTTAGGACGGAATCAATCCTGCTAACTGGGGATGGTGTGGGCTACAAGTACCACCACTGAACAACATAGACTAACTTAGTCAAAATAAGTCACTTATGATTCTGGAAAACTCCAAACTGAGTTTGTCTGAAATCTATTATAATCTGAATTCTCTGAAAGGAGCGGCAAGCCAATTTTTACACAAGCATCCCTTCCAAAAGCTTACTATGAGTTTCTCTTGAGCTTTGTCCTTCTTGCCTATGGATTTCTCTTTGATCTCCATGAGCACTTTGTGGAAGGGGGATATGACAGTTCAGCTCTCACTATGTCTCCACAGATGGAGGATCAGGGTCATGTGCAAACCGCCGTCAGTTACCTCAGTGTCCTGACACTCTCAGACCTGTAGCCTGGATCACCTCTGCCTGCAAGGACTGGAGGATGCCCTGCTACCTACAAAGCCAGGAACATCACCCAGAACGCGGATCTAAGACTCCTCTCCATGTAGTCTTCTGAGAAGCACCTTTGGCTTCTCCAGCCCAAATCATGGCAAGGGCATACACTGATGGATGCCTAAGGGAAACGATAAGACAGCAGGAAGAGAGAGGAGTCTGTGGGGCTGGAAAGCAGTCGATATGGGAAATAGGAACTCTTACAGAAGCAGACAGGCCTATCTGACTTCCTTTCAAAGACACTGGCCCAGTTCATATTTACTTTATTTCTCTAACTGCTACCCACCCAGATACTGATAAGGGATGTTTTCTAAACATTATTCAAATGCATTCTGACAAGCATACTTAGTCCTGGTCCACAATGATTTACTAAGCATAAGAAATTTACCATCCTTCCCTTGAGGGGATCTCTAACATGTAACAGGAAGCACACAGCATACGCAGCGTGAATGAGAGAGAAATTGTCTGGCCCTCTGAAAGATGCAGCCTTTGAAGTAAGTACTGGAGGTTGGTGAGGGTTTAAAAAGACAGGGTGTCAGTGGAAAGAAAACAAGTACCTTCACATTTTGAAGGGTGTGAGCTGACAGAACGAGTAGAAGGAACAGTTTTCTCCATGGACCATGGGTGAACAGATGGAGGGAAAGAAGTCAATAGGGTAAGATCACAGAAGTCCTTTGGTGCCTGCCTAATAAATTTGGACTCTCTTCTGTAGAATTGGGGAGCTGTAATCTGTTTTTGCAGGGGGGAGGGTGACTTAAGAATCGTGTTTTGGGGGCTGGAGAGACAGCTCAGTGAGAGCAACCACAGCTCTTGGTTCCCAGCTCCTTCATCAGACAGTTCACGGTTGGCTATACCTTCAGCTCCAAGGGAACCAACATCCTTTTCTGGCCTCCATGGACACTGTATGAACATTGTGCACATACATTCAAGCAGGTGCATGCATATATGCATAAATAAAAACAAAGTGTTTAATTAAAAAGAAAAGAAAAATTGTACTTTAGAGACAGGCATGGTACAGCACACACCTATAATCTCAGCACTTGGACAGTAAAGGCAAAGGACTGGGAGTGGTTATCCTCAGCTACATAGATAAGTTTGAGGCCAGCCTGGGCTACACATGACCCTATCTTAAAATAAGAGTTGGGTTTTTTCAAATAATAACCCCAGTAGTAGATTGTGTAAAAGCTAAGAGAAACACGTCACAAGGGAGGAGATGACAGTACCAGCTTAGGAGAGAGTTTACGGGGATGGGTTATCCTCAGCTATGCAAGGAAACAGGGTCTCCATGACCAGTCTATAGATCTAAAGGGTGTATGTGCCCTCCACACCTTTAGAGTGGTACAAGCAGCCCACGAGTTGGAGCTGCCTGAAGACTCTCATTAACCACTGGCAGAGTGCAGGGCTCTCTGCAGTTTCCAGCCCAGGCATCAGCAGGAGCTTGATGGAGGAGTGCAGTTGAGCTATGAACCTCTATGCTGGGGAAAGCCAGTTGCTAGCTGTGCTATGCTCAGCTGAGACCGGAAGTTGCTGGGCCTCTGAAGGTAGCACATCCCACATCTGCAGGACCTGTTACTCATCAGCAGCATGACCACAAAAACACAGCCTGGTGCCGTCGGTTTGAGTATTGCTTGCTCAGTCCAGGTCTGAATAACAAGGGATCTACTTGTGCTACGAGCTAAATGAATAACAACAACAAATGTATGGTATCTTTCTCCATATTTAGCTCCCAACTCAAAACTTAGAGGATAAGATACCTTTTTTTTTCCAATCATGCAGTTTCAAAACCAGAAAAAAAAATGATGAGAAAGGGGCATCAAACCCTTATGCATTGTCTCTTTGTCTTGTGTTTGCTAGGTTACATCTTAAGTAATTGTTTTATTACAACATTACGAAGTCAGGTAAAGAAAACCTTAATAACTGTTCCCATCACCCATGATATAATAGGCTAATATATGCTCTTTGACACATTTCCTGAATGCTGCTGTTGTACACAAAAGTACCAATACATATGATATTGAGTTATCACTAAAATGGGCTTTTACTATGTTTCTCTTTAAAACCTGTAACATACTGAGGTTATCTCCCAGTTGAGCTACAGGATTACCTAATTTCTTTATACCAATATAGTGTTCTAGGACGCAGATATATTGTAACATAGCCTGGCCACGCGTTGCACAAAGAAGAGCTACAGAGCTGAAAGTGTTTTATGAATGCCTATGGTATGCAATTTTTATAAAATACACAAAAGAAATGTACATTGTAGCCCATTCTTCAGAGACTGCCAAATAAAGGTGGGGAAATAAGGCTGCCCCAGGTAGACAATGCAAATGTACAAGACAGCACTCCAGAGTTCTCCAGACCTGAAGCAAGAGCTGCCAGGTTTCCCTCTGCACCAAGACAGACTACAGAAAGCTCAGAGGGGTCTCCTCTGTTCAACCATCCCAGAAGCCTTGTTTGACTGACCAGGACAGCACAGTAGTCAGCCTGGGGAGGGTGCATCACTTGAGCAAGACCTAGAAGTAGGCTAGAGCACACAAAAGAGGGGGAAGGTGTTTGACAAATGAATGACAGCACCACAGGTGGGTGTGTGTTCGGCAGAGGGGCATGGCAACCAGGGGTCCCTGGGCTCCACCTTCCTCTCATACGCCCCTCATCTCTACACAGCTCCTTAAAGATGCAAAGGATTCAAGCACCCGCAGCACTGCCATGAGAATGATTTAACATGTGATTTCAGGCAGCATGAGCTTGGCAATGTCCCCCAGGTCCTTTCTTCCCATCATTCCTGTGTTAACTGTTGAGCAGCATGCATGTAAACACATGTGCTTACTCACACATATGGCTGTGGGCAATCATTCACACTGTCCCATTCATCTGGAAAACAACATGAATAACACAGAGAAAGAAAGTAGCACTGAAGCTTAAGCAGTTATGATTTAACCAAATCACCAAGTCCGCTTGTTTGTTTGTTTGTTTGCTTGCTTGCTGTTGAGATAGAGTCTCAGGTAGCCTCAAACTTAAGTAGCTGAAGCTGGTCTTGAACTCCTGCTCCTTCTGCAGCCACCTCCCCAGTGCTGGGATTACACCCTATGTCAGCACACCTAGCTAAGTCTTTTCTAGCAAAAACTCTGAAAATGTTGATGTTGACAGTTACCCCAGTGTTGAGCTTCCTCTCAATGCTGCAATTATGTTTGTAACATGTCCAAATTCACTTAGCTACATGTTTAATGGTGTGCTTTAAACTCAACATACTTTTAGCAAATATAATTTGAGAGCTCAGTGCATATGCCGAGTGTACGTTATGCCAACACCGACAGAGGTACCTCAGTGAGAAAGTTCCACAGACAGAACAAGCATCTTGTAAAGTGCTGTGAAATACAAAGGCTGAGAGACCTACAGAGACTTCTAGGATACTCCTTTTCACCTGACTGGTCTAAAGTTGTCTATGAGCATTGTTTTAAAAAACATTAGGAAAGCAAAGTTCACTTCCAGGATGCTAAGCTGAACAGCAAGTTTGAAAACATAATCTTGACAGTCAAACTGCAGAAAATCAGGACTTTTAATAAGGACAATGAGTTGAGTTCAGGTTGAGTTCAATTGCTGTTGCTTCTATTTAGTAATAAAACTAGAATTAAAAAACACCACTGCCCTTGACGTCTGCTACATGGGGTCAGCCACAAAGATGGAGATCCAAGACACAGTATCAGTTTGGTGAGGTCTTAGGCCCCCATGGTCAATGGACTGGAACCAAGGTCACTCCTTTCCTGGTGACATCACACCCTATCCCTTACCAACATCACATTACCCCTAATATAGGCAATGTGAAAACTCTGTTCATGTCTTTACACATTAAGACAAGACTTGGGAATCTGTACTACACACTTAACATCAAAATTCAGAAATTATCCAGTCAGTGTTCAATATTCTAGCACCTTAAAATGTATACTAGTTATGTATAGATGGTTCTTTTGAGATCATGGCCCCACTGTTCCGACTCAAGAGGATTTGGCTGCCTTCCTAGCACCAGGGACAGAACTACACTCGGCCAAGGCAGTAAAGCCAAGCATGAGATAGAAATGGCCTGTCCAGACATGTGGGGGCTTGTTCCCACTTGGAGCTATCTCTGAATACATTTGGCACTGCGTGACAACATTCTGTTTTTTGAATCATAACCAATCAAGAATGTGGAAACAAGGCCAGGGGGGAAATGGAAAGAAATTTTCTGAGTGCCTAGGGACCTGGGTTTGAGCTAACCTCATTCACTGGGATGTTAGGTAGCTAAGGGCAAGTCATACGGCTTGATTCCTCACAAGAAAACATGGGTTCAAAATGACTAACTCCCCAATAGTGAGAAGCAGGGAATATCTGATTTTATGAGGAAAAATATCCCATGAGGAGGTCTTGGTGAGAGAAGCTCGCACTGACAGGACAGCAGGATCACTGGCCTGCCACCCACAGCCCAGAAGCAGAAGAACCCTTATGCTCGGAGCTGGTCACAGCAGAGTAGTGGGCCAGCTGGGCATAGATCTAAAACATCTCTTTTTTCTTTTTTTTTTTCAAGACCTAAATAACTACAGAAGAGTTCTAGCTAACAGTTAGATTAAATTACCCACTACCCAGTAAGCCCCATGAAGTGAAACATTCTACTTCAGCACCTTCAAAACCCCAAGTGATGTGTCTGGGTGCATGGGATGTGGAGTCTGATCCTTTTGTGAATACCTCAGAAAAGTTGCACCTTTAACTCTTGAGTACCACTTCAAAGAGAAGATCCGACAATTTTTACTTCAGATTGTTCGTGGCAACACTATTGGTAATAGCAGAAATGTCAATGCTGACAGAGTTACTAAATAACCAGAACATACAAACCCAAAACAGACATAATGACCAACAGCACATGAAAAGGCTCATCAATCACTGGGTGTTAGAGAAGGTAAATAAATCCAAGTCATGATGAGATACCACTAAATATTAATGGCTAAAATAAAAGCAGCAGACAGACAAAATGGAAATATAGGTGAGTATGTGAGAAAACAGCTGTGTTGTTGATTGTGCCTAAACACAGTGTAGCTGCTGTGGATAACAGCTAGCTAGCTAGTCCCCCAACCAGCAAGCACAGACTTATCAATGAGGCCAGGAAATTTCACTCCTAAATACATAACCCAAAGAATTGAAAACCAGTATTCAAACAGGAACTTGTGCGTGTACATTCACAGCAACAAGACACACCGCAGCTGTAGGAAGTAGAAACAGATAAGAGGTAGGAGTCCATCAATTAACATCAGTGGATGAATAAACATACAAAATATAGTATAGACATGTGATGGAATATTTCTCAGCCATAAGAGAAAATACAGTGCATAGTGCTGGAGATGACAGCACGAGTGAACTTTGAATATTTTATACTAAATAAAAGAAGCCAGACACAAAAGGCCATTGATGCCAGATTTCATTTATGTGAAATGCTCAAACCAGGCAAATCCACAGCAAAAGAAAAAGTTGTTCCATGGTTGCTAGGGGTTAGGGATGAGAGGAAAGGGGGGTGGCTGTTTAACGGTTCAGTTTCCTTCTGAGGTGATGAAACGCTTTGGAAGCAGTGGTAACAACCAAAGGAGCTAAATGACACTAGGCACCACATTTAAAACTGTCAGAATGCTGGGCAGGGTGTGTTTTGCCATACTATAAAAACATGACAGTCCCTAACAGTGTGAGCGCAGCTTCCGATTGCAGAAGGAAGCACGGTGAGCAGGGTTGGAAGAGCTCTATTGACACGCTGAGCAGAGCTGTGGCTCTGCCTCTTCTGCGACCCCTTGTATTTCCTATAATATCACTTGGGAGTCTATGTGCGTATTAATATGCATATGCACCTGTGCAGATGAGTACATGTGCACACATGTGGACGCCAGGGCTCAAAGTCAGATGTCTTCCTCAGTCACCCTCCTCTGTATTTTTTCAGGTAGGGTGTCTCACTGAACCAAGAAGATACCAACTGAGCTAGCCTGGTTCCAGGGACCACCTGTCCCCTCCCCTCCCACTGCCCTGTTCTGAGGTTAGAGTTGGACACTACCCTGCTACCCCAAAGGTTTTTATGTAGATGTGGGATCAAACTTCCTGATGTGAGGCTGACACTCAACCCAGTGAGCCATCTCCCCAGGCCCATAATACCATTTTTATTATAAAATATTTTTATAATATAAACTGAAACAACAATTTTAGAAGATATGACTTCTTGACACTCTGGAGCTCAGCCAGGCAAGACAGAGAGAATAAATAATGAGGACTCTAAAACCACGGGGCAAGAGGAAGTCAGCAGCACACCCTGCTAGCTGTAGAAGCGGAGGCCACAGTAGCTGGAGGAAGCCCGTCCTGCCCAAAGCTGGGGTTGTGGCCCTAAAGCTGCAGACTCGTCAGTAAAATGCCCCAATTTTTACAAAGTTGGAAATTTATTCAATATGTTTCAAACACTACAGGCCAAACAAAACACATCTTTAGACCAGATGTAGCCCACAGACGCCAGTTGGTAAATTCTAGTTCATAGAAAAAGAGTGTTTACCCTAGTGGGGGAAAGGGGGTACTTTGAAAGACTATAGTTACAGCTATCAGAAAGGGGGAGAAATGACCGAGTAGGAGGTTGGGGGGGTTCCCTTCCAGGAGGTCAAACAGGACATAGTGTATAGGGGTGTGTTTTCGAATAACAGAGCAAGTGTTCATCAGCAAAGAGGGACATGGAGGACACAGTGGCTGCAGTCCCTGCAGTGATCCAACAAAGTCTAATAACCAGGATTCCCACTTTGGGTTGGAAGGTGGGTTAGACTCAAGGCTCTCAACTGGATTCCCAGACCTAAAATGACTTTAGACAGTGCCTCAGCTGCCTGCTAGCACTCAAGCTCTGACACAGGAGACCTCGGGGACCCCACCCCAGGGGTTTTCTCACCCCACCATGGCAGTTAAAGGAGGCAGGAAAGGACTGAAGGAAGAATGAGTTCCTGGAGCCTATCACGGGCTGAGCTTTACAGGTGTCTACACTACCTCACTGTAGTCCTCACAGCTCACAGGACACGTGACACAGAGCCATCATCTACAAGTGTGCGTGTGAGGACCACATGATCAGGGTTCTCAGACAACCTCAAAAGCATAGCTACAGTTTAACTAAGTTTTGATTTTGTGTCAGGTTATATTAATAACTAGATTTGGCTGCATGCACAAACCAACCGCACCTGGTAGCAAGATCAACAAGATCAGAAGTTTCTAACCTGGTTCCTGAGGGGAAAACTAAGACTGTGGAGTTTAGCGGTAGCCCAAGGTCTCTGCCACGAAGATCTTTTTATTTTTTTATTTTTTAAAATTTATTTAATACTTTATTTACATTTCAAATGTTTTCCTCTTTCCAGGTCTCCCCTTTGGAAACCCCCTATCTCATGCCCACTCCCCCTGCCTCTATGAGGGTATTCCCTCACCCACCCACCCACTCCCGTCTTCCCTCCCTGGCATTCCCCTATACTGGGGCATCTAACACTCTCAGACCCAAGGGTGTCTCCTCCCACTGATGGCCAACAAGGCCCTCCTTAGCCACATATGTGGCCAGCACCATGGGCCCCTCCATATATATTCTTTGGTTGGTGGTCCAGTCTCTGGGAGCACGGGGGGGAGGGCCTGACCAGTTGACACTGTTGCTCCTTCCCCATGGGGCTGCAAACTCCCTCAGTTCCTTCAGTCCCTTCTTCAACTCCTCCATCTGGGACTCCACACTCAGTCCAACAGTTGCTGTGAATTGAATCATGGTGTTCCAAACTTTTGGGCTAATATTCACTTATCAGAGAGTACATACCATGTTTGTTCTTTTTGTGACTGAGTTAACTCACTCAGGATGATATTTTTGAGTTCCATCCATTTGCCTGTGCATTCCATGAAGTCATTGTTTTTAATAGCTGAGTAGTACTCCATTGTGTAAATGTACCACACTTTCTGTATCTATTCCTCTGTTGAGGGACATCTGGGTTGTTTCCAGCTTCTGGCTATTATAAATATGGCTGCTATGAACATAGTGGAGCATGTGTCTTTATTACATGTTGGAGCATCTTCTGGGTATATGCCCAGGAGTGCCACGAAGATCTTTTACAAACGTCTTTTTGGCCCTATATCTCATGGGTGTTCCCCTGAACCATGGTCTTCTTCCTACCCATTCAAAGAACATAACACCAATGCCGCAATGTGCCAGTGTGCTAGCTGTATTACTGCTAGCTATATTGCCGGACAGTCCGCAGTCTCTGCTATCTAAAGAAGGGGCACAGATGCAAACAATGACATCCCTGGGTGAGCATGGGTGGGAGTGTCAGAAAAGAAGGGCTCCAAGCCAACTTCGTCAGAGGGGAAGGACTTCTAGATATGCGTTTGTTAAACTGAGGCCCTAGCTGACAGGGGATATAGGACTCCAGGCCAAGGGGAGTGGTCAGAGGGACCTTAACACACATAGGGAAACACAATCAGGCCAGGGTAGCTGGAGCACAGGGTGTCATGAGGTAAGTGACAAGGTGAGAGCCAGCTAAAAGACAAGGCAAAGCTGAGGCACCTCATATGTGCTGTGCTAAGTCTTTGTCACCTTTTTCTCAAATAAATGGAAAGTGAAAATGTAAGGCTTAGCCCAAAGGAATGATATTCTCAGACTTCTATGACAGAACAGACCAGTCTCGCAGTATGAAAATAGATTGGCAAACAGGACTTCAGGCAAGAAGACCACATGGGAACTGCTGTGGTAGTAAGTCAGCTGGAATGTGGTGACAATCCACTCAAAAGCAGTAGCAGGAAAGGCACTAGTTGGCAGCAGTGGCAGATGCTCACTCTCTGAGAAATACGGTAGAATTGTAGTTAGTCCCTTTCATGAATGCTCAGGTCAGACGTGCAGGACAGCCAAAAGCAAGCACCATAGACCTACTCTATCAGTCCTCGGCTAAGCAGCAGATGCCCAGAAAAGTAATCTCAGAACTATTAAATAGCATACAACAAGTTCACTAGTTGATTGTGTTTATTAATAATGAAGAGAGGATCTGGCTCCTCCATCAATCATTCTCAAAGAATCATTAAGCATCAGGGCCACATAATATGGTCATCAGTACTCTTCAGGATTGTGTTCCTAATATCCACCATCTAAGATTTCATTCTCTTGTCTTGTTTCATTCAAGGAAATTAAGAAGAATCTGCCTACATCCTAATCCATCATTCAAGTAAAATTTCCTGTTTTTAAGTAGAGGTGCAAATTAAACTAATAAATTTAAAAATTACCAAAAACTTATTAAATGTGGCCTTGTGCTGAATCAAATGAAAATTCTTTTTGTTGTACTAGGGACAGTAACTAGAAGTTATTGGAACAAGTTTACCCAGAAGCTGGTCTAGAACAGGCAACCAGGAGACTAGGCCTCCAAGGTAGGGGTGTCTGAAAACTCCATCTCTGCAGATTCCACCCAGTGTGCATCCTGATTTCCGGTGTGTCTGGGTGTCCTTACCAGTTCTTGTTGTCCACATTGCAGCTAAGCATTCTTGCCATTCCTTCACCCCACCCCAGTGTAACAGCCACCCTTCAATTAAGCAGCTGCGCTTGCTATGGCATGCTGAGCTTCTTCTCCCTTAGAAGAGACTGCTATTTTTGTGACCTCTCAGATGACTCTTCCGACCTTTTATCATTCCAGAATCAAAGCGGTCAACAAGAGAAAAAGTGCATTAAATGAAGCCTCCATCTGTGTCCATTTCTCTCCTGGAACACTGCCCTTGCACACCAGCTCAAATCATTGCCATGGGTCCAAAATCACTGAGAATATCCTCTATTGGTGAGCCATCTTTCCTGGATATACTCATTGTTTCATTCAAAGTATATATGTTCCAGATACTCAAAGACATACGAGATTTGTTAATTATTTTAGATAGCTTCTAACTAACTTCACAGAAACAAAAACCTCTCGGAAACAAAGTGGATGCTCAGTCAGTCCACAGGTGCCCTCCAGGTGAATGCTTGGTGTTAGGTGACAGCCACATACTCCAAACACCAAGGAAAGACCTAACGGAAGGCTGATTGTCTTCTCCTTCATTCTGGGAAGAGTGAGCAATTCATCCTCCACCCTCCCCCTTCCTCCCCCACCTATGAGAGTGGGGGTAAGTAAGTTTTAATCTCCAAATATGGGACTCAGTTCCCAGTGAAGAGATAACCAGGTAAAGCTAAGCCATGCCTCACATCGGGAACCTGACTTCACTAATAGTTCTCATCCAATGTTTTCAAGTAGGTTCTAATGGTAACCTTGGAGTATAATAATCCCAAACCCCATGTAAGTGACCTATTTTGTCCGAGCTGTTTGCCTGTCTCTTTTTGGACATGGGATGAGTCATCTATTAGGCTATGTGAAAAAATAGGCATTTAGAATAAAGGCAAAATAGACTTAACAGCCAATATTCTTAGAGGCAGCTCTCCAGGCTGCTCAAGTAAGTTGTGAGTGTGGTTCATTTTCTTGCTGTGGCTTACATGCTCATGGCTTTTCAGACATGAAAAAGAAAGACGGTCTGGGCAGTTTTTCAATGGGCCACATAGCTCTCAAGACCCAAACTCTGATTATACAAAAACTCTTCATTTCTTATGCAAATAAATACCCTCAGAATAGGATAAATCTGAAACTCACAGTCAACCAAAGCAAACAAAGTCTAGTAGGAGTCATACTTCAGGTAAACCATTCTCCAAAGCCGGCTTGAAAATACCTCCTGGATTCCCCAGCTGCTGGAGAGTGGAAGAGCACACAAGCAGAGCCACGACAGTGGCTGGAGAGAGGCATAACAAACACACAGCTGAGTCGGGTCGGAAAATGAAACTGAGCATGGAGTGAGACGTAGAAGGGCAAGCATGTTCCTGCCCCCATTGAGGGAGTGAGCTGTAGATATCCAAGGTAGTCTGCTGAGGCAGTCTGCTGAGAGCTTGTTGCAGGGAGAATGGGCCTGTGAGTAGATCCCACCTCCTCCATCTGGGGATTTACAGATGTCTGTCCACCATTGTGACCTTTAATGTGCCCTGGGCTCTAAGAGACATAAAGGGTTGTGTGAACCCCACACTCTTTCTCCGAGACCATTCCTTGCATCCCACCCCTCCCATGTGACTAAGAGTCAGTCATTCTCTGGGTGCCTTCTCCTGACTCCAAGGCCAGTTATCTTGTGGTTCTTATAGACCCTGGGTCCTCTCTCTCTTCTCATATTTCCTTCACCTGAGCTATGGTTTATAATGATGACACACTCCAAACCAAGACAGCCAGAGAACATACAAGTTACCTAGTCACTTTCTCTTCCATCCAGGTCTGTGGACAGTACTCCAGTGATGAGAAATTAGTAATCCAAAGTAAGCTCTCCTCTGAGACTGATTTTCATAAGACAATCCTCAAAGAAACTATCTTTATCATACAGTCCTAATTTAAACCCCAAATAAGGGGGGGAGGACAGAGTTTGTACAAAACCTCATTTCCCACAGATTTAAGGATTGCCTAGTCAGTCTATTGCTGCTTAGACAGAATCTACCAAAACTCTAAGTTTCCTTCCCTGGTGTCTACCTCTGCATCCCTAACTCCCAGCACAGAGCAGGGAGTCAATAACTCCACACACATAATTCATTCTAACTCATTCATGTTCATTCAAAAGAACACACTTGGTCACCCTGCCTCTTCTACGCTAGTTTGTAGCATGGGATCAATCAATAAAATCATCTCACAGTAAAACATCCACATAGGTAAATATTCTAAACTCTATGGCAGTGTTTTGTATCATACACGATTTGGCTCCAAAGAATTCAGTTATACCTATAAGAGAGGAAGATGAACACACAGAACTCCAAGCAGCAGTCAATGACCTCATGCTCCAGAGTGAAAGAAAAATGGATACTCAACCCCACAGATCCATCAGACTCAATCTCAGTACAGTAGGAACACACTCCACAGAGCTTAAAGGATTCCTGATGTTCAAAGGCATATTTCATACAAGTTGGTCCCTAAAGGCAAGCTACCTATTTATCTGATGCTCAAAGAAATAGCAGTCTGTTTTAACTCTATAGGCAAAACTGGCTGTGTTGGCCTCAAGAAGACAGAGTGGGTAGGCTGCTGGGTTGAACCTTCACAGTGGGATTTTAAAGGTAGCTTTGAATCTGCAAGTTTTACACATCTTGTAAGGGGCAGAAATACTGCCACTCACTCAGTAAGCATCAAGCCCTCTTCACAGTCTGATGCATCACCTAAAATGAGGTTCCAACGTGTAAGGAGACCTTTAGAGGAGGGCATTATTCATCTGCTTACACGAGTGCCCTGTAAAAGAAGCGTGTGGTATAGATAGCATTACTTTTGGCACAGGATCAGGTTCTGGCATTCCATCTTTCAATCACTTTCCTGGTTTTTCTAAGACCAACCAAACAATTCACAAGGTGATTATTCCAGAGAGCCCACTCAGAATGTTTTTGACTTTTTTTTTCTAATTGGCTTCAACACGTTATTTCAAGATCTCTATTAAATATATCAAGCACATTTAACCTTAGCTAAAATAAATCCACCTAATTAGATGATAAAAAGAACAGCTCATTAGCAGAGAACGGGTAAATATTTTCCTTACTTCAGCTAAGCACTGCTTACAGTACCCTGTGTGGTGTTATCATAATACCACCGTCAGCCTTTTGTGCTAAGCATAAAAATGTCACTGAACAAGTAACACAACTGAACCTGTCTCTTCAAGATGGACTCTCACTATCTGGCCAATGTAAGCTAAGTGTGTGTTTTCATCACCAAGGCAGCTCTAACACCTTTAATGGCCTGGCTTACTAGACATTTTAAGTGAACAACCTTAGAGTTCTTTTTCTCTTCTTTTTTAGAATGATATATATCTCAGCTACATTGACTCCAAGAGATGTATGTATTTATAGCATTAAGAATACAGAATATTTTATGCTAGTTTTCTTTGATCCTTTGGGAAATTTAGGATCACATTAATCGAGTAACTTCAGAGACAAGAGTCAAAGCCTACGCAGAGGGGCGCTGGCTGCGCCCTCCAATGAGCTTGCCTGTCTCTACGCTGTTCTCATTGCTCTTATGGGCAGTTACCATACCGAACAATTTACTGTGAGCTCAGAGCTTTCTAAGAGGTTTATTGGATGGCAGTTATTTTAGAAAAAAAAAAAAAACAAGAAGCTTCTTAATTATCCAATCTCATGGAGATAAATAAAACATGGTATGTTCAAATAATTGAATTTTATGCATTTATTTAAAATATCACTTTAAACTGGATGTGGAAGCACAGGCCCATAACACCAACACTCAAGAGGCCGAGGCAGGAAGATCAACATGTGTTCAAGGCCAACAGATGTTTTAAGACTGTATCTCAAAACAAGATATTTTTAAAGAATGTCATGTCAACACATCTTTAAATACTTGGAGAAATACAGATATGATATTAAATGACAAAAAAAGAACCTGAAAACCATATCCAAGGCCTAACACAATATCTAACACATTTGAATTATTTAGATAAACTAAATATATATTAACTAATATATAAATGAGGAAGAAATCTATATATTAAGTAAATATATAAATGATTATGAAGAGCATTTAAGAGGAAAAGTATCAACTCAACAACCAACATTTATCACTTAGTCATTGGATTATAAGTGAATTCTTTTCTGTTTTTGCCTTTCCTTCATCTGTATATTCCACACTTTACAATTTACCTATCTACCTCTGATACAGTTGGGAGATAAAAAGAAATGTCCAATCGGCTACGGAATTAAACTGCTTCATAGCTAGGACTTCCAAAGCAAAGTGAGAAGTCCCCAACAGCTATGGCAGAAGCAAGGCCTCCTGCAGGTCACAGAGACACCCCCCCCCCCCCCCATGCTGGGTCAAAGTGGAATTCTGGGCTAGAAGCACTCACAGCCATACTGGAAAAGCACATGTGTGCTCTGTAGCTACTGCCTCAGTGCAGTTCCCTAAGCTGGGCTGACACATTAAACCTAAGGGGGAAAAGACCGCCATTTTTATTTCCCTCTGCAAAGAACATTAAACAATAAACAGCCAATTTTTTCACCAGAAGTTTTTGTTTGTTTGTTTTAGTTTGATATTTGCCTTTTATGTTAGTCCAAGAGAAGATGATTTTGGATGCTCCCTTGCTAATGTTCAACAGCTGAAGGTCTTGGAAGCATGAAGTCCTTACACACAGGCATCAGACATCCACAGTACCTCAACTGAACACTGGAAATGAAAGCGTGTGAAGGAACAAGCTTGGTGTGCCCCATGTATCCACTCCTGAAACCACAGATTCAAGAAAAAAGCATCTTGAGTAATTGAGGATGGTCCTGAATGGCTTCAATTAGCTGAGAGAAAGGTTTCTGGCTGAATGCCATAAGTTGCCAATGAGAAAGCAACGTGCTCTAGGTTGGTCTGGTATCTGAAAGAAGTATCTGGTACTTTAAAAGATATACATCTAAGTACTGTCACTAAGTGGTCATTTAATTAAAACCAATGTCTCAGCATAAACCTGGAGGCCCATGGGGGATAGTTTTAGAAATCAACCTGCAATTAAGGCTTTGAGGCTAATTGTGTGCCAACAGAGGCCCAGGAGGAGGCACACGGATGCTCAGTAAAGCCTTCAACTCTGGTGGCAGAATTTATGACAATTTCCTCCTGCTGTCTTCCAATTTGTATTCAGTGTCACAACTCTGATTAGCTGCATCTGCAGCTCTCACCAGGCAACAGCAGTGAGGCAGAAAGAATCCAAAGGTTAAAATCAAACAGATCCAGGTTTGAGGATGGACTCTGCTCCCTGTTGGTGCCTGACTTGCTTAAACCTGGAGAAGGGAACACCAACCCCTTTGGTGAGCCACTGCAGTCAAAAAAAAAGCCACCTGGATAAGAACACAGGCTCTAAGGCCCATGCATAAGGTACCATGTGTCTACTACAGCTTCCAAAACATACTGCCTCGTCTGAAGATGCTCCTGAGAGCTGTAGCTGTAGTCAAGAGAGGAGACAGGTTGCCTCTCACCTTAAAAGTCTCTAATGAGAAGAGTACTGCTCACCCCACATCTCGCTCTCCCAGGAACTCTAAAAGCTGTGTCTAGATCTCTATGTGAACCAACCATGCACTATCCTGCTATCACCACAGGAAACAATCTGTGAGTCATCCGTCTACCTCTGTCTCAGGTGTGTTCCCTCCTAAATACTTGTGATTCAGACACTCCTGTTCTTGACTGTCTTTGGCACTGAGGTAGGCACAGAACCCAAAGGATTTTTTTATAGGCACTGACTTAATATCAGGGAAGCATGGGTGACTGTATAGAGAGAGCCACATGTCACCATCTCCCTCTCCTTGGACCTGGAAGGCAGTAGACTTCCAACTCTGCACTAATAGCATCACATGTATAACTGTTTTCTCTACAATTTTTCCCAAAGAAAATCCTTTCCATTTTCACAAGCATCAGTTTCTAGAAAGTTCAACCTCACTGCCTTGAAATGACATGAAATGCAACACAGCCCTCAGCTGGCTTTGTAAAGCAAGCACCCAAATATAAAACCAACCACCCAGCATCATTCCTTCAGTCACAGAGGAAGTGGGCAGATACCTAGTTACCACCCAAAATAAGGACTAAGCATCTCATAAGCAAATGGTCCCAGCAGAATCATCAGTATTTCATATCATAAAAATATAAGAGGTTCCTCTAAACGTAAGAGGAGTTTAGGCCATTTTCTCATCATTGTCCACTTAAGTGGCCTGGTTTTGCTGGAAAATACTATCATTTAATTTACTTTCTACTTCTTTTCTTGATCTAATAGTCTCTGCATTATTAGACAATCCAAAAAGATCACCACTACCTCCCATTTGCTGGCTGGTTCTTGAACTTTGGCCAGTTGAATCCCTAAAAGAAACAAAAGAGAGATCCAGGGTATCCAATATAACACATATACCAACAGGGTGTCATGTAAACTAGAGTCAACTCCGAAGCTCAAAAGCCACCCAGCCACTGGGATTTTAACTAAGGCAGAAATATCCTAACCATTTTTAAAGTGTTGGTGTCATTATTAGGCTTCAAACCTGCAATGTTTAAATAAGAGATATAGTTACTATGACGTAACAGACTCTCCTGCAAGGACAGCAAACCAGCCCCCTGGATCCCATATATCTGAAAGCTACTTGAAATCACCAGATAAAATGGTTTTAAAAAATTAAGCGACATGAAAATGGCAGGATACCCAGCTGCAGGGATGATGGACCATGAGAGGAACTCTGGTAAGGTCAAGCTAAGGTTAGAAGTCCCAGGGACCCTGAAGGGACTGCAGGAGCTTTGCCTGCTCCAGGCACAGGCTCCTGACACATAGCTGCAGCTCCCCCCACCCCTGAGAGATTTGTGGCCATCAATCACATAGGGGCAACACCCTTCAACAGGTAGATGAGGCATTCCTAACATCTCAGACCAAGCCAATAGGAAGCACCTACTGTCAGGCCCCAACCTACCCAAAACTGTATATAAGATCCTATCCAGAAGAAAATAAAGGTGTGTGAGACACCATCATCAGAGAGTGTCTGTCATAAGAGCTGTAACACTGCCAGGGAAGAGAACTCCTCTCCCAAAACTTTCACTACCAGAAGCTCCCCTGCACTCCCCTCACTGGCTAGCTAGCCTTCCACCAGCTCAGCCCAGCTCTGCTCAGCACAGCCAATGTGGCATCTTGGAGCAACAGTAGAAACATCAGCAATGGAGACTGTGGAGGAAATTCTCCTTCCCTGTTTGTGCCCTTTCCCCTTGAACCCTTCTACCTGGCCGGGCCAGAGATCTCTACAGATAGCCTTCTGTGCACAGGCCCACACCCAATCCAAAAGAAGCTGCTTTCCACGTTTGTGGGAAGCCATAATGGTTCAGAATCACTCATCTCTCCTCCCCAAGGTGCCCCCTTGACCTTTCTGACCTATGAGGTATAAAAGTATGCTGGGTTCTTAGCAACTATAAGATCCAGCTTTCTCATCTCCTAAATGGGAGGTTGGGAGGCACATTTTGTTACTGTTGTTCTCTCCAGATCCAAAAAATCCACAGTTCAGCTTAGAAGACACAACTGCCACAAAGTTTCCAAAGAAACATTTGCGTAATTGATCCCAACGGAAATAAATCTCTTTTTAGCAACAAAGCCCTCCACTCCTGGTTAAAAATATTCATCCCTTCTGCTTCCTATTGCTGATGAAGATAGGCAGGGACCTGAGGACTTAAGTTATAGACAAGAGGCTGTCCAGGCAAAACATCAGACTGAAAGAGAAAGAGCTGCCATCTGAATAGGACGAACCATCACATCAACAGAAGGAGCCTCGTGAGAAACAGCAAAGATCAGAATACTTCTCTGCTAACCCAAAGGCCAACAGTGACATTCACACAGGAACACTGTGTCTGAGACAACCTTTCCATCATGTGTGACCCCCAGGCCTCTCTGACATGTCTGGTACTGCGGGGACTTGCTTCCGTCCCCAGGCACCTTTTCCAGCTCTTCCATGCAGTGGCCTTCTGTGCATGAATATAGTTCCACATCTTTAGATTCAAGCAGCTGATGAGCAAAATACTGGTTAATGTTATATCTGAGGTGAGCAGATTTTTCCTACCTCTAGTCCCTCAGTGACTTTTATAAAAACAATATACACGGCATTACTTGTGTTGAGTATTTTTTTATACACAATCTAGAGGGGCGTGGAAGCATACAGAAGGGTGTGTGTAGGCCATACACACATGTGGTACCACTGATACAAGGGACTTGTGCTACTGTCTGGATTTCCCCGCCAACACACCTAGGCTAGCTTTGCCTTTCCTTTGAGGCTGGTTCTGACTGTTCCCACACCAATGCCACAGTTGAAGGGTCAGTTTTCCAGGCCCACAGGCATCTCACAGTCCACTCCCCACTTCCCACAAGTCTCTGTCAAGGACTTAAGGAAGACTGCATTTCTGTCAAGAATTGAACCCTGGGAAGCAAATAACGGAGATAAGTAGGAATAAGGCAGAACTGGAGAGGACTGAAGCCTCCTTAGCTTCCCAGTATGGGGCGAGGGAATGGGAGTTGAGACCACATTATCAAAACATTTTAAGGTCTAGGGAGATAACTCAGTTGATAAAATGCTTGCTATGTGAGCCTAAGAGCATGAGTTTGACTCCCAACATTCACATCAAAAAGCCAGGTGTAATGGGACACTTAGAATCCCAGTGCTAGGGAGGTAGCAATCCCTACGGGGGAGGGTGACACCTGGCAAGCCGGCCTAGCTGAGTCAGCAATTTCTAGGCTGAGCAATCCAGTCTCAACAAAGTAGACGGCACCTGAGACCAAGACCCGAGGCTGACATGCACCTGGACACATGCACATGCACACACATACACGTAAAAATAATCAATGGGCAATTCTGCAGTCTAAGTACACTGTACACTCCCAGTGTGTGCAACTGTCTCTACTGTCCACCACCAGGTGTGTGAGATTTCTGTCATTTGCATCCAAAAAAATAAATTCTGGCTCAAAAATAAATAAATGTGTAGTATAAGTTATTAAACAAATATAAAGAATTCAAACGGATCTGTTTCAAAAACAATAAACAACACTCAGCCACTGAAAACAGCTACAACCTGAATTAAGGCTCTGAAGGATCCCTCATCTGGAAAGAACAGGAAAAGGTAATTGGGCAAATGAACCCTTTGAATAAAAATGGCCCCCAAAGGTCCATAAGGGGTGGCACTATTAGAAGCTGTGGTTTTAATGAAGTGTGTATGGCTTGTTGGAGGAAGTGTGTCACTGGGAGTGGGCTTTGAGGTTTCAGAAGCTCCAGCCAGGCCCAGTGGTTCACTCTCTCTTCCTGCTGCCTGTGGATCCAGACAGAGAATTCTCAGCTACCTCTCCATGTCTGCCTACATGGCACCATGCTTCCTACCATGAGATAAAGGACTAGTCCCCTGAACTGTAAGCCAGCCCCAATTAAATGTTTTCCTTTCTAAGATTTGCCATGGTCATGGTGTCTCTTCACAGCAATAAAATCCCATGTGTGAATGATGGGAAATTTTTACTTTTATGTCTAAAAGAGGAGAAAGAACCTGTGCACAAAGGAAAATCTCCCTTATCTCCCATGGGAAAACATTTTCCAGAGAAGTTAGTGAGGCTGCAGCAGATGCATCTCATGAGGCAGGGGCATGCCTTGGAGAAGACAGAAGTATGAAAGAAAGCAGACAGACAGTGGACACTGCACCACACCAGAGAGGTTCCTTCTAACAAGCTTTGGAGAGCAGCTCTCTGTGCTAACCTTCTAGAGAATAACAAACACTCAAACTCTGACGAAGGAATGTTCTAAGATCACTTTTTTATGTAGCAGAAAAGTCTGGGCAATAGAAATTACTCTGGAGCCAATTTATAAAACTTAAGTAAGAATAAAAGTACATGCTCTCCGGACATGTGGGAGCAAAGCCAACATCATTCTGGTGACAAACGGTGACAAACCCCAATTCCCTCAATGATTTTGCTCCTTCCTTGCCATATGTTTATATTTGAATAGTATTAAGTCCCATCTCTTCAAGAATAAAATGCTTTGTCATTAATATGCCTAAATATTTTATTGCAAATCTACAGTATTATGATCCAATATGAAGTCGGATTAGCCACTGTTATCTCCTTGGAATTAATGGTTATTAACAGCAGGAATTTTTCCCTCATTGCTGCCATCTTTAAGACAACAAGTATGGCAAGAGACAGACTTATAGCCAAGCCATTCTAGGCGAGCATTGGTTATTTGACTAGTGGCCGGAATCAGTCACAAATGCTCTCCCCTTCATAGGGAGACACCTCACTGGGAGGTGAGCTCTTCAGTTAACTGCTGTGACAAACTCTCTGGATAATGGCTCCCCACTGAAGCGTTTCATTTGCTGTAGTATCAGGCTCAGAGGCTTTGGTTTAAAAGCTCGTCTGTTCACATACATCAGCATGGAGCCTCACACACAACAAGCAGAGTTTATTAAGTGGGCACTCGGGAATGTCTGGACTTAGAAGCAGACTTAGCACTGAGCATTTAGCCATCCCTGTAGGTTTGAGACATATAATGCAAAAGTCACTTGTGAAAAAGCAACAACACTGCCAACACCACCACCACAAACAGTGCCAACACTACCATCTTCATCACCATTACCAACAACAACAACAACAACAACACCATCTCATGAAAGCAGCTCTGCATGCTCCACATCCTTACCAGCATAAAGATACTTAGAGGAAAAAATGAGAAACTGGTTGTGGTAACTTCTTAGCCATAATTGGTCTTTTCTCCTTGAATACATAATCTTAATCTGCTGCATCCTAGTAAGAATTGTTAGGACCAAATATTGTATTTCCAAGCTCTTGCCAATGGGCCAGGTAGAAGGAGGCAGTTCTAAGACTGGTTCTGTAGTGTGTAGATTTTAAAAAGTGATCCACACTGAATCCAGCTAGGCACCAGTGTCAGCCTGGTTCCGTCTTGCCCTGGTTCCCACAGCCAGCTTGCTGCCAAGCCAATTTGATCTTCCCCGGCCATCCCCCCCCCCCCCCCCCCCCGCCGTGGCTAGCCTGCAGAAAACCAGCTACCTCGCTCAGATCCCCTTAGTCCCATAAATTGATAATACTAGAGACTTGTAATATACCAGCCAGATTTATAACGGTAAATCTCTAGCCCCCAAATGCCTGCACAAAGAACACAAAACTCAATGATATAAATACAAGCTGCACATCTAGATTGGGCAAAAGTGCCCTACGCTGCTCTATTGCCCATTATGAAACCCCTAGTTATTTATGGCTCATTTAGGCCATGTGGTTCTGGTTCATCTTTTTCTTCCTCCATCTTTTTCTGTCCTCAGTCTGGCTCTAAAACTTTCAGCTCCACCTTTTCCTTCCACTGCCTAATCACAGGCTCTAGCCTTATCTGACCAATTAAGATTTCACCAGACCTCACAGAGTACAGGCATCCCTCTTGAGGCAGCAGAAAATACAAACAACAACCCACAGGCTCTGCATTTGCATAGCAGCCTAGTTACTTATCAGGAGTAGTGGGAACTTCCTGCAATTGGAGTTCCTTGTGCTTTAAGATAAAACAGCACCTTCTCTCAGCTGCCAAGCAAGGATGGTTAAATTTATTTCAAATAGTGTGTACCTTATAACCACTGTTAGAGAATCAAAAGAGCTAACCTCTAAGAATTAATTACAATGCTGCTTCTATTCTAGCCTCATTTAAAAAATAAATTTTCTATTAAAGGTAGGTAACTGGGAGTGCCTCTTTGACATCTAAATCTCTAACATTCACATGGTTGTGTAGATGATTAACTTTGTCATATTTGTTTGCCCTGTCCTTTTCTATATATAAAAAAACACCAATTTTTCTTAAAGCCTCATAGAAGTTTTAAATATACCTTCAATTTTCTTCCACCCCCCACCTCCAGCCCCAGGTAAGTATAGGAGCTAGTAGCAACTGTAAACCTGATTGTTAGACACAGATTCCAAGTACCTCTTACCAATACACATGAGTCACTTAACAGCCACCTTTATGAATCAAAAATGTTATAGACCAGCGACTGGAAAATGCAAATTCAAAGCTTATTCTGTGCCCAGGAGTAGAATACAACACAGTTCTGAATCTCACCCAGCTCCTTCTGGCCCTGGAAAGGATTAGGTAGCCAAAGCTCTCAGTGTGCCATGAGGAGGGGGAGGGGGAGGGGAGAGGTGACCTTGGCTTTGTATAGACTCTGGCTCACTTCTGTGTCACATGGTGGATTTGAGAGGCTGAAGATTTTGAGCAGAGAGCATTTGTGTGGAAACCTTTAGTATCAGGTTTTGTGTCGCGTGTATTTATTTTTCTTTTGGTATTCAAGTATAAACTATAAAATAATTTAGCCTAATTCATGTATAGTTGATCATAAAAAGAACATTAAGTTTAGGCTTTTCTCCTTCACTACATTTCACAATAAATCTACTTTAGAGAACCTGATTCCCAAGGAATCACTTACAATGGAATTGTAACCCAAAAACAGAACTAATGGTCTTACATTCATCAAAATGCAGTGTTCTCTCTTTAAAAAGCACTTGGAGGGTAATATGGTTAGAATTCTCATGTTCGTTCTTCTAGTCCTATTAACAAGTTCCCCCAGAGTGAAGATGCAGACCTGCACACAAGCCCTTTCTGGATACGGCAAACTCTCTACATAGAGAGAAGATGCAGACCTGCACACAAGCCCTTTCTGGATGTGTTAAACTCTGTACATATCTCCCTTCCATCCTTGATGTCTCAGAACAGAAATGCTTCATGGCCTTCCCCGGAGAATTAGCCTTACAAGTCCATGACAAAACATCAATATCTCTAGTAACAGTTTTATGTTTTCCAAGACAGACATAATCAGTGCCCTTCACTGCAGTGAGCCATGCACAAGGCCCTTGGTAAGAGACCAGCAATATGTATTTTTAAACTATGTTAGAACTAAACGGGATTTGAGAGTTGATCTAATGCAGGCTCTACATTTGAATCCCAGGATAGCTTTAGCAATGCTGAAGCCCGGGGGGGGGGGGGGGGGAACCCAGATAATCACCAATTAAATCATCTGTCAAAACTCCCCAGGTGATTCTGCTGCACAGTGGAGGCCACTGACCTGATCCAACAACTTCCCTTCTGCCGTAAGGGCCCCGGAGGCCCAGGGCCATCATCTGACATTCCTAAATCACACGACTAGGATTAGGCCCAAACCATCGGGTTCTTCCTTCTGTTACATCCCCCTCTTTCATCTCAGTTTCTCCTGACAAATCTCAGAGACCATCTCTTCAGCAATCAGTTCACAGCCGCCTTTATGCCCAGGAGTTAACTGTGCACACGATAACTAGTTCACCCTGTGAGGCAGAGCTCACCGCCCCTGCCATGCTCACCCCAAAACAGCAGCCTGATTTTCAATTTATATTAATGGCTCCCTTTATTGCTTCCACCAACCACTGTTCCACTGATAGTTCTCTTTCAAAGAAATAATAACTGCTTAAAAAAAAAAAAACTTCATTTGATGGTAAATTGAATTTCTGGTGCAAGAGTGAACTAAAAGTCTTCATATAAAGAAACAGCTTCAGGGTAACTTCTCAAGGAGACGATAATTTGCTGACAGTGAGTGGCCTGGAGCTTTGTGTTCAGCGATAGCTGAGCAGAGGGCCACAGAAACAGTGCAGAGGCCTGGAGAGGGGCCAAGCTCCTGATGCATGGCTGGCCTTCCCCAGGGTCTTCAGCACAGTTAGCCTACAGGTGCAGCAAACATTTGCTGATAAGCACAACCTAAGCAGTGACACCTCTGTGAGGTCACAACCCTCAGGTGTCCTGCCTGACCCCATGTGCTCAAATCTGACCCGATTAGTATACATGATCAAAAAACTGTTCACTTTACCAAAATATAATATATGGAAGGCAAAGAGAAAATAGAAGGCTGACCTGTGAGAAAGAAGCATCAGAACATGACAGGATTGAAGGAAACCTAGACCAGGAGTCCAAAGACATCAAATCCAGCCCCGCTCCTGCCATTTATGGTGAACTTCTAGAAGTTTCCACTTCCTCATAGACAAAGCTATCCGACCATACATATACCCCATGTGTGGGTTATAAAGACCAAATTAAAGGTAATTTACATAAAAACATACTTCCAAGTCTGCACATGAAGAATAAAAGATTGAAAGAAATATATGACCAGAAGACAAAACCACTGAAACCAGCAGGGACAGACTGTAAGGAATAAGTCACACAATAGAGTCCTGGGGTCCATCTCACCTCAGACAGCCTGAGCATTCTCACTATGCCATGAAGAACATGGTAGTTCATAACTCTAGTAGGTTAACAAGGTTGAAATATAATAATCATGGAAATCATTTAGCTCAGTGCTAGCATGTGCTAAGTGCTTAACAGATGTTAGCCCTTGGTCACTATTGAGTAGGAGTTACCACGGTGACCATTGCATCCCTTACCTTACAGGGCAGTGTTGGACACTAGGAACCAGATTTGTCTGTTGACACCTAGAAAGCACTCGGTATGTGGACCTCAATCTTTCAGCTATTAGCTCTCACTTCTGACAGACACAGAAATATTAAAAGACCCTGTTTCCAAATTCTTCTCTTTCTTCACCAAGAGATTTTTTTAAAGCCTGATCTAAGTCATTAGACAAGTGGAATAAATATCAGAGAGACTACGAGAGTTCAGGTTAGCTACCTCCCATCTCAGCCACAGGCTTGCCTTGTTAAATAGTCAACGTGTTTTTCCAGGTAAAGGTGGGAATCTTAGGTATAAATCACATGTGCTGCTGGATCTGATCGCCAAGTCAGGGTAGCTGGTGGGATCTGGCTATGATTACCATAGTTTTCAGATATAAGAAGAAAAGGAAACAGGCAGCTAGCTGTGTTCTAGAAGTCTGTGATTAGCAGTGTGTGGCTGTGTGTGGTAGTGTGAGGCTGTGTGTGGCAGTGTGTGGCAGTGTGTGGCAGTGTGAGGCTGTGTGTGTGGCTGTGTGTGGGTGTGTGTGGCAGTGTGTGGGTGTGTGTGGCAGTGTGTGGCAGTGTGTGGCAGTGTGTGGGTGTGTGTGGGTGTGGGGGGGGGTGGGTGTGTGTGGGTATGTGTGGCAGTGTGTGGGTGTGTGTGGCTGTGTGTGGGTGTGTGTGTGAGGCTGTGTGTGGCAGTGTGTGGCAGTGTGTGGCACTGACCCTATGACACATTCACTTCAATAAAGAAACATAAGGTGGGAAAACTACACACAAAAGAACCCGGGGCATGGGCAGATGGTTCAGTAAGTAAAGGCAGTGGCCACTGGAGCCCGACAGTCCGAGCTTGAGCCTTGGAACTCATGTAAGGTGAAAGGAGAGAGCCTCAGACCTCCATATTACTCCATGGATGCAGACACCCACAGTCTACACCCACACAGACATAAATACATTTTAAAATGAAAAGGCACCAACCATTTACCTAACACGCCTTTTCATGCAAATCACAAGAACATATGATACAACTAACCTTCTCAGAAATACAAAAATATTAGCTGAGTTTCTTATCCCAAACTCTACAAATAATACAGTGTAGGAATTTAGAATATGCAAATGAGAAAAATGAATCTAGATAATCCACTACCTCTCAGAGAGAAGGCCAGGACTTAGGGTACACACATTGTTAATAAGTTTTCCTGTCTGTGCATAAAAATAAACATTCTCTCCAAATAAATTATATCCCTCACTAATTACATCCTTAAAGAGCACAAGAGAGCACTGGTGAGATGGCTCAGCAGTTAAGAGCACTGGTTGCTCCTGCAGAGGACCTGGATTCTATTCCCAGCACCCACAAGGTGGCTCACAACCATTTAACTACAGTTCCAAGGGACATGACGCCCTCTTCTGGCCTCCAAAGGCATTGCAATCACATGCTACACATTTATGCAGGCAAAACACACATAAAATTAAAACTTTTTGAAGAAAAACTGATGCTTAAAAATATAATGAATTAAATGGTGGCAAGTTTCTCCTTTTGATTACCAAACATTAAGACATATGAAAACATAGTGCTTGTGGTTTCACTAATACTAACAAATGAGATTTATAAGGCACTTACATTGTACTAGGCAATCCCTAAAGTCCATACATAAATTAACCCCTCTAGTTCACACAACTCCTCAAGTGGGTGTAGTATTTATCTCAGATCAAAGGTCTAGTGAGGTCAAATATCTTACCCAAAAGTCACATAGTAAGTAAAATACCAGATGAGGCTAGCACCAATGTAGCAGGGCTCTAGAATCCAAATTCTTAATTGAGTTGTTTGGGTTTTGTTTGTGGCATGGTCTCATGTAGCCCAGGCTGTACTGGAACTTCACAATGTAGTCAAAGATGACTCCTGAACTGCTGGTCCTTCTGCCTCTGCCTTCCAGAATAGATGCATATCAACCCAGTTTTGTGCATTACTAGTGATGATTCCAGGACATTACACAAGTTGGGAGAACCCTCTACATCCTCAACCCGCAGTCTGACTTCCTAGCTACCTTGCAGTAGTGGTCTCTTAGCAGAGGCCTAATTCTGCTACCACAGACTCGGGAAAAGAAACTCCCTTGTACTCACTCATCCCAGGGCTGTGAAAGATACACAGAAAGAGACAGTGAATGCTGAGGCGGTTATAGGAAGGCTCTAATGGGCAAGAGTCATAGCACCCCTGAGTGAGTTGAGAAACAAGTGCTGATTGGAATAGAATTAAAATAATTCACGTCCCATATGCAGAGATGGAATGCTGCCTGGAAGGTGGCATGTCATTATTACACGTGGCCAACACGAGCCCTCCTGGATGATGCGCTGTCTGTGCTTAAGTCTTACTTAAAGATTTGGCTGCCAAGAATTCTGAAAATGGTCGATACGGCTGCCTTTCCCCAGAGCACCATAAACTACAAGCTTGCCAGAATTAAATAAAGGACTGACTGTTTTCCCCACTCCTGTCATAAGATGTCAGCATTCGAACTGTGTGGGGAGTCAGGCAACTATGAACTCAACGTTCAGGAATCATTCAGCCTGGATTGCAACCAAAACCCCTAACACCGTGACCATAGACCCACTAGTCCAAAGGCCAGCTGGGGACAGATCCAAACAGGATTCCTTCACAGAAGTTTCTGAAGTGGAAAACTGAATGGAACTAGAGAGGATACAGCTCTGTCCTAGGATCAAGCCATGAGGCAGACACCAGGGTGACAAAGGAAAAGAAACACTATAAACCCTTGCAACATGTGATCAGTCTCCTGAAGAGTTATGTAATCATTTGAGTTAACTTATACACTGTGCATCAGTGGGCTGCTCATGGTCTCCAGTCTGTTCTTCTAGTGGCTACACTGTATCCCAGAACCTCGGGATGGGGTTCACTGCTAGGTCCTGGGCTACATTCTCCAAACTAAGAGAGACATGGTAAAGAACACCTGGGAGGTTCAATAGGGACAAGAGAGTAGTCACAGCATCCCTGACCCCATATTCTACATGGGGTGGGGGCACATAAACTATCCAGAACTCAGTTAACTTTCCTACCCCACTGAAGGGAAGACTGCAAAATGAACCCAGGAGGAAAAGGGTCTGATGAAGTACAGTGTCACACAAGGGGGAAGGAAACAATCCAGATTTCTCAGAACTAGACAGATGGCCCAAGTCACCGCCAGAGGCCATGTTTCTTAAGAAGAAATTCTGCTAAGGCCGAGTTTTCAACCAATTAATGCTGTCCTAACCCACATACCCTTCCAGGGCCCTGGCAACATGGATGCAGTCCCATGTTCCTCGGGACCAACAGTTCTCAGCTGAGGGCAAGTACGACAATGCATGAGTTAGCTGACAACACAACCTCGAGCGCGCACGCGCGCACACACACATACACACACACACACACACACACACACACACACACACACACACACACACACGATCTAGGAAGCTGCGCCTGTGGCAGCTGCACAAGGGTGGGGGAGATCACATGACCTGAACTCTCTGTAAGTGTCTCCTATCTAGCTCCAAAAACATGGCACCCGGAGGCAGACACAATTCCAGAGGCATTCCATTTGTCATTCAAGATCTGTCTACACAGGAGAGAAACCTCTAAGAGTCCAGACAGGAATCCCTCGCCTACTTGGAAATTTTATAACTTCAGTTTCTACTCAGCAAAGCCAGGTAGAATAAGGGGTAATATGTAAGACTACTCAAGCTGTCTGAAAAAGACTACATGTCAGGGATTCATGCCCATAATTAACAACAGCTTCAAAATCTGCTAACACATCACCTGTGTGCGTGCTGGTCCTGTCTGCAACAGCAGTCAGTTCTTCCCAGGCTGCCTCTCAGCCCACTACCTCCTAGAAAGAAGCCACCTCTGAAGGCAGGGGGCCCATCTGCCCCACACAGCAGTAAGGCTGAGAGGTCCCTCTGCTGCCTATGTTTCCTTCTCACCTCTCCCTGCTAGGGTCCACAGTATCATGGTGCGACCAGGACAACATGGCCCCGTCCACTCTGACTCTGTCCCTTACTAGCTCTGTGACTCTTATGGCACCAGTCTCCTTCCTATGTTGGGCAGTGGTGATACCTGCACACCTCACCATTGCCCTTCGAAGCCCCAGGATGTAAAATACTGAGAAGCAATCTGTAATGTATGCCATAATTTCTTCCAGATATCGAATACCTCTAACCAATAGAGTCACTAGAAAATACCTAGTATGACCCTTTACCCATGGGCTCTCCTGTGGGTAACTACAGATTTCAGCTTCAGTTCATGTTCTCTCCCTTCCCCTCCTTGCGCTTGCTGGTGCGCTCTCTCTCTCTCTCTCTCTCTCTCTCTCTCTCTCTCTCCCACTTCCTCCCTCTCTCCCTTTGCTTCCCCTCCTCTCCCTCAAGACTAAAGAATGGTGCATGTGAATTCCTTAGCTATTGCTAGAGAATCTTCTACATGAGCAAAATTACTTTTATTTGAGTATTCCAAATTCAAGTACTTATTTGACTATTATATGTTAAAAAGGACTCAAAAATAGTTTAAGATTCGATCTCTGGGAGCTGAGGATATATTCAGTGGTACAGATTGGCCTAGCATGCACATGAGCTCACCCTATGTGAAGACCCAACCTCTGCCTTCCAAGAGCTTTAAAAGGGGCAAGAATGATATATTTCTAAAAAGCCATTAAAAGATAATGCATAATAGATGGATGGATGAATGACAGACAGATTTGTTTCAATTCAGTCCTATAATGCTGAAACCTGCTTTGGTATCTGCACTTCAGTAGTTCCTAGCAGCCTACTACTAGAAGTGTGGCCTGTATCCTTATTATGGAAATGAGTTTCACATTCTTTCTCTATTTATCACAAAAACAGTCTTGACCTAAATCCTGAACTACTAATCTCTTCCTGCAACAAACTACTTGGGGGGGGGGGGGGAGACTCTGAGAAAAAAATAGAAAAGGGAAGTGTTCTAGTGACTGCAGTCCCCCTGGGGAAGATCTCTGTACAAACAGCCCTGGGTTTACACTGGTGGGAGGCAGAGAGGGAGGAGGAGGGGCCCCTGCTCTACCCTTAACTCGCAGCAGCAAAGACACATCTGCGTTCAGAAATATTAGAGGCAAAACAGGAGTAGCAAGACACTACTGTCTCACTACAAGTCAAGAAGACTGAAGGAAACAAAGCGTTCTTTGAGGCCAGCAGGCAGAGGGAGCAGTGCTGTGATTGAGACGAGGAGAGGCTGTGGAGACCCGTTTCTACACCAAACACAACTCTTTTAAGTCACTTACCATCGATTGTGGGTCTTGCACAATAGCTGACTGTCTTATTTTATCCCTGAGAATAGAGCTTTGTTCTCTTACAGTGCCTCACCCTCAACTACTTCAGTACTAGCTACTATGCTTAGAGAAAAGGCACAAAATACTATGTTTGTTCAAAACAAAAAAGGAACCAATTATTAAATCATCTTTTCTATGGATCTATAAGTAAAACACATTTACAAAACAATCATTCCCCTGCCTCTGCTCTTCTCACTTTCTTTGGCATTCATTAACTTTAAAAGTATCATTTCAGCATTGCTTGGGTCCCCAAACGAAATCATCTGTACTCATGCTACTGTGAAATTCATTTCTGTAAGAAAGGGTTCTACTCAGAGAACATGTGCTCACAGACACTTCCTAGCATTTGAATCCTCACTGCACAGAAGGGTTGGGGTTTTGGCACCTCAATGCCAACTCCATGTGTGCCCACCTACCCATGCACGTGTCTAAATGACAGCCATATGAGACAAGTAAGCACCACAGAGATCACACTGACAAAACTGCCACAAACTACACATGCCAGACCTTCACTCCCAATGCAAATGCTCAGAATCTTTTTAATCTGCTTGTTGTAACTTTGGCTGCTCTGAAATCAATTCAGAACCAAAGACAATGCTTAGTTCCTTACATAAGTGACTGAGCAGCCAACAAGCTCCCGTCGTTCCTGCTGCTTTGCTTGCCACGAGTCAACCACCAACTAACTGCCTTTCCCCTCCTGAAACTGCCCCAGCTCCCTCTATCCTCAGAGCATATTTACAAATCATTCCCTCAGTCTAGGACATCCTGTGCACTCTTCCAACAGAGTTAAAGCTGACTCACTGTCCGATCTAAGCACTATGGTGACCCTGATTCAGGGTCATTGAGAAGACTCAATGGATAAAGGAACCTGAGCCATGACAACCTGTGTTCAATCCCCAATGCCCATGAGCAGAGTGACTCCCACAAGTTGTCCTCTGACCTCCACACATGGCACATGTGCCTGCAGAGCGACAAGAATCGTCCCCATCACATGCACACAGGCTAGCCATCATACACACAAAAAGAACACACACCATCACGTGCATTCTGGAAGCATCCTGAGCACTGTCTTGGATCAGTGGCCGTCATTTACACTAGACAAACTCTGTCAGCACGGACCTATGCCTGTTCCCTCACCCTCAGTTCATGGCTGTGCACTTAAGTGATGTTCAGTGCATTACTGAAGGATACACAAGCCAGGTCCATACCTTCTGGTGCGGGGAGGGGTTTGTTTTAAGGGCACACGATTCAGACTGCTGGCACCCATTTCCTTGCACGCCAGAAATTAAGGGGGGAAGCTTGGAAAGAAGATGAGAATGAACAGCATTTAATGGCACTGGCAGCAGCTGCTAGGAGCTTCATGGAAACCGGCACCGCTGTGCATGGTGCTGGTGTGGGGCCTCTACAGCTCTCAACACACGTCTTACTGCTTAAACACAGAAGCACCTGGTCATGCTTTTTGGAGATAAAAGTCATCTCAGAAAGTGAGACTCAAGAACATGACACAGAAAAATAAACAAATGATAGATAGATAGATAGATAGATAGATAGATAGATAGATAGATAGATAGATAGATAGATAATAGATGACAGATGGAAGGAAGGAAGGAAGGAAGGAAGGAAGGAAGGAAGGAAGGAAGGAAGGAAGGAAGGAAGGCAGGCCTTCTAAAATGTACCAGAGACCTGGGAGGTGAGAGACTCTCAGGACTCAAAGGGAGGGCCCTTAGATGAAATGCCTACAGTGGGAAGAGGGAACTTGTAGAGTCCATCTCCAGTAGAAAGACAGGGCATAAAGTGGAGGGATGGGGTTGCCATCCCACAGTCAAAAACTGTGACCCAGAACTGTTCCTGTCTAAAAGAACTACAGGGACAAAAATGTAGAAGAGACTGAGGGAAAGGAGGTCCAGTGACCAGCCCAACTTGGGATCCAGCTTAAGGGGAGGCTCTAAGGCCTGACACTATTACTGATGCTATGGTGTGCTTACAGACAAGAGCCTAGCATGGTTGTCCTCCAAGAGGCCCAACAAGCAGTTGACTGAGACATACAGAAATACTTACACCCAACCAATGGACAGAAGTTGCTGACCCCTGTGGTTGAATTAGGGAAAAGCTGGAAGAAGCTGAGGAGGAGGGCAACCCTGTAGGAGGACCAGTAGTCTCAACAAACCCAGACCCCTGAGATCTCTCACACACTGAGCTACCAACCAGGCAGCATACACCAGCTGCTATGAGGCCCTCAACACATATACAGCAGAGGACTGCCAGGTCTGGCCTCGGTGAGACTTGAGGCTCAGGGAGTGGGGAGGCCTGGCAGGGGTGGGGTTGGGGGTGAGAACACCCTCTTGGAGACAGGGAGGAGGAGGAATGAAATGAGGAACTGTGGGAGGGTGGACCTGGAGGTGGGTAACAACTGGACTTTAAAAAAATAATAAAAGTAATAAAAATAATAAATAAACTTGGGGGAAAGCTTTTACAATAATTCTAAAAATATGTGTTAGTGCAAAATTATAAGTTTTGCAGTTTTTCTCTTAACCTGGCTAGCTACCAAATAATTGAAGCAGGACTATTAGATTTATTTAACAGCTTAAGGCACAACAACTGAGCAATTAATCTATTTCAATCCTCTAAACTAATCTGGCTACCTCCCAGACAAAATCTCTGAGATATTTGCATCTTAGTACTGATCTGGCTTTCCCTGCTCCAGGTGGTTTTTGGAAACTCTACTAGAGACAAATCACCCCTTCTCCTCTCTCCCTCTCCCTCCCCCTCCCCTGGCTGGGAGGAAGTACGGCACTATTCTCTCCTCTGCTCAGTCATTGGTTGATCAGCTTCTTTATAGACCAATCAGGGAATATTTGGGGACAAATGTTTACATAATATTGAGACAGGAGATTCTCAAAATAAGGATTGCAACCAGATGTGGGCACAGAAATCAGCACCTGAGTGTTTTCACAGCGCACCAGAACATTATGCCTACATATATTTTTCCCATTGTGTTTCTCTTCCCTAATAATTTAAAAGACCTTCTGCTTGTGTTGTGCTAGGGATTGAGCCCAGGGCCTGTGTACACCAGGCAAATACTCTACCAAGTTATATCCTTTTACATGTATTGTCTTGAGTCACCTTTCTTTTTTTTATTCACCTTTTTTTTTAAACTACTTTATATATAAAAACTAGATAGGTCATACTGTAATAAACATCAATACATCTGTACTTATATTATTCATTTCTCTAATTAATAGTCAAATGCCTGTTGGCAGGAAATATGCTGATTAGTATTGGAGAACCCCATGAACACGGATTCTTCTCCATGACAAGGTCTTTTAATAGATAATCATCCAGCTAAATGTCTTCATCTCCTGGCTCACATTTGAAAGGCCTCTCCTGCCAACTCACTAAGCTGTCCCCACCCCCAAACAGTACCCCCCCCCTTCTGTACAGCTGAGAGGGACATCAGTGCTCAGTGGGACAGAGGACATGCCTTGTGTCCATGAGAGCCTTACCACCTAGGCGGAGACTGACAAGTCTCACGGTGACCTCTGCTCATCTCTCGAAAGGAAGGGATGTGCTAGATGACCTCAGCTGCAGGTCAGACATCAAACATGTCCTCCACCACTAAATCCCACTGTAGCTCACATCTGTAAGAGCAACCAATAGGCACAAGTTCTTTACTTCCATGCTCCTTATTTTCATATCCACAGTCTATGACAGAAACGGTTTAAATTGGGGAAATACTTATTTGGATCCCATCCATCATGGTAGGGGGACATGGCAGAATTCAAGGCGACAGGAACAAGTAGCAGAGGCTCCTCACAGGGCGGTGGACCAGGAACACGAGAGGGGAATCTTGCTGGCATTCAAAGACCCACTGCTAGTGATCAACTTCCACCAGCTAGGGCCCTGACCCGAAAGGCTTCACACACACCCCTACAAAACACCACCACTGGATGGTGGACAACCATTCAAAGCATGGACAAGTAGGAGGCAGTTCAGACATAAACCATTACCTTTCTAGAGCCAACAAAAGGCGCACCAAATAAATAGGAAGCACATCAGCTGGGGAAAATGTTATCGCCCTGCTCCACTCACAGACACACTGGAACAATCCAAAGAGGGGCATCCATCAGTCACCCTGAACAAGTGTCCTAATGACACCCCCACAGCCCACACTAGGAAAGTTCTTCAATTATGAGATAAGTTGCTGCAAATAACCAAAGAGAAATAAAACTACTATATTATAGTGTTTACTGCACACATATGCTCACTGAACACATAATATGCTTCTACTTCACACTGCTGAATCCTTCTTAAAAAGTCACCATTCCAGGGCCAGTGAGATGGTTTCAATGGTAAAGGTGCTTACCACAAAAGTCCAACAACATGACTTCAATCTCCAGGGCCCCTATGTCTAAGTTTGGGTTCTGTTACTCTGATAAACACCATAGCCAAAAGCAGCTTGTGAAGGGAAGGGGCTTATTTTGTCTCAGAGACTACAATCTGTCTTTGAAGGAAGCCAAGGCAGGAACTTGAAGTAGAAACCATGGAGGAAATACTGCCTATTGGCTTGCTCCCAGGCTCGTGTTTAGCTTTCTTATACAGCCCAAGCCCACCTGCATAGGATGGCACCACCCACAATAGGCTGAGCCCTCCTACATTAATGAGCAATCAAGACAACTGATATGCCCATAGGCCAATCTGATAGAGGTAATCCCTCGGAGCTTCTCTCTTCCCAGGTGTGTCAAATTGACAACCAAGATTGACCACCACGCCACATAAAGATAGACAGAGAAAAATGACCTCAAAAAGTTGTCCTCTGATCTCCACATGCATATACAGTGATAATAAATTTTAAGCCACCGTGCCAGACAACACCAGCAGGGAAGCCTTTTTAAAAAGACTTCTTAAACAGGTGTGGTGGTACATACCTTCAATTACAACAGTTTAGGAGGCAGAGGCAGGCAGATCTCTGTAACTTTAAAGCCACCCTTGTCTACTTACTAAGCTCCAGGTCAGCCAAGAGTGCACAATGAGGCCTGGGGGAGGGGCTTTTAGAGAACTGAAGAGACAGGGAATCCAGTGTCTCAGATTTGAATACAGCTTTATATTAAAACCAAAATAAATAAGTATAATGTTTTTTATAAATAAAAGAAACCTGAATCTTTATTTTAATAAAAAACCTTGAACTTCATAAAACGTCATAACCAAAAGCAATTTGAGAAGGAAAGGGTTTATTTCAGCTTATAGTCTATATCACAGAGGGAAGTTAGGGAAGACACACCAGTCAGGAAATGAACAGAGGCAGTGGGAAGAATGCTGCATACTAGCTTGCTCCCCATGGCTTGCCCACCTGTGGAGGGGGGGGACACTACCCTCAGTGGAGTGGGCCATCCCACGTCAATGATTAATCAAGAAAATACCCTCAAGACTTTTGTACAAGCAATACAACGGAGGCATCTTCTCAACTGAGGTTCTTCAACTATGTAACTCTAGCTTGTAACAAGTTGACAAAAAAAGCTTACCAGCTAAACTCTATAAATTATCTTAATACTAACCCAGTCCACTTAAGAGCGGGACTTTACCAAAACTAATGTATTAAGACATGGGATAAGGTCATGAAAACCCCCACAGAGGATGGTTGCAGTCTGTGTGGGGTGATGTAGCAAAATACCTCAGAGTGGGTCATTTGTAAACACAAAATGTCAAGGCTCACAGCTCTGGAGCCTGAGAAGTTTAAGAGCAAGATGCCAACAGATGTTGTGTCTGGTAGGGGCCCCTTCTCCCCTTCTCACTGTATCCACACATGGCCAAGGAGCTGGCTTTCTTGAGTGTTTTCCACTGGGACCCAAATCCCATTCATGAAGACAGAGCTCTCTAATCCCCTCCACAGAGGCAGCCCTTCATACTGCCACACTGCAAATTAACTTTCAACATTGGAATTTTGGGCATGCACATTTTCGAACCACAGCAAGGAGATAGGAAAGATGTGTAGCCCTAAAATCAAGGGGCTAATGGCCAGAGTTGTACTGACAAGCATGGGATTGTTTACTGTGTGTCAACGAGGAGCACAAACATACAATGACACATACAAAGACCAGCAAGCAAACTACACCATCGTAGGCTAAAACATAGGAAGGTGACTGAGCATTCCTCACAAACTTGAGTCACTCTTCCAAAGCAGAAAGAGATGGAAACTAACCTTCATGTCTATAATTGACCGAAGGAGCAGCTGCTGGTAAAGTTTCGGGTCTTGTGACAGCTGTGTCTACAGGAGGAATTTTTAAATGTAGTAATTTTTAAATGCATGAACAAGACTCTCTTGAACAACTCCCACTGGTATAATAGAGGAAAAATGCGTAACTCACAGAATACAATTGATGCTTAAAGTAAAATACTTCCTATTTCTTATTAACTTGATAGCAGGTGTCACTAACCTCCCTCTTCCTAAGGAGTTGCCCGTTTTTCATGCCCCTGATATGATTCAATAATAGTGTTTTCCAGTCATTGTCACTAAGGTGGTACAGAATTGCAACACAAGACCATGCATGTCTCAAACACTGGAATTCATACATCAGTCAAAACCATTGCTGAAACAATAGGAAAACAGAGGCTGGGGAACATTACAAAATCCCAAGGACAACTTACTAGTGACCTTCTACCACAACAAACCCACCCAATATCCAGCTTTGGCTTGACACTTTAATAAAGAGCCCACCCTCCCCCGGAACAGTGATGCTGACCGGCCTGTCCACCGAGCCAGGTTGGCCCGTTATATTCTCTTCCCAGGAAAGGCACATGGACGTGTGGCAGACTGTAGGTGGCCAGTCCTGGGGGGATAATACAGGAGGCTTCCTTACAGGAAAAAAAAATCTATGAAAAGTTTGTTTTTCAAAGCAGATAAAAACTGAAGGGCACACAGACAAGATTTGACCTGCTTGAAGTATAGATGGGACACAGAGAGAGAAGGCAGGGAGGAGAGGCATCCTAGGTTCCCCCTCAAAGCCCCACACCGAAGCTTCCACTGCCTGTCCGTGAGCAGACCACAGTCGCATGGGTGCTGATGTGAGCCAGCCTTTGAAGGAGGGCGTGGAAGGAAGGGTTGAGATCCACCTGCAATCACATAAACACCTGCATTCTGCCACAAATGGCCCTGCATTTCTCAGCCCAACCTGTCAGACAGCCCTCCGACTGAGGCTTAAATTTTGAGTGCGCACCGCTGCTCAGGATCCCATTTTTTCAGAAACACAAACCCAAGCACATAGTGGTCTGGTAACTTGCTCATGGCTCTTCCCACAGTACAGCAGACCCTACCATATCAATTACTAATTAAGAAAATGCCCCCACAGTCATGCCCACGGACCAATCTAATTCCTCAATGGATGTTCCCTCATTCTAGGTGACCCTACTTTGAGTCAGGTTGACAAAAGCTAAACAGCATCCTTATTGTGGAGGAAGAAGATTCTCTGGACAGAATAGAAAGAAACTTAGAGCAACTTAAAGCAGGGTGCCATGTGGTGTCCATGCAGAAGGAGACACTGAGCTGTGTGTGTTGAGAGTTGGGGGAGGCACTGGGGTTGAATACAAGTTTTGCTTTGGGGAGGACTACTATTTTTATCCTGTGTGGGGAGTTAACTCTACTAAACACCATATAAGAATTTAATAATTTTAATATGTTAACATGATAATTTGGTGATACATATATATCCATAGATTTACATATGTATATGTGTGTGTGTGTGTGTGTGTGTGTGTGTGTGTGTGTGTGTGTGTGTGTGTGTGTGTGAAAGGAGTGGTATACAGATCACTTTGGCTACCAAAATACTGCTAGAAATGCAGTTGACGGGGAAATTTTATCAAGTCACCTAAGCTTCCTGAGTAAGGCAGGATTGTCTGTGGAAGAGCTGCTGTGCTTTTGTAATTCTGTCCACGAGACATGACGCAGAAGCCGGTGGCCAACCGGCATTCAAACGTGACACTGGGAATCCAATGCTTTCTACAGCAGAGCAAAGAAAAAAGTTCCACTTCCTCTTTATCTTAGATATGTAACGTCAGCAAACACAGCCACCGAGGCACACAATCTCTCCATCGGCTGCGCTCAAGCTTATTTTTAAACACACAGTCAAAATATTTAAGGCCCACTCCTACCACAGCCGCAGCCGGACCATCCATTACAGAGTTACAGGTTTACATTTGTTCTCACCAAAATGCCTTACACTGTTACATCTATTTTGAGAGTATTTTTTCCTGCTGATAATTAAAGCACACAAGCTCATCCACGTTTCAGTTTTTATCACGATGTAGTTTTAAGGAATTCTATATATAAAATACATAATCATACTCATTAAGGTTAAATGTTAACGCATTATGTGATGAGGAGTTTACATTTAAATGAAAAGGCATTCCAGAAATATGAATCTACTCTGAACTGTTTGTGATGGCATCGTTTTTAAAGTGTTGCATTAAAATTAATTAGTTAAAACTATCCCATGAGGTCCTGGAATGATGTCTCAGCAGTTTGAGGCACTGGCTGCTCTTCCAGTGGACCTGGGTTTGGTTCCTAGCACCCACATGGGGACTCACAGCCATCCATAACCCTAGCTCCACGGAATCCAATGCTCTCCTCTGGCTTCTTCAGGCACCAGGTACATACATGGTGCACAAACATACATGCAGGCAAAATACCCATACACATAAAATAACTATTAAAGTACTAAAGTAGACCATGTCAATCAAACACCCCCAGGGTAAGGTATTGTCACTACAATAACAAAACAGTTAACTACAATTTACCTAAGCAACTTGGACATTTCTCTCTTGAGAGGCAAGGGAACCCAGGCTCTATGATGTCATCAGAGGTCCAGGCTCACCCACCTTCCTGCTTTATAGTCGTGGTTAATGACAACCATCCTCTTGTGACTCAAAGATGGCCGTTACACAAAAAGGTCCAATGTGGACAAGCTGAGTATAGAGATACAAAGGTGACCTATCTCCCTATATCCCTCTCTTGGTATACAGGATAAGTATCTTTCCCAGAAGACCTCAGCTGACTTTCCATTAAGCTTCATGGACCAGAACAGAATCACATGCTCATTTCAAAGCAATTTGAAATAAATGAGAATAGGACGTCACACGTCGCAATTAGCAGAGAAACCTTGTTCATCCCCTGGGGCTAAACACATTACAACTAGATGTCCACAGGAATCTGAGTTCTGTTAGCAAGAAAGGGAGGAACAGCAATCCAGAGCACCTCCCCCCACCCTCTGCAGACAGGATGACTAGCTTGTACTGTTGAACAGAGTATATAATAAAGTATATTATATATCAAATGTGCATTATCTCATTTAACTCTCACTAGCTTGGGACCATTATCATATCCATTTCTCAGATGAACAAACTGAGGTCTGGAGTGGTCACAGAGCCTTCCCAAGATCTGTACCTAGGAAGTTGTATAAAGAGAGTTAAAAGACAAGGAGCCAGCAGAAGTTAGATTTGAGCACTGTGATACAGACAGAGCAGACTTTATGGTGGGCCTTTAGAAATATCTCCTAGCACTTATTTTTGAAGTGTTTTTAAAGGTTTTTCTCTTTTTGAAATTTTTTATTTTATGTGAATGGGCATTTTGCCCACATGTATGTCTGTACACCATGTATGTGTATGGTGCCCACATAGGCCACAAGACAGTGATGAGGTGCTCTTAACCTCTGGCTGTGTCTCCAGCATCAATTTTGAAATATTTTTAAGTCCATAAAATATTGTTAAGAATCTAATTTTTTTTTTTATCTTGCAGAATGGGGGCTCAAAGCCAGTGTCTCATTCATACTAGGCAAGCAGCCTACCACTGAGCTACACCCCCAGTCCTACATGTGCATACACGTGCTAAAATCATGACAGAAATGTTTGCTTCGGGGTAGTCTGGAGGCTTGATACTAGGGACTGAACCTAGTGTATGCTAAGCACCTGTCCTCCACCAGGTTGCATGCCTTCACACTTGAGTACAGTATTTGCACATAAGGGGTGTTTTCTCCCAAGCTCGCTCGCTCTCTCTCTCTCTCTCTCTCTCTCTCTCTCTCTCTCGCTCTCTCTTGCTCCCTCTCTCTCGCTCTCTCTCTCTCTCTCTCTCTCTCTCTCTGCCTCTCTGTGTCTACCTCTTTCTGTGTGTCTGCCTCTCTTTCTCTCTGCCTCTCTCTCTGCTTCTCTCTGCCTCTCTCTCTCTCTCTCTCTCTCTCTCTCTCTCTCTCTCTCTCTCTCTCTCTCTCCCCACCTCTTTTCTGGTACTCTTGAATGTCCTTGTGAATGGCTGAAAAATACTTTATATTCCATTTACCCACTGTTGGCTGAATTCTTTAAAGTGTTTAGCATCAGAAATGAAAATACAACATTATCTTTGTTCTCATAGCTTTAAGGTTTTCTCTAGAATAAGTTCCAAAGAGGGGATCACAAGGTCATGGAGCTGAGCATCTGGATGGCTTCCTTTATCCAAAGCCAATTTGCTCTCCAGCAGAATGAAGCTAATTAACTCAACTGCCAGAAATGTATGAGTCCCCCTTTCTGACGTCACCCCAGCTTCATTTTATCCATATTTTCATTTACTCAATGGCCGTAACTTTGCTCCCTTCTAAAGAAGTTTCTTTGCAGCGTGGTGGAATTTTTCTCTGTGCATGTTGGAGAGTGTTTTCTCCACTGAAAGTCTGAATATTCTTTACCCATAATTCTTCTGGGTCTTAGTCCTGTTGTGATTCATAGATTTCAAAACAATGCTGGCTTAATTTCATTTCTGCAAACTGCTTGAAGCTGAATGAATGGCTGGTGCTGACAAACACTGGGATAGACCCATACACTGGAATAGACCCATATGCTGGGATAGACCCATACACCGGGATATACCCATACGCCGGGATAGACCCATACATACACTGGGACAGACCCAAATCCTAGCTACTTCCTCCAATGTCCTAAATCCCAACAACTGAGGCAGGAATTTCATTCAGTCTTTGTGCATGAACAAGGGTATTTCCACGGCTGCATATTTACACCTCCACACCAGCCTTTGCTTCCACAGTCACTCTACACATGAAGGACTACTCTTTTGTCTGGAATAATCGCCATGGCGAGACTTACATTGTGTTTTTATCCTGAAATTGCTAGGTAAGTATAAAAATCAGAGGCAACAACGATATCTTCCTAATTTTTTTCCTTTTTTGTTTTTTCTTTTTTCATTTTTTTTGCTCAAAGTTAAAAAAA
>CM052709.1:47410738-47494547 GCA_028551405.1 Uromys caudimaculatus
GCCTGCACACACCATAGCCTGCACACACCATAGCCTGCACTGCTTAGACTCCTCCACTGTGTCTTATTTTTACTATATTGCTGTCACCTAAATACTTATTCTCAAACCAGAATCCCTGAGAGTGTTTTAAAAATACAGATTCCTATCCTACTGCCCCAGATCCAACCAGAATCTTTAGTTACAGCCTATGAATCCACACTTTCAAAAATATTCCCCAAATATTTTCAAATATTTTTTCTCAACAGTTCTCACACCTTAGGAACCATAAGCTAATATTTATGTTCTTAAATGCCACTAAATACTTGTGCAGTGTTTGAGAAAGATCTCCCAAAAGACAATTTACTCTTAACTAACCCTTTACCTACACCACAGCAGAGCCGAAACGATAGTCTGACTTCTATAGTACATGACCACCTAAAACTCTCAAGCGGCCCTCGGGGACTTGGGACTTTAATCATGTGGCATCAGGATCTCAGCCTAATCGTAATTTACCTCCAGGATGTTCCCTGAAGGGGAGTATTCAGGAAGTCTTGTTCTATTATAATTTTTTGATGTGCTTTACTCATTGGGTGTATGTGTTGTTGTTGTTGTGTTGTTGTTGTTGTGTTGTTGTTGTTGTGTTGTCGTTGCTGTGTTGTTGTTGTTTGGAGGCGTATTGTTTGCTTGTTTTTTGAGACAGGGTCTGCGTAGTCCTGAATGCCCTGGAACTATGTAGACCAGGTTGGTCTCGAACTCATAGAGATCCACTTGCCTCTGTCTCTCAGAGTGCCACCATGTCCAGCAGTTGGTTTATTTTTTAAAAATCAGTCAAAAGTGATCAAAATCTCCTGAGATGAAGGTGGTACATCCATTGATAATTTTTTTATTTTTCAAAATTTAGTAAGTGTTTTGTGGAAGCTATCTTTATGCTTTAGGGAAAAGTAAATGAGAATTCATCCAAATCTGGTGATACTTCCAATTTATCTATCAGCTGCTTTAAACTTTCCTTTCTGTCAGTTATACATTTTTACAAACTTATTCTAAGTTGTCAATAAACACAATAGTCAATGTATTCAATAATGTTGATCTGTGCATTATCCAATTATTATATATTACCTACTCATCCCACATATGTCAATAAAATGGTAGTTCAATAATGTCTCAAATAATGTCAATTCTGTATTCTGTTAATATGAATTATCTTATACAAAGAGAAAAAATTGAAAACTGGAAGGATATTAATACAGATATTTTTTAAGTTAATTCTATACTAACTCTCCAGGTCTGTCCATGTAGATTTTTCATTCCAAAAAGTATTCCAAGCAGGGGCCCTAACCAGATGTGGATAGGGCACTCTGGTGAGTTTTATATTCCCCTGCACTCAGATAATGAAAGCCATGCTGTCTGAGGTGGGCTAGGAGCAGGTAGAAGGCACTCTGTGATCCTACCATCAACAAGATAAAAGAAAATTGTCCAGGAGTGCACTGTCACCTCCAGTACCAGAAAGTTCTTATTATTCCTTCTCATCCTAGAAATAACATTTATAATCTACCCAGGGCCCTTGAGAGATTACATTACTACATCTTAGCTCAGCCACCCCAGTGGGAGTATTCTTTACCCAACTCTGCACTACCCAGGAAGCAAATCTTCAGGCCCCGTGAACTGAAACAAGCAGAGGTATTTAGTGTCTTATTGCAGGATCTCAGGTCAGACTTGTGGCTGGATCCTATGACTGGACAGAGACTTCGGTACTTCCTAAGCTGTCCCACAAAAGGCTCCTAACAGCAGGGGAGCACGATGACTCAAGTGTCCCCTCGTGGGTACCTTTAGAATGTTTGCAGATGTTCTAGCCTCGTCCCTCAATATGGTTAGAAAAGAAGCATGTATATTTGGGTGAATATCAAAACTACATTTCTTTTAAAACTAGGTCTAAAGCTGATATTCCATCATTGAAGAAAGGCAGAAAAACTATTAAAGTCAGAGAGGAAGGTGAGGGCAGGAAGGAGAGGGCGTGCTATAAAAGTCGCATTCCCAGCATGACATATTTGCTGTACTTCTGAATGCACAGTAGATTAATTACTTGTACAATTCCTCTACAAGATTGGGCCTGCCAGCTCATGGGAGCTGGAGGAGCTCATAAGGCCTTACCTCTCCCTGAGTTCTTACAAACACAGAGAAGAGCTGTGGGCAAGGAGAGACATTTGCTTCAGTGGTGTAGCCCCTGGAATTGTACATGCTTCTCTAAACTCCCACCCAGGCTCCCTCACACAACCCTATGGAAACTCCTCGAGTTGTTAGAAAGAAACAAAGAAACAAAACAGAAGGCATGACAGTAGAAGGAAGACCAGTCGGGAAGAGGATTAGCCAGCGTTGGAGGGCCAGGAGAGAGTGAGTGGGGAGGGTTATGATCGAAATACATGTATGCACATGTATGTAAATGTCACAATGAAATCGTACATTATGTGTAATTAGTATATGCTAATAAAAAACATTCCAGGTAATTAAAATTGACACTCCTAGAGAACATTTAATACAATGAGGTACATATCTGTCATCATCTATGTTACTCAAAACGTTCCAGGTGTCATCTGTGAAACACATCCAAAAGCCATCCCTGAGAGCCAGTCGTCCAGTGTGCTGCCCAAAGACCCTGGGCCATAGCGGTCTAAACCAGGAAAGCATCCACTTTAGAGAAGCCAAGCAGGGTCCTAACATTGTGAATGTGTGAGAGAGAGAGAGAGAGAGAGAGAGAGAGAGAGAGAGAGAGAGAGAGAGAGAGAGAGAGAGAGATGAACAGATCAAGAGTTTGTCTCTCCTCTGCAAAACCTGTAGGCAGGTATTCCACTACTGAGGTCCAGAAATACACCCTGACTTTCTATAAAGTCTAAAAAGGTGGTCTTCAGAAATGGAAGCAACTGAACAATACAGACAAAAACCCAAGGCAAGAAACAGAAGGGAATTTGTCTCCTGCCTCCCTGTAGATGTCTAAACCATGAGCCATCCTCTGGGACGAAGATCCATGGTATGGAGGCTCGGCTGCCTGAGGTGCTCACCTCAGCATGTCACAAGGCACTCATTTGAGAGACATAAGTACAAAAATCATAGACAAAACACGGCCATCTAGGCCTAAGTCACATGACAAGAGTCATGTGCTCAATTATGTTTTGCCTCAACAGTTCTGAGGTGAAGAAACCAGGGGAGGCAGGGAGAGAGGGAGATACCAAACTCAATTAACAACCATGCAGGCTCTCGTTTGAATATAAACTAGAAATCCTGCTTACCTGGCAAGAAGAAAGCAGACCTAACATGCCTTTAACTGACAGTTTAGAACTGAGAATCTGAAAATTACAAGTTATGAGTGCAAAGGAAAACTATAGGCCTGTCTTGGGTAGCACTGTAACGTTCCTTTTTGCCACCCTGCTACTGACACTTCGCTGCGGCAACTATCCTGATGGTGTGAAAGGAAGTGGTCTATGGTCCCCAGCCAGAGCGTCCCACGAACAACTGCATACTGTCCAAAACAAGTGAGCCAGGAGGGCAGGCCTGGAATGCTGGCCCAGTTGACCATGGCCCTGCCTGTCATCACGTAAGGCAAACAGCAGGATGCTGCTCTTGCTTAAGGACTTTGCAACAGATAAAGCAACAGTGCTTCCCTCTGCCTATGGACACTGCTTAAGAATAAGGACTCTTGACTGACCTGGTTGAAAACTACAAAACTATTCAGAAAGGAGTGTTAAAATATTTTGAATTTATATTCTTTGTGGGGACCATATTTAATATGTGAAGTCATTTTCAAGTAGAACTCTGTGCAATGCACAGCACTTTCTTGGAATCCTCTAGATGAGCAGAAAAAAACTAAATTCAGCAGGGAGAGTAAGAAACAGCAGCAAGATATCACATGGAGAAGTTTAGCAGCCATGATCATGGATCAGGCTACTGTACATCTAGGATTCTGAACCCCAAGATAGGAAAGACTAAAATCCTACCTATCAGGTATCTCCCTAGAAGGCTCCAGTTGTCCAATCTGTATCTTTGAAGACCTTTCAATCTTAAGGTCCTAATATGTGATCCCTGTTCAGTAAAAGTTTCACAGGAGACACATATGAGCTCAGCCCAGTCAGACATCCAAGCACACTCTCCCTACCTGAAAACAACAAAACCAAGACATACTGTACTGTAACACTGCCTCTAGGACACACTGTACTGTAGCACTGCCTCCATGACAAACTGTAGCACTGCTTCTAGGGCACACTGTACTGTAGCACTGTCTCCAGGACACACTGTACTGTAGCACTGTCTCCAGGACACACTGTACTGTAGCACTGTCTCCAGGATACATTGTACTGTAGCACTGCCTCCAGGACACACTGTAGCACTGCCTCCAGGACACACTGTACTGTAGTACTATCTCCAGGGCACAATGTAGCACTGCCTCCAGGACACACTGTACTGTAGCACTGCCTCCAGGGCACACTATACTGTAGCATTGTCTCCAGGGCACACTGTACTGTAGCACTGTCTCCAGGGCACACTGTACTGTAGCACTGCCTCCAGAGCACACTCTAGCACTGTATCCAGGGCACACTGTACTGTAGCACTGCCTCCAGAACACACTGTAGCACTGCCTCCAGGACACACTGTACTGTAGCACTGGCTCCAGGGCACACTGTACTGTAGCACTGCCTCCAGGGCACACTGTACTGTAGCACTGCCTCCAGGGCACACTGTACTGTAGCACTGCCTCCAGGGCACACTGTACTGTAGCACTGCCTCCAGGGCACACTGTACTGTAGCACTGTCTCCAGGGCACACTGTACTGTAGCACTGCCTCCAGGGCACACTGTAGCACTGCCTCCAGTAAGAAACCAAGCAAGGCAGGATGAACAGGAAACAGAATGCTGTGCTCAAACATCTTCAAGAGCCACTGTTTAAGGCATCATGTACAGCCAAGTACTCTAACCTCGGTAGAAACAGCTTTAAAGCAAAGGCCTTGCTGTTTTAGAAAATGACACAGAAGAAGGGACACAAGGCTGCAGCATATAAACAAGCTAAGCTGCTGAGAATGTGGACTAATTATTTCCTGTGAACTTTGAGCTAGCCACATGACCCTAGTCCTAAATGTCAAGGTATCATCAATTAATAACAAACTGTTCTATAAGGAGCTTCAGCCACCTCACGGGATCAAAGTTTAAAGACAAAGTCAACAGAGAAAGAAGAAAAAGTATCTTCAGGCCTCAGATACCTCCAGGGTTCAGGAAAGGAAGAGTTGGTAGACATTCCAAAGCTGAAAGTAGCTGATGTTCATGAAAACCAAGGAGTACCTGGAAATGCCAGTCCAATTCTAAGAACATTCTACTTACACAGGCTTGGGTTTACAACAGGTCCTCAACCTGGGCCTGCATGGTTCACTTCCCAGAAGTTCCCTGGGTCAGGAGACCAAGTACATTTCAGGTCATTTTACCCAGGAAGTCATCCAGCCAAACACAGATACCTACGTGGCAGAGCTGGATGTTTCTGAGTTCAATATAATTTGACAACAGTCTTTGAGGGGTTTTTGCTGTGGGGTGTTATTTTGAGAACAGATCTCACAGTTCTACCTCTGCTTCAAGTGCATGGGTTACAGGCATACACACCACCATGTCCAGCACCAGTTGTTGTTAAGAGGTATTCTTTAAAAAAATTAAAAGTGTACAATGTAAAAAAATTTTTAGCAAAACTAAAAGAACTGGGGAGGGAGGAATCACAACTTCTTTTGGCTCCACTTTTTTCTTCACACCTTAAAACTCTTCATTTCTTTCACACAATTCCTTTATATTAGAGGAAAATGTACATAACAAAATCTATGAGCTAATTAGCCTTAAGTGCCAGCCGGTGCCATGAAGTCCCTTCACTCTCTTAAGCAGTCACCACAATTCTCCGTCTCTAGAACCTGCTCAAAAATTCACCTGAAACTCTTTCTAAACAACAGATCCAGTGCCTCTCCCTTAGACCATGGTCGTCACTCATATACCTGCCATCTCCATGAACTGACCACCCTAGATACCTCAGGACATGTCATATAGTTAGTTCACGGCCAGTTCATTTCACTGAACACAATGGAATACTGAATTTGGTCATTTTCACCCCACACCATTACTCCCTCTCACTCTCTTGACATGCTCACTAAACCCTTCATCCCAGAAATCCCTCCTTCCACTTTCATGTCTCTGTTTGCTTTGTTGTGACCCACTGTCTTAGTTAGGGTTTTACTGCTGTGAACAGATACCATGACCAAAGCAATTCTTATAAGGACAACACTTAATTGGGGCTAGCTTACAGGTTCAGAGGTTCAGAGGTCTGGTATCATCGAGGCAGGAGTGTGGCACCATCCAGGCAGGCATGGTGCAGGAGGAGTTGAGAATTCTACATCTTCATCTGAAGACAGCTAGAAGATTGGCTTCCAGGCAGCTAGGAGGAGGGTCTTAAAGCTCATACCCACAGTGGCACACTTCCTCCAACATGGCCACACCTACTCCTTCAAGGCCACGCCTCCTAATAGTGCCACTCCCTGGGCCAAGCATATTCAAACCACCACACCCACTGAGTTTAAGGTTGCTTCCAAGAGCAATGGCTGGGGGTTATTGACAGAAACAAAGGGAATTTATTGGTGGCTATACTACTAAAGAAAATGATTCCTCACTCAGTGATATTATTGCTAATTGCTCCTCATGGAGGGGTGAGGGCCTTCCAAGTGCCCATTCCATCCCTGATAGAATGTTGATAGGGCCCATCTTGTGCAGATCTTATGCAGGTACCCACAGCTGCTGTGAACTCAAGAGAACAATGGACATGTAATACCACCACACAGGTCCCAGAATAGGCCCAGGCTGAGGACCTGGGGTTTTTTGTTGTTTTTTTGTTGTTATTTTTGTTGTTGTTTTTCTGATCAAGGCTTGAACTTTATTGTTCTGTACTCCTTTTAAAGGGAAAGCCCAAAGACCCAATCCTTTGTTTCAGGAAGCTCAGCGGGCAGTTGACTCCTCAAGATTCCTGTAGGAAATTACAAATGCAGAGAGACCAGACTGGCTCCAGCCAGGTTGTTTGTCCTACTCAAGGCTGGGGGAAGGGCACAGTTCACCCTTTTGTTTTGTTTTGTTAATTAAAGATGAGTTGGACAGGGGCACAAGATGAGGACCTGTTTTAAACCCTGTGTAAGTAGAATGTTCTTAGAATTGGACTGGCACTTCCATGGTTTTCACAAACATCAGCTACTTTCATCTTTGGAATGTCTACCAACTCTTCCTTTCCTGACTTGATTGTGGTTGGGCAGTTGGTTGGGTGGTTGTTTTCCAGCACAGGGGATTGAACCCAGGACCCCCTGAATACTAGAACAAGTACTTCCCCACTGAGCTACAGTTTAAACCCTCATTCAAAGGCTAAGTAATAATACCCTGTGTGTTTAATTAACACACATTTTATTTATCCACTGATCTGTCACTAAAATGTGAGTTGCTTCCAGTTTGCGGACATTGTTACTAATCTGCCATGATCATCTGTTGGTGCACTGCCTTTAAATGGGATTGCTGGCTGGAAACAGTTCTGTTTAATTGCTTTAAGGAAGAATCATACTATTGTCCCATTTTACAGTCCACACCTTTATAAATTCCTCCCAGCAATTCGCAAGGGTTCCCATTTCTCCACGTGCTCCTCAGTATCATTTCCTGTTTCTCTGGGCTGTTTCTTCAGTTGATTGGTTGGATAACCACTGTAATGGATATGAAGCATATCTCATTTTGAAGCTTTGATTGACATTAAGGTCCTTAATGACTGGTGATTGCTCCATGTTCTTTTAAATGGTGTTTCAAAATATCTCATTTTGTTTCCTCAGACCTCTTAGCAGGATAGGAATATAATCTTGCTTTAAGTAGATACACCCCTTAGACGCTCCAGGTCTCCGTGGAACAACTTCCAACACACTAATACAGGGAAACCAAAGTTTCCATGATTGAGGTTTCAACCTCCTTTTAAAACCTGAACAAAAGACAGTCCCAAAAGTTTCCTTCTAAGCTCTTAAACTAGGCAAAGCAGCCTTGAACCCTACACTCTGATAAAGCCAATAATGTCTATTACTGAAGAAGTATGGACCTGGGACTCTAGTATTACAGGCTCCACTATAAGCTTGGATGGAGCGTCTCCAACTCTCCTTACCCCTCCCCCATCCTCATCCCCACTCCCCCTACATCCTCTTCTTCCTTACACCGCCCCCATTCTCCTCTCCCCCAGTTCTCCCCACATCCTCCCAACACCCATGCTCTACCATCCCCCTTCCAGGGCTAGCAGAGAACACAACAGGCCAGAAGAGGCAGCCCCCTCCTTAAAGCAAACCTACAGAGCAAAACAAACACAAGCAGTGCTTGACCTGGGAGGTTAATGTACAGTTCCAAAGCAGTGGTCCTTCAATTGCTCGGGTCTCAGTTCTACTTGTCTGGCTTTACCATGGTTTTCTGACTGCTGCATATCATCTAACTCCCATCTGTGTTTAAACTGATCTAACCCCCCTGAGAGAATGTTTACACTTTATCTCAGATCTTTTTCAAATCTTTTTTTTTTTTTTTTTAACTGTCTTGCAATTCATGGTCTTTAATTCAACAGGCAAGATGCTCTGCAGACCACTGTGGGCCCAATGGACCAGGGACTACTTACCCACCAAGTGAGATTGCCTTCCTCAAGCTCTCTCTAAAACTCTTGAAGAGTCTCCAGTGCAGCTAACCACCCTTAATCCATAAGCAGAAAGTAACTTATTAAAACTAGTGTGGTCTAATAAAGAAAACAAGTCACTCTATGTGGTCTGAGCAAAATCATGCAATTCAATGGGCACACACACACACACACACACACACACACACACACACAATTATGATACCATCCACAGAGACCTGAACCAAACAATCCTGCAAAGGGAAATTTACCAAACACTTTCTTGCCAACTCAAAATAAAAATACCAAAAGAGAAATAACCTCTTCTAAAGAAAACTTTCACCTTCCACCTCTGTGCCAATGATGAAGCTTTGATGACTGTTGACTATCTTTTGTTGTAGCTATTTACTGCCGATCTCCTATTTAATGTGGAATTACAACAGGGACCCCAGAGAATAAGACATTTTGTTGCTAAACAAAACAAAGATGTTTTGAGCCACAATATATACTACAAAGCCAACAAGAGGTGGGGTGGTCTGCTAGAGTATTCTGAGACACCCACAAAAAACTACAAGTCTAAGTCTTCCCCTAAGAGGAGACTAGGACCCAAAAAGATTCAAATATCAAAATCATTTTTCCATGTATGAGAGGATATGAAAAAAACTGGAGGGAAAACAGATATGTAAAATGCACACATAACTAGAACTGGTCATCTTAAAATCTATCAAATATGATGTGTGCTGAGCTTTACAACAAGAATCCAAATATTACGGACAGATCACCCCCTGTCAACTAAAACAAGACATTCAAGCACTTTTATACAAATAAACCTTCTTGGTCATGTAATAGTTCCTCTGACAGAGCAGTCTGGGCAGAGAGTAATAAACAAAATCCAGACAGGAAGTAGCCAGAGAGAATAAAGGCAGAGCGTTCTGGCACCATCTCCTTGTAGAAAAACAAGAAATATTGCTCTATTTTAACAGAATCATTACAGAGCCCAGAGCCAAATTATAATGTGTATTAATATGGTCAGTGATGAGGGTAGGGTCTACAAGTAAATTTTTAATGATTTGACTCCATTCCTAGAATCAGCATCCTAAAATCAGCTCTAACTACTGACCACTGGCAATGCCAGAATCAAATTCCCATCCAGAATGAAATATTTTTACTTCATCCTTGGAGGTCAGCCTCTGCAAAGCCTCTTCTCGTTTTGATGCATGTGGATTTGTGCATGGAAATTCTCTATTAAAACTTCTACTTGCTAAAGTAAGTCCAACCTTCCCACAAAAGAATGCTTAAAGAAAGCACCATGCTTTTAACTTAAGAATGACAGTACATTCCAGTTACTTTCCTAACATAGATGTCTGAGCAATAACATTCAGCAAAAAGAGAACACTACATGACATTCTGGGGCTATCATTGAATAATCACCATACCTTTCAAGAGATATGTGTCAATTTCGAGCACGTCTGGAAACCACAATAGTAAGGGGGCAGTGTCAGCATTCCTCCCCAGCAGAGGCCCTGGTTGTCTCCTAAATATACCTTCCCCATTCCCTCCACATTAATAGACTCTCAGACAGGCAAATGCCTATCTAGGTGAAGATATCTTTCTCAACCACCCTTGCAGATAAGTCAGCATGTGACTGGTTCTGACCAATGGACCATTGACCACAAAATGCTCTTGAAAGGAAGAGAAGGTGCCCTCTTCCTACTATCTTTGCTCAGGATTTTAGAGAAGAAATTAGAGCAACCATCTTTGCAAAGTAAAAAATAAAAAAAGTGGAAGCTATACTAAAACACACATGTACACACACACATTCACACACACACACACACACACACACACACACACACACACACACACACACACACACACCCATGCATGGAAGAGAGAAAGCTCCGTGGAATCATTCTCCCAGCCTTGACTAGTTTGTGCTCAGACCACTACAGACCAGAGTTAAATAAGCTTCTGTCTTGCTAGTGTCCAACAACTGCATACCCTAATACACATCTCTCCAGACACTTTGAATGCAACCATTATCTCTGGTTGACTAGCCATTTTTGGGGGGAAGGGGGAGAAACTCAGATAAGGTCTTATATAACTCAGACTGACCTTGAACTCACTTTACAGCTAAGGATAATCCTGAATTCTTGATCCTCCATACTCTACCTCTCATATGTCAAATTATGTGAGCTCATCACTGTGTCCCATTAACAGCCATTTCCTAGGAAGCACTGTAAAATTTCATGATATGAGCAACCATTGGGATTTGATGTCGGTTTGCTATTATGAGCCATGGTTCTGAGATTTTAGTCGCAGTTTTTACACACACACACACAGAGAGAGAGAGAGAGAGAAAGAAAAAGGAGAAAGCAGTCAGCTTCATCTCCTGTGTCAGCCATGCAGCAGGGTTTCCTCTCAGCGTGCACGAATCACACCTGTGTGCCATCATTAAGGCAACACAAGCCCAGGCACCAGAGTCTTTTCCATCATTTGTAAAGTGAGACCCTTACCTCAGTATGGTGGTACTTGCCGTGACTCCAGCACTCAGAGGGCTCAAGTCAGGGAATCACAAGCTCTAGGCCAGCCTGGGCTACACACCAAGACCTTGAATCAAATAAACCAAAACAGAATAGAATCAAATGGGAGAATCATCCTAACCTCTCCCCAACAGCTGAGTCTAATGAGATGCCATTCTTCTAGCTCAAGAAGAGTCAAAAGCCAGGACTCTGTACACTTGGACCATACACCTAGGTCAAAGTAGTCTGTTCAGATTTATAGATCCTCAGTGGCGTCAGTATTTGGGATGGGGATTTAGCTCAGGGCAAAGTGCTGCCTCACACACAGGAGACCTTGGATCTCTACCATCAAATAAACAGGGCTTGGGGGCCAGGCCCATAGAAGAGGCAAGAGGATCAGAAATTCAGGGTCATCCCTAGGTACACCGTAAGTTCTAGGCCAGCTTAGAACACACGGGTCCTTGTCTCAGGGAAGAAAAAAGAAAATCACAATTTGCTTTAAAAGACACCAAGGCCATTTGCAGTAGCCATCATCACCACTTACAGAATAAGAGGACAGCTGGCTCCCCGACAAGAATGACAAAGAGTCAGCAGCCAAAATATCTTAGGCACACTGAGAAGGCCCAGTGAGCCACCCACAGAATTCAGTGCACACCAGCCCAAATCCAAACAAGAGCAACCGCCTCGTTAACACACTCCACGAGCCAGGCAGTCTCCTCCTATTTCACCCACAGAAATGCAAGCCAGCTTTATTAGTGAAAGCATTTTAAAACTGAAAGCTCAGGTTGCCTCTTCCATTTATTTAAGCTGCCTCTGCCTTGTATAATAAAGATGATTGCATGTTTGCTTTGTGATTCTTAAGTCCTAAGTGTAGGATTTCTCATATGTAAAGAGTATTGTAATACAGGCCATTTATGAATGTAGCATAATAAAAGTTGCCACCAAAAAAAAAAAAAAAAAAAAACACCTGAAAGCCAATGGCTGTCACTCCCTTTTAACACTTGGGAGAGCATGCCTTTCTGTGGATTAACAACACAAACCAAAAGAAAGCTGTTATTTCAACCCTTTGGCAATGAGCAGATAACAACAGAGGCCAATTTGAATCACCTCCATTTTCACAAATTAAATCCAATAGTAAAAGTATTTTTATTATATACTAAAACGTAGAGTACATGACATATCCCTGTATAAAAATGATCTTCAGGAAGAAACTGAGTGATAACTCTCTAAGCAGAAGTAACAACTGCTAGGCAGGTAGGGGAAGCTTATAAAGGCTCCATAGCTGAATGCGAAGGGGACCATCCAGAGGTGACTATCTAAAAGATTCTCCACCATTGCACCTCCTGTAGAGACAGCACAGTGGTTAAGAGAGCTTGTGGCTACTCTTGTAGAGGACTTGGATTTAATTCTTAGCACCTACACGGCAGCTCTCAGCCATCTGTAATTCCAGTTCCAGTGGAGTCAGTGTCCTCTTCTGGCCACCGTTGGCACCATGCATGCATGTTGTACACAAGCTTAAGTGCAGGGGAACACTGGTGCACGGGAGAGACCATTCCCCACAAAACACCATCATTCTCAGTCCTTCTGGCTAAGCACTGGCATAAAAGCTGAAGGAGCCATTTCATGTTGATAATTTCTAGAAGGCCTCAAATAACAGCTAAGAGCATTCTGCGAAGATGCCAGAGGGAAGGGGAGAATGGAAAATTACAGCTGAAATCGCATCCTTAAAAGAGCCAGTTAAGCTACTGATATACAAGCCAAGCTCAACTCTACCTGACTAAGGAAGCCAAGGATAAGGACTGATTAAACAAACTTTAAAGCTCTGCAGTTTTAACCATTTTATATTTTAAAACTTGAGCTTTTTTTCCCCCCTCTACACAAACTCAATGACAGTCCCAAGCTTTTGAACATGGTTGGAAGAGAGGAATCTCCCCGTGGGGCAGTTAGGAGAATCACTTGATGCTGAGTGCGTGACTCAGTGGTAGAAGAGTTTGCCTGGCATAGGCAAGGCCCTGGGTTCAGAGGTCCAATCCCCAGCAGTACAAAACAAACAGACGAAAAGGTATTGCTATCCTGTGTGCAGAAAGGCTGGCCACCACACATCCCACCTGCAGAACCCAAACCATTATCTCCCACTTCCTTTTTAAAGAACAGGAAAACAGCCCAGAGAAGAGGAACTCCCCCAGATCCTTCTGAGGGGTGCATGACATCCACAGAGCCAGTTTTCAGGAGCCCTGGAAATAATCCCTTTCACTGAATCTACTCACAGCTCACGGCTCTCGAAGAGGACCTGGGTTCATTCAGTTCCCAGAATTCAGAGGGTGGCTCACACCACCTGTAACTCAAGTTCCAGGGGATCATATGCCCTCTTGTAACTTTTACAAGACTCTTGCACACACGGTGACATATGTTTACTCAGGGGCTCACATGCACACAAACACACACACAAATAAACATTTTTTAAAAATGATTCTTAGATAAAATAAGAAATGCATGTTGGGAAACACCCGGTATTGACAGTAATAACCATAGAGCTCCCGAATGCTGGTGCTGTCATTTTTGTATCTGGGGCTCTGTTTACATGATGTATTGATCACATGTACTTACTGTATGTGCTCACCCTCTGTGTGCTTAACATGCTCAGCAAGGCCTTTAAACTGCACGCAAAGAGATGCTTCATCCCTGCCTTATTCCCAGGTAACCTGGCCTCTTATAATAAGCAACACAACAGACAAAGTTTGAGTATGGAGACGTAAGCCATGAAACTCCTCTCTCTTAATGGAGACTCGCTACAACAAGCGTGCTACTCTTAAGCAGAAAGCTGTTGCCTTGGAAACAGGAGCTGTAACTACTGCAATCACACCTCGTAGCAAAGATGGCCAAGATCTATTTTAATTCTCAGATGCCTCAAGGAACTGCAGATGATTGTAGTTATGGAAGACAGCCAATCTGTAGTAATGAGGACGCACATGCCAGAATTAGAACGGTTGCAATTGAGAAAGAAGAGGTAGAGAGAGAGAAAGGAGAGGAGAGGAAGGGAAAGGCGATCCGACCCTGACACGTAGACGAATCCAAGAGCCACACAGCTGAAGGAGCAGTCCTTAGGTGATCAGAGCCATTCCATCCTGTTTACCTTACAACTGCCTACAGCTCTGTGCTTCTTGCAGGAATGCAAAGCTGAATAAGGCCATCTCTTCTGCAGGAAATAATACACTCAAATCATTCACTGGAAGTACATATAACATTTACTTTTGCAGCGAAAATTGGGGGTTGGAGAGAATGATAAAAGGCTTCAGAGATAATGTAGCAGTTCTAACCTGGAACTTAAATATGTAAGAGTTTCTCAGAGAAGGTCAAGGTAGGGCGTATCTTGGGCAAAGGGCAGGACAGGCACAAAGGGCAGAGGCAATGACACAGCCCGGTCCCATTGATCAATAGGACCTGCAATTCTGGTCAAACACTTCCAGATCCAGAAGACTTTCCCATGCATGGCATTTGCCATCCCTGGCTCCACCCATCTCTGGCTCCACCCCTTAATCGCTGGCAGCAGCGGCTAATCACTATGATAACCAGAATGCTTCTCATTTCCACATGTCCCAGGGGTGTGAAGCCGGTGCAAGGACTTAAGAATAGTCTTCTATGGCTGAAGCAGGCATTGGGGGCAGGGCGAGGCTAAGACCTGAGGATGAGGATGCAGCAGAGGCCAGAGTGAAGTCTCTTGGAAACCCCAGCAAGGCTCAACTCTACTGTAAATTTGAAGACGAGAAAATGGTTTGTAAGGCAGTGAATGGCATGGGAGGCCAAAGACAAGGCCTGGCAACTCACAGCGTCTAAGGAGGCAGAGAAGAAGAATAACTCCCAAGGCTTACAGCTTGGACAAATCAGTAAACGAGAGCGGCGCTGACCAAAGGCATGGGTGTGAAATAAGAGTGTGATCAGAAGGGGACTGTGAGGCGAGGCGGAACAGGAGAGGGTATAGCACCTGAGAGACATCCATCTGGACGGCTAAGGAGCAATAAACAGCTGGCTAACTGCTGCGGAGAGACATCCAGAGTGGAGGTGGCAGACCTTACATTCTGCCATAGGCATGCCAACGTCATTCCCACCCCCAACCCAGGAGTATTTCCCAACTTGCTAAACAAGGCAGAAGGGAGTTCTCGGGGTAAGAAAGTTGAGACACTGAGCAGACTTAGCCACCTGGCACCATAGGGCTGACCACTGGCATGCCAGCAGGAAGGGAGGTGACACCCCTGGCAAGATGTAGGTGAGCTACCAGGTAGCACCCAAACTGGAAAGCTCCTGCTATTTGTAAGTCCGGAGGAGGAGTTAACTCTCTCCCATGCTTAATATAAACTACTCCTGAGTTATGAATTACTACATCTTGAGTTGTAAAAGACTTGACATATTAGCTTGGATTCTGCATTTGAGTATTCACGAAGTTGATTAAAATTCCCCATCCCCCATGAATTTGAGGGTGAACGGGGGTGGGGATAACATGGTAAGAACATTAAGAAAGGGGAGCAATGTAATTATATTTTAATTTAAAAAAAAAATCCCCTTGATTTCTACTATGAATTTAGTTAGGCCTCTGGAAAGCTGATAGGCCAAAGGCCATAAATCCTGAGACTAAAGCAGACCCGCATTTCTCCACATCTTAAGGAAGCCTGTGATGGAAAGACTTGGGGAAATAAAGAGAAAAGAAGCCAACATGGGGTGGGGGGGGGGACCAACAAGAGTGACCGCAGTGTGGTCACAGGGAACAGGAAAACCTTAGTTCTCTTAAAAGGCAAAGTAAATGAAAAAGTAATTCAAAGAAAAAGGATGGGCAAATGGTCCAGGGTTCTATAAAAAGGGCTCTGGGGAACATGTCCGTTTTCTCATATTAGCAGGTCAGAATGTTTAGTGCAATAACCCCTGGGCTGAGGAACCGATTGCTACGGCTGCAGAAGCTTGTTTGCACCCCACCTCACCCCTGAGTCCAACCCCTTCCCGTGGATGTCATTATAAGACAATCCCAGCTGTTTTACTATAAAGCTCTGTTACCTTGCATCAGTCTCATTAGTCAGAGCTGGTAAGATCAGGGTTCTGACACTTGCCCTCCACACGCCCATGAGACAAGGTGAGACACCAGTGGAGGATGTGTCGTGTTTGGAGGGCGTATAAATAGGACTCAATGGACAGTGAGGAGCTTGCATAGCTAGCTTTGCAACACATCTTTGGTCTCCGGTCTTGGCTAATCTTCATTTCATTGAGAGAGGCACAGCAGAGAACGTCTCCTGACAACCCTATTGGTTCTGGTCTCTCCTGCTGGCTCTGCTGATTGGGCTGAGGCCTGGCTTTCTGCTAGGCCGTGCCACCACTGCTGATTGATGTTTGCTATTCCGACACTGCTGAAGTAGACTGCTGGTGTACTTGTAAAGTATTTGCTGCCGCTGCTGATTGCTGTAAACTGAACGGCTGGTTTCCTGACAACGCAGACTGGATTTGTTCCAATAGAGGGACACCAACACAGCCACAATTTCTAAACAGGTCCACGTCCCCAGTATCCTAATAACCTTTCTTTTCTACTATCTCTGGTGGGTGGTGGGCCAGAAGGGAGGTTAAAACATTTAAGAACCCTTATTAAAAGTAGGTTTTTAAAAAAATTAAGGCTACGGTTCTTAGTAGAGCAGGCCTGATCTCAAGGCTTTGGAGCTGAAGAGGGGTTGCTCTTGGTTGTCATGGTGACTGGAGGCTCTACTGGCTTTGGGAGATGGAGCAAATGAACTCTAGCATTAGAGTTAGAGTCCTACTGAGCTCCTAAAAGGTTCTCTCTTTTTCTTTAAGGACCTAATTTTAAAAAAAAAATTTAGTTTATTCAGAATAGACATCACAGATGGATAGAGGGAGAGGACTGGACAGGGGTAGGGGGTAGGAAGGACCAGGTGTAGGGAAGATGGAGGGAGGAGTGCTGACAGAGAAAACCAGAAACAGGGTGGGGGAGAATGGAAACTACCAGGAATCTGAGGGTGATCCTAGCTACAACTCCTAGCAATGGGGGATACAGAGCCTGAGCCAGCCGTCTCCTGTAACCAGGCAAGACTTCCCATGGAGGGACTGAGACACCAACCCAGCCACAAAACCTTCCACCTACAATCTGTCCTGCCTATAAGACATGCTGAGGTAAAGGTGGCACAACAGTTGTGGGAGTGGCCAACCAGCGAGTGGTCCAGCTTGAGACCCATGCCATGAGAGGAAGCCCACCCCAACAATTCCTGGAGGGCCCTGGAGCAGAGACTGGATAGCCCAGAGGCCTATGATATAACCAAACAAAACTGGCAAAAAAAAAAAAAAAAAAAAAAAAGTCAATGATATGATTTCTAATGATTTTCTGCTATACTCATAAACTGGCATCTAACCCAGCTGTCATCAGAAAGGCTTCACCTGGCAACTGTTGGAAACAGATGCAGAGACCCACATCCAAACATTGGGTAGAGTTTGGGTAACCCTCAGAAGAGAGGAAAGGACTGTAGGAGCCAGAGGGTTCAAGGACGCCACAAGAAAACCTCACAGAGTCATCTAACCTGAGCCCGCAGGGGCTCACGGGGACTGAACCACCACCCAGGGAAGCCTGCATGGGTCTGGCCTAGGCCTTTCATACATATAGAATAGACGTGAAGCTTGGACTCTTGTGGGACTCCTAACAGTGGGAGCAGGAGCTGTCTCTGACTCTGTTGCCAGTCCTTCCCCCTACTGGGTTCCTTGACTAGCCGCAATAGAAAAGGAGGTACCTAGTCTTACTGCAACTTGATATGCCACAGCTGGGTGGTATCCACAGAGACAAGTCCTTTTTCTGAAGAGAAAAGAAAGAGAAGTGGATGGGGGGAGAGGGAGGGAAAACAAGTAAATTTTTTAAGTATTTATTTTTATTTTATGTGTGTGAATGTTTGCCTGCCTGGATGTATATGTACCATATTTGTGCTTGGTGTCTACAAAGGCTGAAGAGGGTGTTGGATTTCCCAGAACTAGAGTTATAGGTACTGGGAACGATTCTTCCTCTGATGGGTGTAAGTATTCTGCTCTCGACAACCAGATAAGGAGCCATGAATCACAGGGAAAGTGACTTAGTGGAGATTGCAGCAAAACACAAAGTAGCTCAGCACCTGAATGTTCCTGGCTTCCACTAACCAAACAACAGCTCAACGCAGCCTGTGCTTGACCAATTCCGACCTAATCAAGGAGTGTGGGCACAGACTCCCAGGGTAACCTACCAACTATCGACTACAGCAATGAGCATGGGACCAATGGGAAGGGTCGGGGCAGAAACAAGGCTGGAAGAAGAGCGGTTGTCTGGTGCTAAGGGGCTAATCGGTTGTTAGGCTGTAAAGCACGAAGATTCCGTGAGCTAGTACAGAATTACAAAACTAATCAGCGGCGAGTGGCAATGAGGACGAAACACACCAATACTGCACTGTATTCTGCATTCTAAATGTGCACCCAGATAAATACAAACTTATCTCTACAAAGGGAAAGGGGCTCTCTTCACACTCAGGCCCTAGCCATGATCTCAGCTTTAATTGCCCTGAAGACCCCTCTACCCATCTTCTCTTCCCTCAGCCGAGATGTAGGTCACCAAGCAGCAAGTGTGTCAAATCTCTGAGGTAGAAACCTTTGACCTTGGGAACGTTTGGAGCAGAAACAGGCGGTGTGAGCTGGAGCAAGCATTCAAGGCCACCTCTGATTCTAAGGGAAGAGCCCCTCTGCACATGCACTTCTCATGAGCATTTTGTGCAGTCAGCAATTCTGTTTTCTCCACATCCTTCAAATGCTAGCTTCTCATGTCAAGCCGTGTGAGCACGTCGGGCAAAGCGGAGGCTTTCTTATGGTTTCAGGCTGGTAGTATTTCAGAACCACATGATTGCAGGGCTGAGCTCAGCAGGGCTGTACTGAAGAGCAGATTGCATATCCCTCATGCTGCCCACATTTCAGAGACTGATAAAATACCGTCCCTAGGGATATAAAGGGAAAACACAATGACATCACATTCCCCTCTAAAGAACAAGCCTGTGGGCGATCCTAGCAAATGCCAGGGAGCCCACTGGAGCACAGAAATGGTCAGATCTAATTGGAAGGAAGCCTAAGAGGCCATTCATTCTCTACATCCGGTGAGATTCTGAGTCCTAGAACACACTGTGCACACATGCAAGTGCGCGCACACATCCCTGAAGACTCCATGGCTTCTCAATCACAACACAAACACCAAATTCCTTAGTGGGCTTCAGGGGCCTCCAATAACTGGCCACCAAGCAGGTAATTGCCAGGTCAGAAAAATCCACTTGGGCCCCAGAGGGCCACATGCAGTATAAACGTGGGAAACAGGCAAAGGAGAAAGATTAGTATGGGGGAAAACAGATACTCACTCTTCCCTGCCCACCAATAATCCATACCAAAACGTGTTCAGGTAGAACAAGGGCAAATACGGCTGAGCTGTGGAACACGTGCATTTAACAAAAGCACAAAGGGTTCCTTAAAAAGCAGTCTCCCTCCCTCCCCCCAGCCACCAAATGCTCAGCAAGAAAAGCTGCAGCCTTGCTCAGCACATCTGGTTTCAGTTACCTGTGCCGACCGCGGCTCTCGGCTCTCGAGAAACAGAGCTCAAGCTGACTCCATGGTTTAAGATCTGTCAGAACAGCTTACATGGAGATGGGGGGGCAGAGTGTGGAAGCCTTGGGCAACAATATTTCTGGTCATCACGTGATGACATTTTGGCAGAGTAGGATTGCACTGCTAAACTTGGTCACTGGAAAAGGAAAAGCCACCAAAGGGGACCATGATCAGTTCATAGATAAAGCCAGCTACTCACTCCAGTCAAACACTAGCCAGCACAAACATTTCATAAACTCATGCTGCTTCACACTGTGGCCACATGCTATCCCTGCCGTGATGGTCCATAACCCCTCAGACCATATGCAGAATAAACCGTTCCTTCCTTTAGCTCCCTTTAGCTAATATATTTTCTAAGATATTCTGCCACAGCAACAAGAAAGCAATCAGAAATCAGAAATCCTTCCATGCCAGAATCCAAATCCTACTTTCACCAGATAGACCAAAAAGCTGGCAAGCCTGACCCAGCTCCCAGACGTCACTCCGTCCCTTTACTGCTCCTAACACAGTTGCACGAAGAAATGTGCTATTTTTTTAAAGTTACTTTAGTGCCAAGTGTGATGGTGCACACCCATAATCACAATGAAAGCAGAGAGATCATGATTTCAAGATGACTGTGAGCTACACAGCAAACCCAGGTCAATCTGAACACACAAGACAATAAATAAATAATCTATCTACCCTAGCAATCTCACTGACTTCATTACCACATTTGTAGTAAGCTATCCTTTTAAGTTATTAAAACATATATTTGAAAGGTACTGTTATCCAGGTACTTCAATATTTACCATAATTAAGGAGTCATGTGCTAGCAACTGTTTTATTATTTTTACCTGAGTTGCTGTATATAGAAACATGGAAATTAATATCAAACATTCAGCAAAACAGGTATTAAAAGATGTATTCCCAAGTTCTGCCCAGTGACTAACAGTTTGTTATAAAACTTAATACTACCAGTCAAAAAACAAAGGCATATATTTCTTTTTATTTGTACCTAGGGGTTCATCCTGATAGGGTTATTAATTAAATAAGCCTCCAAAGCAAAGTTTAACCAGTAGCGTAGCATCTTTTGTCCTGTGCAGACAAGGTAACTAAGCTCCAAGCTGTCATCAATATTCGCCAACCTCTATGTCCTAGTGAGAGAAAGCTGCCTATACTGTGGGTTAGAAGGATCCCTAACCTAAAAAAAAAAAAAATGCTAGGGAGCATTGACGCCTGCTACACGGGCTTACAATGGTTTCCCAGTTCTATTTACACAAAATAAATTTCATGTTATGCAAAAAATAGATAGAAAGTTGGGCAACCCCAAAAAGACTCAGGACATTGTCTGCCAAATTACGGAGAACGGAGACTAAAGCCTGTTACAGAAAGCAGTGGTTTACTAGAACTTACGATAGTGAGACAGCTACATGTTTACCTTGATCAAGTATCGTGATTAACATAGGCAGATGTGGACCATGTTCTTTCGGTATAAACCCTGCTCCTGAAGTACCTCACAAGAAGGCAGACACCTATACCGAGTCACAAAGCCGGGTGGAACTCACTTCCGTGAGATCCATTTGCAAAGAACACTGAAGAATTGCACAGACAGAAGGAATGAACGAACGAGCGCCACTCTGGCCTCTGGCATGCTAACAGAATTCTCTTGAGCTTTGATTCTAAAGATTTCCAACTCTTGTCCTCGGGACACCCATGTTCTGTGATCAGTTCTAAGCTGACTCGTCGTGAAAATCAAATGAAGATCTTTTCCCAACTTTTAGGAGGAAGGGAAATTTTCCCAATTCTCAGTATCTACTACCATGGGACCAGATAAGAATTTAAAAGAACATACAGTAAAAAGCACACTGCGGAGGCTGCAGAGATGGCTCAACAGTTAAGAATATTTGTTGCTCTTGGCAAAGACCAGGTTCAGTTCCCAGAACCACAACCACCCAAAACTCCAGTGACAGGTGATCTAATGCCCTCTTACGATGTCCTTGGGTACCAGGTATACACATGGCGTGCATACATACACGAAGTATAACATTCATACACATAAAATAAAGACAAGTATATGGTGTAGAGACATATACACAGCCAAACACCCATACACATAAATAAAAGAATTTCAAAAACAAAATCTTACATATTAAATTTTAAGATATAAAACTTTCATTACAATAAAATGTACCTTTTGCTAGTTAAGCAGGGCCTTTTTTATGTGACAGAAATAATGTTATCCCAATTTTGTGGCACCAAGAACAACATACCCTTTGAAGTCTACCCAGAAACTCTGCCCTCTGAGTAAGTCCGAGCATCGTACTGGCTTGTAGTCCAGCTCTTTGATCACAGAAAGTGATCAAAGGTCAAGGAATTTAAATTAAGCAATGCTTTCGGCCCCTGGTTTAAATTAAGTAATGCTTCTGGCCCCTAGTAAACCATAGGGCCAACGTGAGACGGGCGCAGTGGCACCTGTAGTCCCAGGCCACTTGAGACACTGTGGCAACGGCTCTCTGGAGTCCAGGAATTGGCTCTAACAGGGTAATGACTCTCACTGTTTTCCCATAAACAGACCAAGTAGATTTTCAGATTTTCACAGAAGCTAACCCCTTCTGTGACTCAGTGTCTTAACTTCATGAACTCCAGGAATGTCTTAAGCTACTGGCAACCACAGACCTAAAACCAAGAGCACCGTCTGCATCTCTCAAGCAGGCCCTTGCCATAGTTCCTGTAAAATATACCTTGGCTGAGCAGATTGCAGGAGAACCAAAAGGAAAGAAAACACGAAATTCTACTCTAGCTGACATAGAACCTGAATAGGGCTTAAATAGATCAATAAAAGTATAAAATAATATAGTACCAGGTTCTTTAAAAAAAAAAAAAAAAAAAAAAACAATGTCAGTGTAGTCACATGATCACTTCTGGGAATCATCAGAGAAAATCAAGTTTTTCAGCTTTACCTTGTCAGGAGAAGCAATCAACCATTCCAGCACCTACCCAAGATGTCGGAGCCCACAGCTGACTCTGGGCGTGTCACCTACCACCAAGTAAAGCAGAGAGGCAAGCTGGCCAGTAGGCATGAGGAAGAAGCTGTGTACAACTGATCGCTGCAGTGGTTGGTCAATGGAGTCATTGCTGCTCTGCCAGGATTCTCCATGACCCCAAGTGTGATCATGTGACACTTTCTCAGCACCTTGTGCCTGGATAGGTTACAGACCCATAAAATAAAACAGAGCATGATTTATTTAATAGTATGGCCTTAAATTAAAGGCAATTTTTTATTTTCTAAATGCTATCAAAATGGACTTCAAAAAAATTTTGAGACAGGGTCTCACTGTGTATCCCTGGCTGTCCTGGAACTAACTGTGTAGACCAGGCTGGCCTGGAACTCAGGAGATCTGCCTGCCTCTGCCTCTGGAGTGCTGAGATTAAAGACGTGCACCACCATACTCCGAGCTAGGTTTGGAGATCCTTTAAGGAGTTCCTAAATGCTAAAAGAATTTCCTCCTCCATTGATCTTCTATTTTAAAGCACCTCTTTACTCCCTAGAATATTTAATTGCATTTTAAATAATGCCAGATACTTCTTTAGCTTATGAAAATGGACACATTTGTTTCTCTTCAAACTTGAAAAACACATAACTTCGATAAACCTCAAAAAAACAAAAAATGGAAATTTTCTAAGCTTCCTTTAAAGTTCTAGTTTATCTTATCCCTCATGAACAAAAATCGTTCAACTACATACTACCCTGGAAAAGGTTGATCCACAGATACAGTAGAAAGAGCACCAGGCCATCATGGTTTGGGAGAAGAGAAATGTCTATGCAGAGCACAGAAGTTTTCAAGACAGTGAAACTTTGCAATTCTGAAATCTACTGAAGTGCATCTGTGTCCTCGACAGTTGTTAAAATCCACAGCATGCATAAACCAGGAGTCCTGATGTAAGCTATGGGCTTTGGGTGACGATGATGTGTTGGCATCTGTCACTGGTGAATAAATATGCTGGTGAAGATGCTGAGAGCCGGGGAGGCTGGAGCAGGGGCAGAGACAATATGGAAGTACCTTCTGCTCAATTTTGCTATATACCTATAATTGCCTTCAACAATAAAGTCTATTTTAAAAGATTGTGAGTCGGGAGGTGCATATGCACACATGCATGCAGTACAGTACAGGTGCCTGTAGAGGGCAGAGGTGTTGGGTCCCCTGAAACTGGTTGTGAGCTACCTCCTGGGTGCTGGGAACTGAACTCAAATCCTCTGCAAGAGTCCTATGTGCCCTTCACTGTTACGCTCTCAAATCTATTTTTAAAAAGAATTTTACCCTTCAGATGTTACAAATAAAATAATAGTATATATCCTCCCACTTTAAAAATAAATTATGTTGTTGAAGAGGTTAATTTCCTGTAAGCAGAAAGAGAGAGGTATTAAAAAATCAGCTATGTTGTAGGGCCTGCCTGCGACATCACAGAGTCCTTGGCAGAGAAATGTGTGTTTCTGTTTGATCTAGAGATGAGCAGGAGAAACCAGCCAACACTAGTCCTCAGACATCAGTGTTACCTTTGAAAATCCTTCTTGTTTTGTTGTTTTGAAACAAGGATTCTCTGTGTAGTCCTGGCTGTCCTGGAACTTGCTCAATAGACCAGGCTAGCCTCAAATTCAGAAACCCACCTGCCTCTACTCCAGAGTGTTGGGATTAAAGGTTTGTGCCACCACTACCCAGAAAATTCATTCTTCATGCTGATCAGCACTTTACAGAAATGCCACTAGTCTATTCAATATCCACAAGCAAACATACATCATGTGAATCTCATAAACAGGTACTCTACTCCATTTATTACGAGGTAACCAGCCACATAATCTATCTTCAGTCTAGTACATTAGGAGACTGGTTAATTCAGAAACCAACAAACCAACCAAAGTAGCCATCAGATGTACCCCCTCAAACAAGTGTTTTACCAGTGTTTCATTCTGAAAGCAAAACCTGGATATTTCAATACGTAAACTAAACTTCCAAATATCTTGGTCTTTAGTCACATTAATAATCCACTCATGGTAGTTTGAATAAAAATGGTCCCTGTAGACTGAGGAAAAGCCTGGGACAGGAGCCTTCCAGTTTCCATCTGTGGCTGGGGACCTCAGCCTGTGCCACAGGGCTCCATAGCCAAATAGAGCCAGGAGAAAGCTAGACTCCCAGGAGTGTGGACAAGCCTGTCTGCTGAGAGGGACCCACCCAGTACACAGTGACTGAGGAGTGGTCTTCTGGTTTCTTTCGGCGGCCAGGGAGCTGATCCTGTGACACAGGGCTCCATACTCAAATAGGGCCAGGAGAGAGCTGGTATCCCAGGAGTGCCAATGCACCTTCGAGCACAGACAAGACCACTACTTCTGTTCAAATTCACTGGATCAAGAGGGACCCTTGCAGAGCCATCAGGACACAGGAACCAAGGGACAGCTGGGGACAAGGTCCTTCTGGTTTCTGTCTGCACCCCAGAGCTGACCCTGTACCACAGCTCTCCAAACCCAAATTCCCCTCAGAGATAGCTGGTCTTCAAGGAGTATTGACACAGAGGCTTGCAGGAGGTACAAGCCACAGCCAGACAGAATAAGACCAGCTAACGTCAGAGATAACCAGATGACAAAAGGCAAGGGCAAGAACATAAGGAACAGAAACCAAGGCTACTTGGCAACATCAGAACCCAGCTCTCCCACCACAGCAAGCCCTGGATACTCCAACACACTAGAAAAGCAAGACTCAGATTTAAAATCATTTCTCATGATGATGATAGAAGACTTTAAGAAGGAAATAAATAACTCCCTTAAAGAAATACAAGAGAACACAGGTAAACAACTAGAAACCCTTAAAAAAGAAACACAAAAATCCATTAAAGAATTACAGGAAAACACAATGAGACAGATGAAGGAAATGAACAAAACCATCCAGGAACTAAAAATAGAACTAGAAACAATAAAGAAATCACAAAGGGAGACAACCCTGGAGTTAGAAAACCTAGGAAAGAGATTAAGAGTCATTGATGCAAGCATCACCAACAGAATACAAGAGATAGAAGAGAGAATCTCAGGAGCAGAAGATACCACAGATAACATCGACACAACAGTAAAAGAAAATGCAAAATGCAAAAAGCTCCTGACCCAAAACATCCAGGAAATCCAGGACACAATGAGAAGACAGAACCTAAGGATAATAGGTATAGAAGAGAGTAAAGATTCCCAACTTAAAGGACCAGTAAATATCTTCAACAAAATTATAGAAGAAAACTTCCCTAACTTAAAGAAAGAGATGAACATAAATATACAAGAAGCTTACAGAACTCCAAACAGATTGGGCCAGAAAAGAAATTCCTCCAGTCACATTATAGTGAAAACACTAAATACACAAAACAAGGAAAGAATAGTAAAAGCAGTAAGGGGAAAAGGTCAAGTAACATATGAAGGCAGACCTATCAGAATTTCACCAGACTTCTCACCAGAGAGTATGAAAGCTAGAAGATCCTGAGCAGATCTCATACTGACCCTAAGAGAACACAAATGCCAGCCAAGGCTGCTATACTCAGCCAAACTCTCAATTACCATAGATGGTGAAATCAAAATATTCTATGACAAAACCAAATTTACACAATATGTTTCCACAAACCCAGCCCTGCAAAGGATAATAGATGGAAAATGCCAACACAAGGAGGGAAACTATACCCTAGAAAAAGCAAGAAAGTAATCTTTCAACAAACTCAAAAGAAGATAGCCACACAAACATAAAAATAATATCGAAAATAACAGGAACCAACAATCACTATTCCTTAATATCTCTTAACATCAATGGACTCAATTCCCCAATAAAAAGACATAGACTGACAGACTGGATCCATAAAGAGGACCCAGCATTTTGCTGCATTCAGGAAACGCACCTCCATGATAAAGACAAATACTACCTCAGAGTAAAGGGCTGTAAATAATTTTCCAGGCAAATGGTCCCAAGAAACAGGCCGGAGTAGCCATTCTAATATCAGATAAAATCGACTTTCACCTAAAAGTCATCAAAAAAGATAAGGAAGGACACTTCATACTCATCAAAGGAAAAATCTACCAAGAAGAACTCTCAATCCTGAACATCTATGCTCCAAATGCAAGGGCACCCACATTCATAAAAGAAACCTTACTAAAGCTCAAAGCACACATTGCGCCTCACACAATGATAGTAGGAGACTTCAACACCCCATTATCATCAATGGACAGATCTTGGAAACTAAACAGAGACACAGTGAAACTAACAGAAGTTATGGAGACCTAGAAAGGGGGAAACATTTGAAATGTAAATAAAGTATCAAAAAATAAAAATTTAAAAAAAATGGCCCCTGTAGACTCATAGTGGGTATTATTATTGGAGGTGTGGCCTTGTTGGGGTAGGTGTGGCTTTGTTGAAGGAAGTGTGTCACCGGGTGTGGCTTTGAAGTTTCAGAAGCTCAAGCCAGGCCCAGTGTCACTCTTTCTTCCGGCTGCCTGCTGATCCAGATGTAGAGCTTTTGGGTACCTCTCCAGCACCACATCTGCCTGTGTGCTGCCGTGCCCCATGTCATGATGATAATGCACTAAACCTCTGAACTGTAAGCCACCCCCAGTTAAACGTTTTCCTTTGTAAGAGTTTCTATAGTCGTGGTGTCTCTTCACAGCAACAGAACATTGACTAAGACGCTATTGCTTATATCCTGCTATTAGCCAACCACTTACACAGAGAAGAACACGAGAAGGAATCATGAAGAACACATTCAATAAGTCTGAGAGGGAGACTCCACCAGACCCAAATAAAGGTTCAAATGTTGAAGAGAATCCTGCCAACTCACACACACAAAGCTGACTTTTCATTGTTACTCTCTGGGACTTTTCATCGTTACTCTCTGGGACTGTACTACAAAAAGATGGTGAAGAGTACATTTGAGTTAGTTGATTTAAATGTTGAGAGCTGTGACATCTTCTCCCAACCTCCCTTCAAATGTTAAAGTTTCAGTACACATTTGCACAACACACAATTGCAACACAGATTTTCAAAAGTCAACTACATTTCCTGTGAGAATTATGTATCTATCATTCACACATGGTGACCACACATGGCCACCTAATGGGAATCCAGGGATGAGGGAATGAAGACCATCCCCCAAGTTAACATCAGCTCTTCCAGCATTCCTGTGCTCGGGCGTTTCCTTGGAGTATAGGAAAGCTTTGTGGAAAGTTTGTAGGCGTAGATTGTTCTGTGGGGATAGGGCTTCAGCTCTGTCTCCTCTGATACAACTACCCTTCCACTTCCCTCCTCAGCATCTTCCTTCTCCTCCTGGATCCAAGAGAGAAATACTCCTCACCCTCTGAGATTCTGACTGAGGAAACTGACCCTCGCTCGGGTACAAAAAGAGCACAGTGCCTAAGAAATGATCCATCCAAAATCGGTCAAAGTCAGAGGGACATCTTTCCGTAAACAGCCCGGGCCAGGTTATAAGTTGAGTTCTCCACAGATGCATATCAGTTCAAGACTGGGAAGCTAGACAAATCCCAATTAGCTTTAGTTAGCTAAGCAAAACTTAAAAGCACTTGAAGGCTCCTCTTATGGGCCATTCAAAATAGAAAGTTGAACTAAAGAGCCATGATTCAAGGAATAGCATGCTCACTCTTGGAAATGTATCAAATGGTTAGAGATGTTAGCAATTTTGGACCTGCTGACATAAACTGACGAACAAAATGTGGTAAATCATTGACCTGCATGCTTTTTCTTTACCCCCAACTCATTCGTTGACCCATCTTTTTAATATTTGGGTTTCTGGTTCAACAGAAGTCATGAAAATAAATCATAGTATGGGAATGTTATACAACTGCCTGTTGTCTATTTTATTTAAAGCACTGGTGAATCGTGGTCAATAAATAATTTCCTACTCCTAGATCTAGAAATATGTTCTAAATAAGAATCTTACTTTGCATGCTCTATGAGTATTTAACCCAATTTTTAAGATATGTGTTGATATGTTGTTAATAATCATTACAAACGTAATCCTAAAATTTATCATAGAATAATCAGTTTACATGCATCACAGCAAGAGCAGGTACCTAGGAGGATTTGGAGGAAGGAAAAGGAAGAGGAAGATGATGCAATTATAATCTAGTCTTTTTTTTTTAATTATTTTACAAAAATGTAACACATCCAGCATTGTGGTTCATGCTTCTAATCCCAACACCCAGGAAGCTAGCACAGGAAGATGACAGGTTCCAGGCCATCCCAGGCGCGCGCGCGCGCTCTCTCTCTCTCTCTCTCTCTCTCTCTCTCTCTCTCTCTTTCTCTCTCTCTCTCACACACACACACACACACACACACACACACACAGCACTACATTTGAAAAAATGCAAGGGGAAAAATAAACACCATAAAATTTGAACTACTGACAGGCAGGCACATCAAACCACAATCATGTTTAAATTCCACTCCACTCGATACAATTTAAACAACGATACAATGTTTTTACTTTAAAAATTAATATTTACATTGTGTCAAAAATTACATCCTTTGTATCTTTCTAACTTTATGATGAAAATCTTTAGACTTCCAACTAAAAAGACTTCCAGGGGATACACAGTTTATAGAAACCTGGCAGAGGTTGGGGATGGAGGTGAAAATACTCCACTGAGATGTTCTTGGCCTGCCTCCTCAGTCTGCCCAGGGCAGTCTCTTTAGAGACCAACTGAGCTAAAAGCTTGGAACTCAGAGCTCCGGCCCACCATGCTTTCCTGTGCAGGTCTTTTAAAAGCTGCCTCTGAAAAAGCCTGTCTGAAAATACCTGTAACCCCATTGCTAGGTGGGGCAGGGAGACAGGAGGATCTCTGGGGCTTATAGGCTGCCCACCAGGCTAGCCAAGCAATAGTCTTCAAGGTTTAATGGGAAACCCTGTCTTTAAAAATAAGGTCAAGCCACATGTGGTGGGCACAGGCTTTCAATACCAGCACACGGAGTCAGTGGTGGGACTTCTGTGAGTCCGATGCCAGCCTGGTCTACAGAGTGAGTTCCAGTCCAGCCATGGCTTCATAGAGAGGAGACTCTGCCTCAGGAAAAAAATGAATAATAAAGACCTTTGCTGCACAAATCTGGCAACCTAAGCTGGATTCCTGGAGCCAAGTAAAGATAGAAGGAGAAAATGAACTCCACACACATGCATCTTGCACACAAACTGCACATAAGTAAATAAGTAAAAAAGATGGAAACACCACAATTGAGGAAGACCCAACTTCAACCTCTGGTGTCTGTGCATATACACACGCCATCACATATCTACACATACGAACACAGTCAAACATAAACACAGATAAAATAAAATCCTCAGAACTCAGAAAGTGATGAACAAAATAAAATTTCCCGGAACTGGAGAAATGGTAACGCTCACCTACACACACACACACACACACACACACACACACTCAGGCTGGTAAGATCCTTTTATACTACTGCCTTGATCAGCGACTGCTGGAGTGAGGGAAAGCATTTTCAGAACTGTTAATATCATGACATACTAAGTGTGCAGCTACAGGTTCTCTACATATTTAAGAAATTACCAATAAACACTTCCTTCCCAGGCCAATGAGGTGGATGAGGAAGTAAGAACACTTGCCACCAAGCCTGCCAACCTGACCGCAACCACTGGGACCCACATAGTGGAAGAAAAAAAACCAGCCCTTGGAAGTCATCCTGTGATCCCCCTACACAGACAGACACACATACACATGCAATGGCACACATCACACACAATGACTAAAATAATTTTTTTTTTAATTCCATACTCTGCCCTGCAGAATGGCAGTGCTACTGACCCTTTTACAAAGGTTATTTATCTAACAAAAGTTTAATCGAGCACACTTTCCCTTGAGAGAGTCCATCCTAAGCTCCAAACACAACTCTAAACAAGAAAGCAGGCATGCCATTTAAGCAGCTGGACAGTGAGAGCCTGGGAAAGTCAGTGTTTTAGGGATGAAGTTCCACAGTCATTTGGGTCCTCTGCACCCAAAAAGGCACATAAGGTAAGAGCTCTGGTCCTGCATCCAATGGGCTCCCACTTCAAGCCCAGCCGAGGAGCAACTGATGTATTCTAATCTGAATAATGCAGATGAAATGAGGCTAGACCTAAACAGTAATTACCCAGGCATCTGCCTTGAGTTTTCTTTCTCAGAGTGTTTAGTGTTTTAGGCTTCGTCCTAAATATAGCTGTCAAAAGGACACATGATTTCTTAAGTAGTGTTTAAGAACAGGACAGGCAAATGAAATGCACCTCAGATCCAGCCAGAAGCAAGATTCCTCCCTCCGCCAAGAATCTGCAAGCTCAGCAACAAGCACTATCCTCAGTTTTCCCTATGACAAGTAGGGACTGGAGTCCTCACTTCCTGTCCCCCCAGCACCTCAGCACTTGGGATGCTCTTCAGGAAGTGTCAAGAATCCCCAGAGGTCTTTTCCCAAGTGACAAACCCCATCAACTCACTTACCAAACTTCTCATAAGCAAGTATCATTGGCCTTTAATACTGTATCTCATGAACAAAGAGAAGCTGAACAATGTCAGATGACCTCTGCCCCCACTAACCAACTCAGAGTACTCAACTTCTTCCAAGACCAACTGCAACTCCAAGCCCAGAAGTGTCACCATAGGCAAGTAACTCAAAGCACAGGAAGGAATGTGGGCCATATTTTCCTTATAATTATGATGAAATAAATGCACACTGGACAGGGACTCACAAAGGCACACACACACCCGAATGCATAACTCACACAAAAATGTCCACTGCAAGAACCTTCTAGAATAGTGAGAAATATAAACAAATTGACAGCACAAGTATGTTTTTTACTTTTTAATAGCTGACTTGCAGTCAAAAGATCTACTTAAAGTTAGCTTTCTACAAAATTAAAGTCATTTCCAGATCTAGACTCTACTCAAACTAAAAACAGTATTTAAAAAACAAAAAAGAGGAAGTTGAAAATAATAAGATTCTGTTTTTCTCTCAAACATAGGAGTGCCTCCCCATCTGGGCTCTTTGAGTGCATTAAAAGTACATATTAAGTTTTTCTGGGTCCACATCAAGAGTCTAAACATGCAGTTTAAAAGGCAAGTGGTTTAAAGTATAAACACATGGGCCCTTCTCTACCAAGCTCCTACAGGGAGAAAAAGTTGGAGTGTGAAGAAACAACTGTTTAAAAGAGGATTTCTTAGAGGAAAAGTGTACCCAGAGAAGGTTACTAAGAGTCCACTTTCTCCTGGAGAAAGCTGACAGCAACAATTCCCATCGCCATCTAGTTAAACCTGCATCAAAGTGAAGCCCAGGTGACCGGCAGAACACCTGACTTCTGAATAGCGGTCCGGAACCAGCTCTGGGGTGACACTCGGGCCCCAAAAGCTCCGTTTGCAAGGTCTGTATAGTAAACCTTTTCACCCTTGCTGGCCCTGCAGTCTCTATTGCAACTCCTCAGCTCCAGTGTCATCACTTCACAGTGCCACTAACAATGTAACAGACCAGGGAGGGGATGCTTCAACACATTCTAATTATGGAAATTTTATGAAAATTCCGAGTGTTGTAAAATACAATTCTTTTGATCCTTTTCAACTATTTAATAATATAAAGATTGTTCTTAGCTCATAGGCATTTAAATGCAGGTAGTTGACTGGATTCGGCCAGTGAACAGAAGCCTACTAACCCTCAGAGTTGTAGATGGCTAAAGGCCCTGTATGTCCATGTAAACCTACAGCTGCATCTCTCCCCACACCCTCCTAAAGAAGTTTGTATTCTGTCTAATCATTTCACTGGTGGCTGAAAAATTTGGGGAACCTTTTGTTTTAAAGAAAAAAACAAAATCCAAATCCACTGACTGTTCTGAGAGTGGCTCGTACTCTCCACTTGGGTTCAGGGAGGGTCTTTAAAGCCAAAGTCAGCAGAGACCAAATGGCCTTGGTCACATCTGGACCCTGGTCACTGCTGTAAGGTGGGCAGCCATCACAGAAAACACTACCCCATCCTCTCCTGCCCTACCCTGCCCCAGCAGTAGGCTAGTACTTCCTGGTCCAAGAGCTGCTTCCTCCTCCTCTGTACCCCTTTGACTAATGTACTAGGTCTGGTCTCTAACCAATCTGAGAGTAGGCACAAAGCCAGTCTTAAAGATACAGCAGCCTGGAAAGGAATCTGCCCCAAGTCACAGTTAATATGTGCTGCATGTTATCCCTAGCTTCTACAGCACAAGGCTATGGCAAATTAGGCTCCTCTTCATCATCAGCCGACATACCTGGTACCCCCACATGGAAGGGCTCAGGCAGGCACCATGGAGGTTTCCTACAGAAGAGAACTTATCACACATGTATCTTCATGCCAATGGAGAAAGGACAGCAGCAGCACCTGGCAGAGTCATTTGCTGAGACCCGGGACATCACTAGCTCCACAGTGGCAACTCCAGGCTTCCTATAAGGTTGACCTTGGGACAGCAATCCCATAGCCTCTATTGTCTAGATGAGAAGCTAGTTTGGCTCATTTGCAGGGCTACTCCTTTCAGATGCTGGGAAAAGATGGCTGCTGATTGGTGCTTCAATTCCATCAGCAACTGACAGCTCTAGCCCTTAGCACCTGCTCCAGAGTAGCCTACCTTTGTTAAAGATACCGAGCTCAACTAGAGTCAGCCTGGTCTCCTAAGTCCCAAAGTCCTACCATCTACAGGGCTCGGGAATGGTCTCTAAATGGACCTTTGTGTGAGACAGGACATGCTGTCCCCTGTTAGCAGTTCAGTGACCTTAGATTATGGTATCAGCTATTGATATCATGATCGATATTTAATAATACTGGGCACTTTCCTGTTGATGTCATCCAAGGGAAAACTGAGACCCAGGGAGATAAAATTACTGGCCAGGGTCTCACAGCCAATTCATGGTAGGAATGGAGTAAAAAAAAAAAAAGTAGTATTCAGTCTCTGGCAAGGTTGGATGGAAAGGTAGCTCTGTAGTTTTAAAAAATGACTTTGCACTTAGCTCACCAGGACAGAGGAGGATGCTTAAAATCAGAGATGTCACAGGGATCTGTTCCTGGGTACAGGAGCCCCAAGACTTCCTTCCTGCTACGCAAACTCCTTTCTCTCTGTCAGTTACCACACCCATCCTCGAGACCTTCTGCTGGACCACAGAACTCATCGGCCCTCTAAGCTGCAGCTTCTGGTTACAACTTGGCTTAACTAACAACCTTCTCTGTCAGTGTGGTGCCCCAGGAAGCGTCGGTGCAGCTGAAGTATACTGGCTGGTGTTAATCATTTCAGGAAGAAGCTAGGTGATCAGTGTAGCAGAAGTTCAAGAATATCACTGCCTACCTAGCCACGCCCCACACTAACCCTCAAAGTCCACTTCCTGTCTGTCCCTATCTGATCCTTTCCTCTGTCTCTTTTTCTTCTGTCTCCTCTTTTTCCTCATCTCTGTTTTAAATTTTTGAAACTTAGTCTCACTTAACCCATGCTAGCCTTAAACTTACTTATGTAGCTGAGGCTGGCCTTGAACTCCTGATCCTCTTTGCTTATATTCTCAAATATTGAAACTATAGATGTTCACAACCACACTTACTTCCTTCATTTGTTTTTTTTTTTTTTCTTTTTAAATCTTTCTCCTCCTAGCTTTCTTCCCCTCCCCCGTCTTTCTTTCTTTGTTCTGTTTCTGCTGCTGTTGCTATTTGACTCTGGTCTTCATTTTTCTATTACCTTGCTACATTTTGCCCTAAATTTCTACTGGTGAATCAAGTATGTTTTAAATTAAAACACACATATGTATCCAATTACGTTTAGCCTACATCTTCTTTTAAGCAATGCCCCGTCACTCTAAAAGAAAAAAAAAAAAAAAGAGTTAAATTAAAATGACAGTTTACAACATATCCTTTCTACCCTCCATCTGATATTTTTAAACAATTTTCTTCAGAAACCTTCATAGATTGGGATTTGGGGGTTTTCGTTGTCATTTTATAACAGTTTCTTTTTAACCACACACACCCCCACAGGACTATAGATTGAACCCCAGTCCTCATAAATGCCAGTCCTGCATTCTAGCCCTGAGCCCCAGCCTATGTTTATGGTTTCCCAGCAAATACCCACCCAAGGCCTGAAACTCTACACCTAAGTTTTAAGACATTCTGTCACAGTAACACTTTTCATGATGACTTCTTTATGACGACTGTTCTATCAAACAGCTTTGCTTCTGCACACTTCCTCAAACAGACCGTTTTACACTGTGTGATGAGGAAGTAGCATTCTTGTCTTTTTCAAAGGCCTTTTTGACAGCTTAAAACAAGGGCGTCTGCAAACTCCAACCTTTTCCACACTTGCTATCCTAGTGGATCTGTCTAAATTAAACTCTGTAAGGTACGCCAGGCAGTGGTGCGCACGCCTTTAAGCCCAGCACTTGGGAGGCAGAGGCAGGTAGATTTCTGAGTTCGAGGCCAGCCTGGTCTACAGAGTGAGTTCCAGGACAGCCAGGGCTACACAGAGAAGCCCTGTCTTGGGGAGAGAAAAAAAAAAAAAAAAAAAAAAAAAAAAACTCTGTAAGTTAAATAAACTAAGTCAATTGCCAAGATAAAATCAAAACAAAGAAAGCTCTTTTTTAAAATTCTAGGACCCAATATGTAGGGTACTCAATAAAGAGATTTCACACAAAAATCAAGTATCTCTGTACCACAATTTTTGAAATTAAAGAGAAATAAAATAAGATTAAGGTTATAAATTTAAAACAAAAAAAAATCACTAACACCTATTCTGAGAGAACTGGAGTTAACTCTAAAATACTTATCTGCTTAATTTGACAATGAGGATTTTAGGGCACTTTGGATTCAGGGACTGTTTACAGAGCAGCAACAAACATGCACTTGGGGTACATTTCCTGCTGAACTGTCACGGGTTCCCCATTAAGCATATATTATTGTCTCCATTTTACAGTCAAGGAAAGTTGTGTCACAGAAAGACTAAGACAGAAGTTAGAGCGAAGCTGTGTGAGCTCAGATTTCCCAACATCAGCCTCAGTGCTCGCCATGCAGTGCTTATGAACACTGTTCAAACCAGATGCCATATATAAAGCCTATGTAAAAGCTCAGTACCTGGGAAGCTGATAGAAGACCTTCCACTAAAGAGCAGACTCAGAGGAAAACCGTCCCTAACATTAGCAACTAAATGCTGTCTGTGCTCATCTCAGCATCTCAAGAGATAAGTGCCTAGAGGCCCCAAGGTGCCTAAAATCTCCATTGCCGGTGACAGCACTGTCTGCTAAAACTACAGGAGGCTACTTCCCAGCCTTTTGGCCTTTGATATCCTTGAATCTAGACTCTGTGAGAAGGCTATCTATCACGTGTAGAAATAAGTGACTGTATTTTGATGTGCCTAAAGCCTAAAACCACTGAAAACAAGAACCAGTTTCACTCACTGTGAGAACACAGGTGTCAGTTACACTGACCTTGTAGCTTCTCGATGCTCTATAAAACCTTGCAATTTAAACAAAAGCCCACTTTAAAGGCTGCTTTAAACAGGGTAACTTGGGGCAGCTCTAATACCTAAATTCCCTCCCAAATATCCGAACTGAACAATCAGAGACAAGCTGAATCCAAGTCCCAACTCAGAAGTTCGAGATCCTCCTCAGCTATGTGGCAAGTTCAAGGCTAGCCTGAACTACATGAGGCCTTGTCAAGAGGGGGGGGGGGGGTGCTTTATATGCCTTTGATTCTATTACTCAGAAATCAGAGGCAAGAAGATCTCTGTGAGTTTGGGGCCAGCCTGGGACTACACAGCAAACTCCAGAACAGTCAGGATTACACAAAGAGACCTTGTCAAAAGAGTGAGAGAAGTAGGAGGAGAAAGGGAGAGGTAGAAAGGAAAAAGGGACAGATTCTAAGTCAGATGCTCAAATGTCACACGAGTTATGAAAGGAACAAAGCTAAGCCAATAACTACAGTCCTCACAACTGCCTGAGACCTGCAGCTCATTAAATAGCAAACCCTACAATAGCATGTACTTTAGTTTTTGGGGTGATTTTTGGTTTTGTTTTTTGTTTTTTGAGATAGGGTCTCACTATATAGCACTGGCTGACCTGGCTGACCTGGCACTCACTATGTAGAGCAGGATGGCCCCAAACTCAGAGGTCCATCTGCCTCTATTCCCCAAGCACTGTGTTCAAGGCGAGCCCCGCCACACCCTGTCCACACCGTGACTTTTAGGCAATCAAAGACACTGAGAACTTTTCTGAAGACAAGCTGTCAGGTGAGAGGAACAGCTTCGGAAGCAAACAGAGAACAGGAAGAAGGGGGTGGAGAAACTGCTTCCAGAAGCACTGTGGCTTAAACTGGTAGGTACGCCTTGGCAAATGATAGTTTGTGGCTTTGTTTCTCAATTTGCCAGAAGACTCTCTTCTTAGAAATAGTTGCAATATCACACTCACACTGACCATCAACTATCCAACCAGCATTCACCTTTCACCTATTTCATAAAGATGTATTTCTGTTTGTTTAAGTCAGAATTCAAGTCTCCCTGATTGGGGCGAGTGTTAAATCTCTTTCATCTACATGCCTATGCTTACTTGGCATTTCTTCCTTCTGCAACTGATATTCTCTGTAAAACAGGGTCATCCTATAGTGTTTTTATAGCCTATATATTTTTACTGTTTATTTTAAAATAACATTATCAAGTTTAAAATAGACCATCTCAGACCTACGACATTATTTCACCCATGTCCCGTGCCACCAAAACCACCCAAGTTCTCACTTTGAAGTCCTTGCTATTCCTGGATACACATTTGTTCACAAAACACTGCCCAGGAAAAGTGCCCATTCCACCAGAGCAGGGAGAATCATGGATCCAGAAGACACCTGAGGTCTCGTGTTAACTTTCATATCAATTTACTTGATGGAATGAGGCAGGTACCAATTAACTTCTAAAATCATGCCTGTGAAGCTGGTGGAGCTTTGCAAGATCTGAGCCACTTCTCCAAGTATCCAGGAGAGGACACAAGTGGCAATCAGAAGAACTAGTGCGATGCCTTCATTAATATGGCAGCCCCTCTCCTATTTAGCGTCGGCCCTGAGCAGTCATTGCCTCACCTCTATTCTTCCTGCCCAACAAGAACTCTGTGCTTAATAAACTCATCCTCCTCCAGCCCCTCACCTGAGAAGTTCAGCATGTCATTCACCTCCAACTGCTGGCTGAGAATTCCCTAAGCACCAGCTGGCTCTTCTGTGGCTCCCCAAAGCCGTCCCCAATGACTCTATGCCTGAACTCCTGCTGCCCTCAGTCAGTGTTCCATATGCTACCTGAGCCTCCAGCTGTCCTGGCAGCTGTTTTGATGTCACATATATCCTACCAACATTTGATGACGGTCTTCCATGCACAAGGCACCCACCACATTAGTCCTACAATTAGACTCTGAGTAACAGTGAAGAGGGGGTCTCTTGGGATAATGCCCCTGTTTCAGGGACCATAAGGATGAAAAATGTATAGCCTGGGGTTAAGCCCATCCCACTGGGACTCCCAGATTCAAAAGTTCCAAGTCAATTCCTTAATCTCGGGGTTCTCACATGGACATACTATTGGGATTAAATCATATAAAGTGTTCCTTCTCATTTCAGGTCTTCTGTACATTTCTAATTCATCATACCTGCTCTTATCCATTATTATACTTTGAAGAAAGTATCTAATGCCCTTAGCTTCCACTCTCTGTGGGACCAGAGGCTTTTGAGTGGAGAGAATTGCATGACCTAAGTTCTACCATCCTGACTGCTCTATTGTGAGCAGAGTGCAGTGACCAAGGTCAGATGGGGTGAGACCAAAGATAGCTACAGGTGACAGCTACGAAGCTGATGCAAGTGAAAAGCAGAAGCAAACGTTAAATGGTACTATTATACAATGTGTACTAAAATACCCCGAAACTTAAAAGTTTAAAGGAATGAATGTGGATTTAAAGGAATGTGGAAAATATATTTTCCTTCCCAGGTTCAAGCTTAGTAAATCATCTTGCTCTTCCCGGGCTGCAGGTGTCCACTATTTCAGTTACAGTGACTGGCCCCGAGGGAGCTGAATTTCTGCCAGGCATCCCATCTTTACAGCATATTGTCTGCTGCTTTCCAGTCTCTCTCTCCATCCTTCCTTTACCAGATCCCAAAGCCAGCCAGTCTCCTCTCCGGACAGGGACCCATCTCTTCAGAAGAGCCTAGTCATTGAGACCACTGCCATCACCCCACCAGCTGTACCCAGTTCCCATCTGACAGTTGAGAAGTAAGACTTGCCAGACCCAGCTGCAACTATAGAATCTAAGAAAAGGGATTCTACCTGGGAGAACCAAGAGAGTTACCCAAACAGCACCTGTGAAAACCACTCTGCTGGCCCAGCTCACAAGATACCCAGGGTCGGGGAAGAATGCTTCTCTTACATGAAAGCAATTCAAGAGAATTCTCTAAGAACCACACTAAGAGTAGCCTCAGGGGTCTGTGTCTCCACATCAAGCTCCTGGAGATCCCAGAAGACCTTCTTGGGGAAAGCACCCATGTCCCTTCAGCAAGTCTCAAAAGTGTTTTATCAGGCTTGAGAAAGGTCAAAGCGGCTTCCTTTCAAGGGGGAACCGGAAACTGTATAGGCAAGAAAAGCCAGTGCCAAGGACTGATTGAAGCCAGTAACTACCTGAGACCCATAATAAGTGGAACCCAATAATTTATTTCCAATCTCATGCTATCTTTTTAAATCAATCAAAGAAAAACTAAAGCAGTTTAATCCTGAAACTTTCAGAGACAAGTTAGAACTGCTACTAAGTTTCCATGTCAGGGGTGTCTCTGCAGATCTAATTATTTTTATGAGGAGCTCTGGAAACTTCCTTGGAGAAAAATGGTCTTCCAGTATTAAAGATGCCTGGGGAGTTACAGTAGGATAGTCAAAGTTTACTGGGTAATAGAGACAGATCCAGTGATTTTCAAAGGGGGTGGGGCTAGTGAAAGGATTTTTTTGAGACAGGTCTTTATGTAACTCAGGTTAGCCTTGAACTTCACTATGTAGTGAACAATAACCAACGGTGGACTTGAACTCCTGATATTCCCGCCTCCACCTCTTGAAAACTGGGATTACAGACGTGTGCACCATGTCCGGCTAGAAAGCATCCTTTACATTAGGATGATCACGATTTGAAGGTAGATTCACGAGTCATTCATTTCAATCTTACAGGTCACCAACTCTTCACAAACACTGATCAGAAAAACTATCTGCTCTTAACCTCTGAAATCCAGAGACAAGATACTGTACTAATAAAAGAAACAGCCTATAAAATAGAAAATCTTAGATTATCTACAAACCAAAGCAGGGGAAGAAGGATAATCAGTTTCTAAATCACTGACATTGAATTATAACAAACCTCTTCAGGAACCTGCAACCATTTAACCTTGTTACCTGGAGAACCAAATTACAGCTCATGTGCAAATACACACCTCATAGCCACATGCATAGGGGACACTATAATGCAAACTCCATTATAAGAACTGAGTCACAGGAGGAACACGACAGAGCTCAGGACTGCCAAGACATCCAGCCCACATCTTCATTTGACAAAGAGGAACCTAGAATCCACAGTTAAGTCTGACCTCCAATGTTATCTGACACACAATATACACAATTCCCCTTGACTTCAGAAGTCCACAGCAACACAGATTGGGTCATCACACCCTCCCCAGTCTTTGACAATAAGACTCAGAATGCCTCTGTCAGATGGCTTTTGCAACCCACCATCACCTGCTCAGAGCCAATGTGTGAAGTAAAAGCCATGATCTAACCCTGGGCTTACACATGCCAACAGGCTCCAGTGTAGACCTAATTCATATGAGCCAAACCAGTTCAGAGTCACTGTCAAAACTCAGGTGAGCAAACAGAGGCGAGAGAAGCCTACATGTGACGGCCCCTTTCCAGCCAATATTTAATAGCGCCCTCATTGTTCTCAAAGAGCCTGGATTAGATCAAAGTGACATCAGCACCAAAGTCTAAGTAGCTCCCAATCATCGATGAGCATTTTAAAATATGTGAGTGCACAATGGGGTCACGAAGGAAAACAGGGCAAAACACTGAACCAATCATCAGGAGTTTTCATGTACAAAGAGACTTTCAAAAAATATTAAATATCAATAATCCTTAAAATAGCTATAGCACCACTACTGTAAAAGATTCTTTTTAACTACATTTTAGTCATTTCTTGAGGGAGGGAAGATGCACGTGAGCCACAACATATATGTGGAAGTCAGAAGTTCTCTCCTTCTACCACGTGGGTGGCGGGTCTTCAGGCTTGGTGGCCAGTGCCTTACCCAGCAGGCAATCCTTCTAGCCCCACTGTTTAAGATATTAGCTTCAATATGGAATTTTCTTTGGAGGTTTGGGAAAAAGTGTTATATCAGGGTTTTTATTGTTTTATTGGGGCGGGGCACATGTGTATGTGCACCGTGATGAACATGTAAAGAGCAGAGGACAGCGCCATTGTCTTCACATGGGTTCCTGGGATCTAACTCAAGTCATCAGCCTTATGTGATAAGAGGCTTTACCTGAGCCATTTCACTGCCTGTCTGAGTGTCTTAACTGAAACAACTAAACTTGAAAAGCACAGCATTATCAGATGTCTGGGTTATAGGAATTTATACAGGGCTGGCTAGATGGCTCAGTGGTAAAAATAAAAAAGTACTCGCCACCAAGCCTAATGACTTAAGTCTGATCCTCTAAACCCCATAGTGGAAGGAAAGAATAGATACCCTTAGATCCCTGACCTCCACATATATAGAACACAACTCACAACTCACAATCTCTCTCTCTCTCTCTCTCTCTCTCTCTCTCTCTCTCACACACACACACACACACACAAAACAAAACTAAAAATTCTTAAATGTAAAAGTTATACTAAATATAAATTCTTAAAGTAATTTAATATTACACTATAAATATGTTAATAAGTTGTATTTATCTTGCAGAAATATAAACTTTTTTTTAAGATGTCTTGCTCCTGTGTCTTGTATAAGAACTGTGCCTTTTCGAGTTTATGTTTACTCTCTATTTAGAATAACGGAAATGAGAGCTAGAGTGTTCTTTTAAAAGAGGAGGCTCTGTCTGTTCGGGGCTGGACTTTCATTTATCCTGAAGCAGATAGTGAGGTGTTTAAAAGAGGCACAACTTTACTTAGAAAAGTCCTTAGTAAGAAAAACAGGTATCAGCATAATTCAAGAAACTCATACTATCACTCAGGACCCGTAAAGTCTGTACCTGGCTAAGCAGAGGAAGCTTAAAGGAAGCCCATCAAGATGCCACCAGGAGTTATCTCAACTGTTAAAGCTCTTCATTTGCTTGCCTAGCCTTCTGGTTTCCTAAGGTAGCCCAACACAGAAGATGACTGTAGGCTCCCATGTTAGGCAAAAATAAATAAATAATCAAGAAAAGAGTCACTGGGCTACCAACATATCGTTCACTGGGGGCAGAGGTTAAGAGACAAGCCAGGGAGAGGCCAGCAGGTGCAGAGCCTCTCAGCAGGTCCTCACTCTGAGAGAGGCGGGTCTAACTCCATGTGCAGGGGTGTGGCCAATGCTGCCGCTCCAGAGTGTCCCCATAACTAAGAGAAGAGACGTGAGCTCTATACCTGTTGCTGCCTTCTCAACTATGAAAAATAGAGCCTTGTGAGAGAGCTCCACCCAGGCAATCAGACTGCCACGGGAGACACTGTGCTCAACTGCTCTCTGGGGGTGTGACCTATGCAAGTCAATTAGCCTCCCTGCTCCTGTTTTCTCAACTATAGGTAGGAGTGACCACCTACCTGCTAGTGTGCCTATGAGGATTAAGAGAGGTGATTCACTGCAAGGACCTAGCACACAAGAAGAGCGAAATCAATGTAAGACACCATTATGCACAAGCCATGAAATGCCAGCCGTCAAGTACACTCCCAGAACCATAGCATGGGTTGATATGTCTAACCAGAACAGAATTTCAAAGTTAAATTTGTCCTTTTTCTCCCTCACTCCTGTAGCATACACACTGTGGGCTTGCAATCCAGCACAGAGAGAGTAACTGAAAATACAGGACAGCTTGATTGTTTAAAAAAAAAAATCCAAAGGCCCCACACTGTGGCCAGAAATCCTGCTTTCAAAGCCTCAGGATTTCTATTATCTGGTCACTGCCACAGCTGCCAGACAGTGCCTTTGGCAAGGAGGTGGGTGACTGGAGTGTGAGCTAGGACTTGGCGAAGAGATACTAAACCATAAGGCCTCCAGGCGGGAAGCTCCAAAAGGGCCAACTGCCAAAGCAGTTTGTCTACCAGACTCTTCGAGAGAAATGGAGCAGTTCTGCTGTCGTCAGCACACTCCAACAGAAGTAGACCATGCAAAGGATAGACAAGGACCCTGCAAACCTGGCTTTGTAACGTTGAAAAGACAGAACTAAAGGGAAGAGCCAGATGCTACAGCCCCACACTAATAATCTCTACAGTACTTTGCCTCTATTCATAAGGAATGCACCCTAAAAACTCACATAAAAGTTCAACTCTAGGCCGGGCAGTGGTGGCGCAAGCCTTTAATCCCAGCACTCGGGAGGCAGAGGCAGGCGGATTTTTGAGTTCGAGGCCAGCGTGGCCTACAGAGTGAGTTCCAGGACAGCCAGGGCTACACAGAGAAACCCTGTCTCAAAAAACCAAATTAAAAAAAAAAAAAAAAAAAAGTTCAACTCTAAAGTCCAATTGCAAAAGGCTGCATGACTATTTATTGTAAGCTAAACACATTGCGTTTGCATATGATGAAACCTTCTTCAGCCTTATGGTTATCTCAGTTCTCCCAAGATGTCAACAAATGTCTTAATGTCCACCTATGAGGAAATGGTTATCTTACTACAGTAATTACATAGGTAAATAACAATGTTGCAGAGGATAACCAGCCAATCCTTCCAGTTGCTAGGAATTGTCTCAGCTTTACCATCACATGCCGAGGGGTAAACCCCTCGGTCTTGGGCAAACAAAAATGGTCCCCAAAATAGTTCCAGAAAGAAAAACAGAATAGCAAGAGGACAGACTTACAAATGCAGAAGTGCTAAGCGTCAGGCCTGTCCGGAGCACAAGCTCCCAGTTCCTTTCCACAGCAGAAGACTAAAAACCACAGCAGCCTCTCCCTTCCCCCTTACTTTTTAATTTTCCTAAAACAAGTTAGAAAAAATCATAACCCTTCTCTTGCTGGACTCAGAGGTCACTGCAGAATTGGCTGTCAAAGAGATGACCACAGCCACCCAGCCAGTTCCAGCCTTCCGTGTCAGTAGGACAGAAAGTCATTGATGATAATCTCTCACTTCGACTACATTCAAGTTATCAGCAGCGGGAATGTGTCCTAAAACCAAAAATCAATGAGCTGTAGCCAAAAGGTGAGATTCGGCTTACAAATGGGACATTGAATAGACCAGAAGAGTGAGGCTGGGATGGTTACAGCATCCCTGGGGAGAGAGGGAGCTGCTCCACCTCAGACTGAAGCAGGGATTCCATGAAGGTGGCTCCCCACCCACAGTGATGGGGCAAAGCTCTTCTAGGAGGCTTTTAATCCACAGGTTGTTAGCATGAGTAGATGAGATTAAGATTCAAACAAAAAGTAAGACTATATAAGGCAAGAAGAACACACTTCCTGGACCTAAAGAAACACAGAAACCATCTTTGCTCACCACTGCACCCCACCCCGCCCTACCACCACCACACCCCATCTTCCTCTGGCGTTGTCCCAAAATAGACTGGTGGTTTTTAGGTGTTCCTGGTTTGCAGAACTCCTTGGCTCTTCCTATATGTCAGGAGATGGAGTCCAATGAAGGTTTTACCTCTTTCTCCCCAGTGGCAAGTGTTTACTGGGGGAACAAAGAGGCTGTATTTAGAAAGATTTCCGAAGACAAACATCTTTGAAAGCCTTGCTCTGAGAAGCCGTAGAATTACTTCCTGTGCTGTGGAGCCCAGTGGTACACTTCACCAGGGCTGATGGACATTAGGAGACAGCTCCTTCTCATGCCCTACCTCAACACAACTGCTGAGAGAAGGAGAGATAGATCTCTGGGCCTCCATTGAAGCCTGGGAGGTGGACACCACCAGCCAACAGCTGAGGATCTTGAGGAAGACTTGCTTGCTTTTCCCAGTCAGCTGTTTTTACTTAGAAAATAAAGAATTCAGGATAAATAATTAGCATCTTTCTAAGCAAAATTCTACACGGAATTCTTTCATATGTATAACACAACAATGCCTGCTAGAACCATGTTGTACTCTGCAGGTTAGGAATTAACAAAGTGGGGGAGTGTGTACCATCAACGTTGACAGGACTCTGGACACAATACAACGTAAGACTTAAAATAAGCAGATGTCTAACAGTTGGCAAAAATTGGGAACAAAGGGTAGAGAAAATCCTAATATCAATTTACAAGTACTTTAAATGCTCAGTAGCCAACGAGGAGGGGCTGGTTCACACAATTAACAGCTGCTCTCCCTGCTAAATTTAACAGAGTTTTTAACTCAGTGACTTCTGAACCAAGGAGGGGGAGGAAGAAAGGGAGTCTGTAAATACTTAAGGAAAGCAAGCTGAAGTAAATTTAATCTAAAAGGGCCAAACAAACCATTGTGGCTCACTACCTCAAAGGTTGCGTTTAAGTTGCAGGACATTCTGGCTGAATTCTAACTAGCAAAACACCAGATGCATCCTATTAAGAAGGTTGAGGCGCTTAATAGAGGGGGATGTCCTGTTTGACAACCATGGATCAAAGTCAAGACCGCCTCTCTGCCTATCGGGCCCCCAAAACAATGTTCATTTCAGTGTAGATGAATAAACCAGGTCGTGGATAAAGCTTCATCTTTCCCCCTTTTTCATGTAAAGAGCTGCTTAAAGGTTTGGTTTGGTTTTTCGTGCAATTTAGTTGGACTTCCGTGAGTGTTAATATCCAGACGTGTAGCAAAGACTGTCAATCGGATTCAATAAATAATCCCATTGCTTCAAGCCGAACTCCAGGACTGCCCGGTGTGATGTCTCGGCCAGAAAAGCAACAAAGCTGATGGGCACCAGCGCCTGCGAGCTCAGCCCGGGACCTGACTCCATCTCCTACTCGGAGACCTGGGCCGAGAGCGCGCGTCTCTCAGCACCCCCAATCCCACACCCCACAGCCAGCCCCTGGGCAACTAAAGAGGAAGTCGGGGTGTCCTATCCAACCGAAGTAGACAGCCTATTGCACCGGAGTAGGGGTCCGGGCCAGCCTCTTGCTTGGCGCGGGAGAGGTCCGGGGCAGTGGGGTTGCGATCCTCTTCTCCCGCCGTCTACCTTCCTCCTGCTGACCCCGCGGGCAGCCTTACCCGGAGCACCCCAGGCTGACTGCTCCTGAGTGCATGACGCAGCCCGAGGCTCCCCTCTCCCAGTGCGGCGGTAACCCGCGTCCCCCCGCGCCCGGCGGCCACTCCCGCACCCCGCCGACCCTCTCCGGCCGCGAACGCGCACTTGCGACGGCCCAGAGCGGAGACTACGCGGGAGCCGAGCCCCGCGGCAGGCCGTGCACGCTCAAAGGCAGCGCGTAAACAGCCCGGGGCGCGCTCTGCTTGCTCGGCGCCCGCCGCGCCCCCTTCTCCGCGCCCCGCGCCCCTACCTGGTCGCAGAGTTTGAGCACTGCCATTCTTCCGTTCCCGCGCGCGCGCACATACAGCTCTCCGCTCCGCAGATGTCAACGCCGGGAGCCCGGGAAAACGGAAGGAACCGCCCGGGGAAGCGCCAGGAGCCGGGCTCGCGAAGGTGACAACCCCGCCACCGCTCGGCCGCCGCCGCCTGCCTCCCAGAGCCCAACCCCGGCTCGCGGGAGTCGCAGCCCGGCCCGCCCGCCTTTATACAGGAAGTGCCGGCCGCTGCCAGCCGGGCCGCCACTGACATCACCGCGCGCTGCCTCGCGCCGCCCGGGCCGACGCTGCCTCCTGCCGCCCGCGGCGGCTCCTCGCAGCCCGCGGCCCCGGCGCCCTCCCGCACCTGCACCCCACTCCGCCAGGAGCCAGCCCAATTGGGGGGGGGGGGGGGCTGAAGCAGACCGTCCCCAGTGATCCCACCCACGCGCACGCCACTGATGGGCAAGCCCTCGCAGACACACCCCAGGGGTCCAGAAAGCTTGCCACTCACACGCCACCAACTTTCACCCTGCAGACTGCATCACACCCCCTTTCCCTAAACCTCTTCCCTAATCAGATTGCACCGGCGCTCCGAATTTCTGCCACCTGGGCGCAGCGCTGACAGTCTCTTTGTTTAATATAAGGAGGCCATGGACTTGTAACTCCAGGGTTTCTCTAATACAGAGTGGTGGGAGGAACGGGGGCTATGACCCTCCAGCCACCTCCTAGTTAAACCACCCACTACCCTAACTTGGTAGCCTAGGCTTGGGACTGGAGGTGGAACTGAGAAGGAAAAAAAAGTCCTAGATTACTACATTAAATAAGTCCTAACTGATTTATTCCTACAAGAGTATAAATTGCATGCTGCTCACTCCCGCCCTATATATACACACACAGAAGACAGCTGTCCAACAGATTGGGCTTTTAATACAGTGGTAGCAATCCGTAGTAAGTGTTGATATTTCTGTGATCTGGAAACACTTATAAATTCAGGCAGTGGCTGGGCATGGAGAGAAATGGGGCATAAGCGTGTAAGACACTCTGCTGGCTAGTTTTTACCTCTACTTGGCATAGGCTACAGTCGTTTGAGAAGAAGGTACCTCAGTTTAAAAAAAAAAAAAATGCTCCCAACAGATTGACCTGTGGGCAATTAATGATTAATGTGGAGGGGCCCAGCTCCCTGTGAGTTGTGTCACCCTGGGCAGGGGTAATCTTGGGTATATAATAAAGCAGGCTGAGCAAGCCATGAGCACCAAGCCAGTAAGTAGCACTTCCCCCTGGCATGTGCCTCAGTTCCTGCTTCCAGGTTCCTGCCTTGAGTTCCTGCCCTGGCTTCCTTCAGTGATGAATTGTGATGTGGAAGTGTATGCAGAAACAAACACTTCTTCAGGTGGTTTTTGGTTTTTGTGGGGGGTTTTGGTTGGTTTTTTGGGTTTTTTGGGTTTTTGTTGTTGTTGTTGTTGTTGTTGTTGTTGTTGTTGTTTGTCCCAATAGAACTCCCAAGTAAGACAGGTGCCTACTCTCAAAGGGCATTCATATAAACCAGATAGTCATTGCTGATTAATGTAATTCCAAACTGAAAGAAAGGATCTCGGGCTGGAGAGGTGGCTCACCGGTTAAGAGCGCCGACCGCTCTTCCGAGGGTCCTGAGTTCAAATCCCAACAACCACATGGTGGCTCGCAACCATTCGGAATGAGATCTGATGCCCTCTTCTGGGGTGTCTGAAGACAGCTACAGTGTACTTACATATAATAAATAAATAAATTCAAACAAACAAATAAACATCAAAAAAAAAAAAAAAGAATCACAAGGAGGGGTACTTAGGAAGCAAAAGATCAGTCTAGACTGGTGCCTAAGGGCAGGCTTCCTGAAAGAGGGGGAAAGCTGAGATCTAGAGAAGAAAAAGAAAGTTAAGTAGAGAAGTAAGAGATAGGCCACACCCAGGAAGCCACTGGTGCCCCCAGCAGGACCTTCAGACTGTCCAACAGCAAATCAGAACTACAGAGTGCCTGGTTAGGATCAAACACCTGCCTCACACCTGCCCCTACAGTTCACTCACAAACCAGCTGCAGATTCTTCCCATTGTCAGTGCTTCAACAAAGATCTCAAGGGAGAAGGAAGCTACAACAAAGGTGTAGCATCCTTGCCTTTATCCTGCACCCACTCTGGCTGATGAAACAGCTAAATCCCAAAGCTACACCTACCAACCCTAGACACTGTGTTTCTACTCGTGCAGAAAAGGGGGCCTGAGGAAGCACCATCTGGGGTCTCTGTAGCCACCAATGAGAAGTAGACACCCAAACCCCAAAGTCATTGCTCCTAAGACCCTTCTCAGTTGTTGGCTACTAGTATGAAGCACCTCTTCATGCTGCCGCTCATCAGTTTACTAATATCTTGCATAGATTTGTAAGTAAATGGGACGGGGAATTCCCTAGCTAAATAGAACCATATTTCTAAAGAGAGATAAATTATGTACGTTGACAGATTCACTCAAGATCTGCTTTAGGTCATCGTGGATATGCATTTCACGAGTTCTCGAGTCAGAGTCAGTCCCCTACCCACCTACCCCCTCTTTCTGCTGGCAATCTGGCCTTGAACTCTCTGTCCTCCTATTTCTGCATCCCAAGTGTGAGCTGCCACCGCAGACTGTCGTTGAAAGGGAGGTGATCACAACCCTACGAGACATCTTCTCCCATAGAAATAGTAAATAGTGCTTTAACATGGCCTTCACTTTCCTGAATTGAAATTCAAACATAACATTATCTACTCACACAAACTTATTTTAAAATTCAATATCCTGCCCTAATTAGGTAAGAAATGAAAAAGAAATAGAAAGGTATAGTTGCTGAATATTCCAACAACTAAATGATACACACGCCCGGACCCTACTCCAAGGCAAAGCAGTAACATCATGGATACATTGTGACTGAGAGCACAATGTGTAGTACAATCCAAATGTGTTAGTATCTGCAACTCAAATGTCAAGATCAGAGAGCTCACAATCTCAGTACTGTAAGACTAGGTCAGGAGTTCAAGGTCATCCTCAGCTACATCAAGTTCAAAGCCAGCCTGACCCTGTCTCAAACCAAAAGTACCAAAACCAGCCATGAAATGACTTTCTAGGTAAAAAACGCCTGCCCTGCAAGCCTGAACCCACATAACAAGCCAGATGTGATGCAAAGTAATCCAAAAAAGTCTGTGGAAAGCGGGGTGAAGACAGGAGACTAGGCCGGCTAGCCCAGAGCACACAGCACAGAAACAACAGATCCTACCTCAGAAAAAAGGTAGAAGGAAAGACCCAATTGCCCAAAGTTGTCCTTCAACTTCTTCACGTGTACCTTAGCGTGCATGTGTACACAAACACACCTATGGTATGTCCATAGGTGAGACGTTGTGAAATTTGAACAGGCCAAGTACCAAATAAAAAGAAAAAAAATAGGCTAAAATAATTAACTTGAGTGCCTTTCCAGAGAGTCAGGACTTACATGTTAATGCATCTTTATACATATATCTTTACTTCATGATTCTGTAAAATACATTAGTCAGAGAAATAACAGAAAAACTGTAACATATGGATATGGGGCCACAGGCTTCCACGGAGCTAGCTCCCTGATTCCTGCTGTACTGAGACACTGAGGTGGCAATATCCAAATGACATTGGCACAAACACATGAACATGGGCAGCAGAGACAAAGCAGCACTTAAAGTTTAATATTTGGCAGGATATCAAACCTAAAAAATTAAATATGTGGGAAAACTTGGCAATGCCCCTGAATTTTATAGCAGGCAAACCCATGGGCCTGCCACCTGAAACCTAGCTGTGGTATCACAGTGAAGTCCCCCTTCTCACCCAGGCTCATACTGAGCCAGGTCACAGGTCACAGACACAGAACCCCTTGAAAGAAGAACTTAGCTGGGCAGTGGTGGCACATGCCTTTTATCCCAGCACTTGGGAGGCAGAGGCAGGCAGATTTCTGAGTTCGAGGCCAGCCTGATCTACAGAGTGAGTTCCAGGACAGCCATGGTTACACAGAGAAACCCTGTCTCGAAAAACCAAAAAAAAAAAAAAAAAAAAAAAAAAAGTTAGTCCCCTTCAGGGGCACTCTACAACACTGCCATAAATATATGCTAAAATTCTCTTCAGAGGAACCTGCTGTTATTTCTAGGGTGACGGAGCAATGGGACAAAGGAAAAGTCCAAACATTTCAGGGATTATTAGGGACTTTCTAAACTCTTGCTGGTTTGTAAGATTCCAAGTACCCTCCTAGTCCACAAATCAAATTGAGGCTTATGGACATGGTGATCCATGAGCTTATGCACAGGCATAAATCACTGCAGACCTATAATGTCATATGTAACTGAGGATGCATCCTCAATTGGTAGCAGAATCCCAAGGCTTCTTCAGTGAAGGCTATCATGGTAGGATGTGATAAGTTATTTCTCTGACAGTGAAATGAGTCAATTCAAGCCAGATTAGAGTATATATAAAGGCAGGTCTATTGGGAAACCACTCTTGGGTGAGTTCAGTGGTCCCAATGAATGAGGCCAGGGAAGTCTCCATGGGAAGGGAGACAGAAGTGGGGGGAGAAAAAGAGAAAGTGTGCTTACAGGAAAAGAAGGGAAGAGAGACCAAAATGTCTGGGTTATATAGGAAAAAAGCATCTGGGAGAGGGGAAGCCCAGCCTCTGGGCAAAGGGCAAAGGGCAGGGTGTGCCTGGTAGACACTGAGGGATGCTGGGAGAACCTGGATGCCAGGTCCACTTTGGCATGTAAAATATGCACCTCAGCTCTTTGTCCTGGGTCTGAATCCCAATAGGATGGACTGATCAGAAGCCCTTTGCAACTATTAATAGACTAGAAGAATGGGGGTAGTACTGAGTCGTACAGAATGTAGATATCAGCACCACCACAGGACATCTAGGAGATGCGTGGAGGAGGGGGTATGATGGTGGAGCAGAACTTCCCCATTTAACTAACCCGTTTGGCCTGTGCCGCTGGCAGAAGGGCTTATGAGTTTAACTACAAATCGTTATTAACTCAAGTAAGAGTTGTGCCAGTTGCAACCAGTGCTGTAACTATACTTCAATAAAAGGACACAGAGCAAGGCACCTCGCATACATCTATTGAGAGAACAAATGTTTTTAAAACTATTCCAGTTTATATGGACTGAGCCCATGAGTTCACCTTTTCAATTTTGTTTATGTAATATAAGCTCGCCTTGATCTCTGTGTTAAAGACACCTCAGATGATTAGACCCGAGAACAGAAAGTAAGTGTGTGAGATACTTTAACAAGACACATATGTGCCAGAGTGTGGGCTGCACACCCCAGGGAATTTGACATTTTACTGAAGTTTCTGGTGGTCCAGAGATCTGGATCCTATCAAGATGTCCCCTGAGAAGTAAAAGATAAATTGCCATCCTTTACACCACTACCCTGTGTCAGTTCGAGTGTCCCTCAGGGCTCTGTGTGTTAAATTTTGATCCCCACTCAGAAGGTGGAAACTTAATCTACCTGTGGTATTTCAAGGGAAGGCTCTGCAGTTCATTGGAGTAAGAGAACTCTAGTAGGGTGGGGCCTCATGGTTGAAGTGTTGTTGGCGCTCTCTCTCTCTCTCTCTCTCCTCTCTTCTCCACATGTTCCCAGATGGCCTCTTCCCCTCTTTCTCTCTTCCTCTTTCTCTCTCCTCTCTCTTTCCGTCCTTCTCTGTCCCCTTTCTTTCTCTGCCTCTACTCCCTTTCCCAAACTCCCTTCCTACATCCCAAATAAATTTACTTTTATACTAGAAAAAGTGGGGTGGGAAACAAGAACAGATACCTACTTATATACAGCACACTCCGTTCCTTGCCATGTAACACCCTTTACCCAGCTCAGGATCCACCAGCAAGAAGGCTGTCGGTAGATGTAACTCCTCCAGAACTCTGAGCTGAAATAAATCTCTTTTCTCTATAACATAGCAAGTCTGTGACATTGTGTTATTAGCAACTAAAAACATGGATGAAAGCACATTACTAGCAAAAGAGACATTATACTTGCTGTATCCCTTTGGATTTTGGAAGCAAAATACACCATATCTGAGTGTGTGCTTTGACCTATTTACCAAATAACCCATACTTGGGCTCTTTTTGTTAGGAATGAATAAAAATTGTTGGGGAATAATTTTGTGCACATTTGTATTCAGAAGCTGGATTCCACACCCAGACATCTGTTGCAGTCAAAACGCAATGGCATGGTCAACCATCTCTGGTCTCAATATATACAAAAATTATTTTACATCACCTCTGATTGGTTAATAAAGTGCTGACCAGCCAATAAGCTGAGCAGAAGAGAATAGGGTGGGACTTCCAGTCCTAGTCAGGGGGTCCCAAAGCAGAGGAGAGAGTAGAGAAGGACCACAAGGAGAAGAAGGTGTGGAGAGACCATGTGGAGAGACTAGGAGGGTTCGCCATGAGATCGCAATGACAGAGCAGCCATGAGGACACAGGTGGAGCAGAACCAGCCAGGGCAAGACCAGATGGCAAGTAACAGTGTAGAAGTTTGTCTGGTTCTTCCTCCCAGCCCCATGCTACCAGAAGTAACACTCAGACTCAAAATGTATTTACAAATACCTTGGCCATATAGCTAGGCTCTTATCTGACTAGTTCATAACTTTTTTTTGTTTGTTTATTTGTTTTTGTTTTTTTGAGACAGGGTTTCTCTGTGTAGCCCTGGCTGTCCTGGAACTCACTCTGTAGACCAGGCTGGCCTCAAACTCAGAAATCTGCCTGCCTCTGTAGTTCATAACTTAAAATAACCCATTTATTCTAACCTACATTCTGCCACATGGCTGGTTACCTGTGCTCAGGTACCATGCATCCATTTTGTCACATCTTGCCGGGCGAATCTCCTGTACCTGGCACTATCTCACAATCCTTTCTGCTTCCTGGATATCTCAACTCCTATTTCCTGCCTAAACCATAGACCATCAGATTTATTATTGACAGGTGCCACATTCATACAGACACAAGATATTCTCTCTACAACTCCCTTTGTTAATCCAATAAAAGGCTCTTTCTTTTTTCAATTACAAACTGTATACATTTTTGTGGGTATTAGCAGCATAGTTGAGTTAGAATGTATCAGAATCTGCCCAGCTGTTGCTACTACAGCTTGTTAACAAAAATACCAGGCCCCTGTGTCATTTACTCTGGAGCTAAAATGGGCTAGATCTGGAGTAGAAACACCTTGCAGTCATCTGGGAGCAAAGGTGCATAAAGAACACCACCCCCCCCCCGAATTGCTTTTACAGAAAATGACCCTACGGGAGAGCCTATAACTCAGAGGAAGCAAATATTGGAAAGAGATGCTATATGGAGCCTCTGGTGGACTTGATTAAAAGAGCTATCAAGAAGACATTAGTTCCAAAGCAAGCCATTTCCTCTCCTTCAGATAACTAATCCATTTGAGAAAAGGGGTCTGGCTTGCTAACTGAATTTGACTGGCCATGAAGCATCAAGTTTGCAGACTCAGCTGCTCTTATGAACTGAGAATGTCTGACCTACCAGCCATGAGACTGAGTCCACACCAGCACAATGTTCCCACATAGAATGTGCATAGTAGAGACTGAGCAGGCTCAGAAAACAGAAGTTGCTTTAGCAGATAACTTAGATTCATTTGATAATTACTCCTGGCATTTTTGTCTCCTTGAAGAATTTAAAGCCAACGAAATGTTTTATAGATGGTTCTCAGTGTCTGAGCACAAGCTGGTAATTCCACCCTTAAAATGCCAGTGAGGAATTTCCTCAATGGGAGTCATTTCTGGCAGCAAACCAAATGTCTATGTCTGGCTTGAAAGGTGCCCAGAGACATAGATTGGTATTCACTCATGGATGAATAGTCGGCAGCCTACAGGAACAGCAAAGACGGAACAATCAGTGAAAAGGAGGCGAGGAGGAAACTCATGCATGCATCCATCCTTCAGAAAGTGTGAGACTGTCTGCGTCCCACAAGATTGCTCATTCTTCAGAAGGGATGACACAATCAGGTAGAGCTGGCCTCTTCCCCTACTCAAAAGTGCCTGATCAAAGTCACCATAGTAGCCAGAAGTGGTGACAGGGATCCTAGATACTCAAGATGCTAAGACAAGAGGACCAGGAACTTAAGGATGGACTGAGAAATTTAGCTAGACTCTATTAATATGAAATAAATTAAGTAAACAGAGCCATGGAGTCATAACTGAAGTCCATACACAGGCTCAATGTCATCGGCTTCTTCTCTTTAGTAAGGTCACCATCTGACAGCATCAGAAATCAACCAACGAGTTCTTATTTCCAAAAGAAACTGGTTGCCCGGTACTGACTGGTTACACTGCACTTGCTTGCTACCTTATTATCACAGAGACACAGTCATTTATTTTCAATACAGTAGGCACATAATGTAGATATTCATTCCCTTTCCATGGTCAAAATGTTTCTGACAACACTACCACCCATAAACAAAGTTTGGACCTTATATTAGTCTTCATGATATTACTTCTTTCCAAAAAATGAATTTTACAACAAAGCAAATACAGGAGTAGAGTCACACAAACAGAATTTACCAGTCTTATCCTTGACCTCAGACCAGATAGATGGAGCAGAGCTAGAAACATGATGGAACCAAATGGCCCGCTGAAGACTGAACTGTGTCACCAAATAGGAAAAAGCACAGTAAACATTCATATTCCCTCTCACGGTAAGGAAAGGGTACTGCGTATACTTGGAGTCAACATACCACATCTAGCAGCAGTATTTATCCCAAAATACACAGGTCCAAGAATCAAGCGTAGGGAAACGGGCAATGGTCTCGGGGGTAGAAGTGTCTCATCTCTACACCCAAGAGTCCACTCACACCGTTGCTGTTCCTAGTACCTGCAACTTGAGCTCAGCAGGGTCAGAGGTCTTAACTCCCAACAAACAGGTGTTTCTAGCAGGAAGTAAAGTAATGGTTTCATCGAATCCTAAGTCAAGACCAATACTGAGCCACTTGAGTTTCCTCAGTCTACAGGAGCAACAGACAAAAAAGAGGTTATGGCCCTGGCTGGGCTGCTTTGTGCCAACAGGAAACCAGTTGACTTCCACACAGAGAGTGCTGTAAGTACAGAGAGGACTGTCTATTCTAGAGTTTCTGCGGCAGCTATTAGCTTTATAGGAGAAGCTTATGGAAAACCACTTTGATCTGTGTTTTTGAGAATGGATCTCACTCTGTACTCTGTAACCCAGGCTGGCCCCTAACTCCTGACACTCCTCCTGCAATGGTCCCTGAGTGTTAGGATTACTGGTATGAGTCTTCATGCCTATCTTACAGATAGCTATAATTCCAAATGTCCAGGGCATAATGGTCAGTCCTGAAACCACATACACAAAAATAACAAAAATGGACTTAACAAGTTGTATTGATATTTTCTGCATACATATACATACATATGTATGTAACAATCAAAGAAGAAAAGGCTATCATCTTGAGAGTGGTGGGACATGGGAGAGGGTGGAGGTTGGTTAGCTGGAAGGAGCTAGAGCGGTGGTCATCAACCTTCCTAATGCTGTGACCCTTTGACTCAGTTACTCAGTTTGTCATGACCTCGAGCATAAAAGTGTTTTCGCTGATACATCATAACTGTAATCTTGCCACTGTTATGAATCATAGTGTAAATATCTGTGTTTTTCTGATGGTCTCGAGAAACCCCTGTGAAAGGATCGTTCTGCTCCGCAATGGGGTCACAACCACAGACGGAGAACCACTGGGCTAGAGGGAGAAAAAGTGGGAAGTGTTGATTCTACTTCTTTTAAAAACATATTTTTTAAAAATAAGTAAAGAAAGAGGGGGAGAGGAAGAAAGAAAAACTCTAAGCTGGATTCAGACCCCTTGGGTAGAAGAGTATAGATGACCAGGAAAAGGACCCCTTCTCCAAGACCTGTTTCTGACAGCTGCTTCTGGAGGTTATGGTCTCTCTACTCACTGCTTTCTTCGGCCCTCTTACGTCTAGAAAGTAATCTCCATATTAAGTTATTATGTTAAAAGTAATGCGGTCTGTTTGCCTTTTCCCGATTAGGTCCTAGATAACAACATAGTTACAGCCCTAGAAGAGAAATCACTGTACATTAAAACTTTAAAACAACACTAGGGTTATACATTAAATGGGCCAAATTTCAGGGTCCGATCATTAAACAAACTTTTTCGCCTTGTAAATATCCAAAGGGACATTTGAGAGTCTGTTTCAAAATGCTTTAGGCCTCTAATTTCTATCCAGCAAATGATTGGACCCTCTCCTTTCATTAAGAAAACCAAGTAAGCCCCCTCCAATTTCAAAAGCACCAACTAAGAGGCTACCCTGAGACCTACTGCACTACTAGAGTAATGGTAGCCTATGATTTTAGTAAGTCTATTCAGTATACTAGGTCGCATTTTTCTATATTGTTTTGTTTACTTAATTTCAATTTTTTAAATTTTATAACTATAAATATTAAAAATGTGTCTATATGCCCGTGTGTGTGTGTGTGTGTGTGTGTGTGTGTGTGTGTGTGAAATGCACAAAAATATGAGTGTGCAGCACTATAGTGGAGGCGGTGGTGTGCTCCCAGTCCTCACATTCAGGGCACAAGCATATATTTAAAATAGTCAGGTCAGAGCAGGAGAGATGGCTCAGTGGTTAAGTGCACCTGCTATGCTTCAAAAGGACCTGGGTTCCATGCCCAGCACCCGCATGGTGACTCGCAACCCTCTGTAACTCTAGTTCCAGTGGATCCAAGCCCTCTTCTGGCTTCCACAAGCCCCAGGGCACATTCACATACAGAACATCCATACACATTAATCTATAAAAACATAAGTTAATCTTTTTGAAATTTTCAATAGTGAAATGTTAGGGAGGGTCAGGTAGATAAGAGGGTGAGACAGAAAAACGAACACAAGGGGTATTTGAAAATCTTCATAGAAATCTATTAGAAACTCCTCAATACTCAGATGCGTATAAAAGAATGCCAATTGAAGTTGCCCTCCATGAGGGATAATGTGTCTCCCTGAAGCCATGCGTTGCCAAATACAAAGCCCAGTGCTGGGCTGGGGAGAGCGATGGCCCAGAGACCTGCAAGATAATGCAGACAATAGCCATTGCTCTAGTTCCTCACTAGAACTTGATGTGAGGCCCTTTACTGAAGCTATCACACACTTTGGTCACTGTAGGCTTAGATTTTTTCAAACCCTACTTTTAATAAGGGTTCTTAAATGCTTTAACCTCCCTTTCTCACCAGAGGCTGTGGAAAAGAAATGTTATTAGGATACAAGGGAGTGGAGCTATTCGGAAATAGCTCTTTGGAGCAAATCCAATCTGCATTGTCAGGATATAAACCAGTAGACCAGCTCAGTAGTGTCAGGATAGCAAGCATGAATCAGCAGCGGTGACACAACAGAAACAGCCAGGCCTCCATGGAATTGGCACGAGTCAGCAGGAACAACCAGGACCAGCAGAGACACCAGCAGAAGCTCTCTGCCATGCCCTTCTCTACAAAGTGAAGCTCAGCAAAGACGAAGATTGGAGACCAATGAAGCATTGCAAAGCTAGCTATGCAAGCCCCATCACTGTCCGTTAAGTCCTATTTATATTCCCTCTAAACATTACATGTCCTCCCACGGACCTTGCCTTAGCAAAAGTCCACATGAGTCTGTATCAGCTGATATCGCTCTGCCAATTGGCTAGAGTTCCTGGGATTGGCAAAAAGCCACCAGAACACCACCTCAAGTTTTTTGGTGCATTTCTTTCTATGAAATCAGGACAAGCAATGACTACTAAGGAATGGCAAGGCGTACCAATACCATCCAGCGTCATCCACCGTCTGTTGGGTTATACTTATTGCCTTCTTAACATCATGCATCCTTACATGTGTCTGCTTTAGCACCCTTTCACCTGTTTCTGCTTCAGGAAAACATTCTTCCACATGTCTTCTTTAGCAAAACATTCTTCTATCTGTGTGCCCTAGCAAAACATCATTTGATATGACTGACTTTCCAAAGAAACCAGAAGTTTCCACTTCAGGTCACAGTACTTGGAGAAATCAGGTTGGTACTGACCTGGATGCCTCCCCCTCCTGAGGGCGAGCTCTCCTAGCCCCAGACAGTCCTGTGCAGGCTACTGGAAGAGGAAAGTCACCAACAGTCACACACAGACTGGAAATGCAGGTGCAATAATGGGATGACTATTATTGGGGGGAGCTAACCACCTCATAGGAGGAAACTCATGCCTGGTACTGTAAATGTGGCCAAGAGCCTGTAACTGGGGAATCTCACAGTCCCTAGGGGTGAATCTACTACTATTATTTTGATAAATGATCATAGTATGAAACTGCCTTTTTTTTTTTTAAACAGATCTTGCCTCAAGTTTATTTGTAAAAACAGCATAGGACACTGGTTGTCTTAGTCAGGGTTTCTATTCCTGCACAAACATCATGACCAAGAAGCAAGGTGGGGAGGAAGGGGTTTATTCAGCTTACACTTCCATGCTGCTGTTCATCACAAAAGGAAGTCAGGACTGGAACTCAAGCAGGTCAGGAAGCAGGAGCTGATGCAGAGGCCATGGAGGAATGCTGCTTATTGGCTTGCTTGCTTGCTTGCTTCCCCTGGCTTGCTCAGCCTGTTTTCTTATAGAGCTCAAGACTACCGGCCCACAAATGGTACCACTCACAAGGGGCCCTCCCCCCTTGATCACTAATTGAGAAAATGCCTTACCGCTGGATCTCATGGAGGCATTTTCTCAACTGGAACTCCTTTCTCTGTGATAACTCCAGCTTATGTCAAGTGACACACAAAACTAGCCAGTACAATTGACCCCTTGTCAACTTGACACACAAATACATCACCAATAAGCCTCGACCCTTACTTTCTTATTCATCCCCAAGATCTAAATAACTTTAAAAGTCCCACAGTCTTTGCAAATTCTTACATATTAACATTTGAGTCCCTTTTAAATATCTAACCTCTTAAAATTCAAAGTCTTAAAAATTCAAAGTCTCTTAACTGTGAGCTCCACTAAAATACCTTCTCTCTTCAAGAGGGAAAAATATCAGGACACAGTCACAATCAAAAGCAAAATCAAATTCCAACCGTCCAATGTCTGGGATTTATTCACGATCTTCTGGATTCCTCCAAGGGCTTGAGTCACTTCTCCAGCTCTGCCCTTTGTAGCACACACCTTGTCTTCTAGGCTCCAGATGCCTGTACTCCACTGCTGCTGCTGTTCTTGGTGGTCATCTCATGATACTGCCATCTCCAAAACACTGCTGTCTTCTGCTGCAACTAGGCTTTACCATGGTGCCAAGCCCCTTCATTCCTGGGCCATCAATTGCTACTGAGGCTGCACCTTCACCAATGGCCTTCTGCAGCCTCTCAGTGCCCAGGCCTCAGCTGCTCTTCATGACTCCTTCATGCCTTCAAAACCAGTACCAGCTGGGTGACTCTTACACATTACCAAATCCAGCCACCACACAAGATACAACTTTGGCTATCTCTAGAATGCAGCCTCTGTGCTCTCAGAAAACACTTCTGAGATTTCACCCCAATGATGCCAGTCTCTTCCCAATCACAGCCAATTTCTCAGCTCCAGCTAACCAGCATCAATAGTTCCAGTAATGCAATCATTTTGCTTTAGTAGTTCTGGTATCTTGGTAATCACAGCTGATTTCTTCAGTCCCAGCTAACCAAAACTACAGAATCTTAAATCAAACTAGCAACGGCCCTTATAAGAATCTTTAATCTTCCCTCTGAAATTTCACAAGCCAGGCCTCCATCTTCTGCACTGTTCTCAACATTATCTTCCAAGCTCCTACACAACATCCCACAAAGCTCTTAACACTGAATGGATCTTCTAGCCCAAAGTTCCAAAGTCCTTCCACCGTCCTCCCCAAGACATGGTCAGGTTGTCACAGGAATACCCCACTATGCTGGTACAAATTTGTCTTAGACAGGGTTTCTATTCCTGCACAAACATCATGACCAAGATGCAAGTTGGGGAGGAAAGGGTTTATTGAGCTTACACTTCCATGCTGCTGTTTATCACCAAAGGAAGTCAGGACTGGAACTCAGGTCAGGAAGCAGGAGCTGATGCAGAGGCCATGGAGGAATGCTGCTCACTGGCTTGCTTGCTTCTCCTGGCTTGCTCAGCCTGCTTTCTTATAGAACCCAAGACTACCAGCCCACAGATGGTACCACTCACAAGAGGCCCTCCCCCTTGATCACTAACTGAGAAAATGCCTTACCGCTGAATCTCATGGAGGCATTTTCTCAACTGAAACTCCTTTCTCTGTGATAACTTCAGCTTGTGTCAAGCTGACACACAAAACTAGCCAGTACACTGGTCATCTGCAAATAGTGTGTAAGTAGGTGTGTCCCAGCAGTCTGTCTGTCTTCCTATTGGCAGGAGCCTTTTCTATTGGGCCTTCACAGGGGCCTGGGCACCTTTGGGAGCCTGAGCTGGAGCAGGAGCCTGGACTTTAGCTGGAGCTTCGGCCTCGGCCTTGGTTTGAACCTTGGGTTTTGGTTGGCAAAGCCTACATACAACTCTTGGCCATGTAGCTTTAAATCCACTTCCCAAGCTTGGAGTGAGCCGAAAGACTGAGTTTGCAGCTGGGGCCCTTTGGAATCTTGGGCTTGATGGCCTGAGGCTTCACAAGGGCCTTGATGGCCTCTGCATGTGCACTCACTGCCTTTGCACTGTTGGCCTGCATCTTCTTCAGGCCTTTCTTGTTGTGCTTCTTGGCAAAGCGCCATGTTCCTCAGGAACTTGGGGTCAACCCCCTTAAGAGATTCATATCTTTGTGACCAGGGTTTTTCTATACCATTTCTGTGACATTTGCGGGACTGGTTGTACAGTGGTGTGGTTCTTAGACTTGGCCATGTCTGCACGGTAACCCATGGCTCCTGCAGCGCCACGGACTGGAAGAGAAAGAGCATGAAACTGCCTTCTAAATCTGCATTTCTAGATCCATAGAAGTATCTTTGTGCAGCAGACCACAGTTAAACACAGGGACTCACAGCTGACGAAAGCACAGAACACAGGCATCCTCGAAGTGCCCAGCCATAAATGGGACATCTGTAACATATCCATGTAACATCCAAGGCTCAAGGCGCATTTCAGAAGAGGAGGCAGAAAGACTGTAAGAGCATGTGACTGAGGACTGGGGCAAAATTGTGTCTTCCCGCCCTGGCAGGATGAGCACACTGCAGCTGAGGCTGCCTGGACAAGATCAAGCCAGTCGACATTCTAGCATAGATGGGGAAGGGGGGCTTGCCATCCTCATGGTCTCAAGCATTGGGTCCTTGACATGGCTGTGTTCAAGTCAACAGTGCACACTCACTCAGGACTTCATGCACTCCCTACAAAGCGGCCTTGCCCCGTCTCAATCTTGTTATCTGGCTCTACCAGAAATATCCGGTAGATCGTATTTCTTCCACACCAAGCCTTTGCACACTGATGTTTCCGATCTGGAATCTCACACTCTCAATGGCATCTTCCTTGGCTCCTACTCGTCCTTCAGGATGTAGCTTAATTATCCACGAAGCTTTCCCTTACTCGCGCCACCTCCCAAGTTTGGATTAGGAGTTTCCTAAGGTTTACACTTCGTGCCCACTGCTTAACCCTTGTTACTGCCTTTCTCCGTTTGCCCTGTAACTGCCTGTTTACATTCCCACCTCCTCCCTTAGAACAGAGACTGTTTAATCCACAGCTGTGCCTCTGGTTTATTTCACAGCATCTGCTCTTTAGTACATGCACAGAACAAACAAAGGTTTTAACGCATGTACTTGAATGAGTTATTTAACATAGTGAAACCATACTTAACCCTGTCCAAGTAACAGTAATATACGTCCTTCAATGCTATCAGAGCTTGAACAAAACGTGTATGAAAATGCTTAGGAGCAAGGAAGAAATGCATACATAGAGAAGGGAAAACTCATGTGACACTATCATAATGAGCCATACCTTCTCACCCCATCCTGTACAAGAGCTTGTGCAGCGAAAGAGAACACAACTCCTATCTTGTTCCTCACCTAAACTGAGGGCCCAGAAGTTTCACAAGATAGGACAGGTGAATTTAGTGACTAGGCCATTGTAAAAATATGTCTTCCTCCTTCTTTATATTAAGACGTGTGTGTGTGTGTGTGTGTGTGTGTGTGTATGTGTGTGTGTGTGTATGTGTATGTGTGTGTATGTGTGTGTATGTGTGTGTGTATGTGTGTATGTATGTGTATGTGTGTGTGTATGTGTGTGTGTGTGTATGTATGTGTGTGTGTGTGTGTGTGTGTGTGTGTGTGTACCATATTTCGTTCTTAAAGACCAAATTGCTGGTCTTTCTCAACATTTTTTGTGTGAAAAAGCTTTACTTTTGAAGTTATTTTTAGCTGTGTAAATGTGTGTGCGCAGGTGAGTACACGTGCCCCTGGAAGCCAGAGACATGGGATTATCTTGAGCTGGAATTACAGGTGGTTTGTAAGCAGCCTGACATAGGTGCTGGGAAGCACAGACAGGTCTTCTGCCAAAGGGACCTGCTATGGGATAGAGAAGTAGCTCAGTGCCCGGCAGATGCCTCCTGTAAGCACTCAACAGCTCAGCCACCTCTCTAGCCCCTAAAGTCTTTTTCAAAATGTATACAAAATTACACAAAACAAACAAGTTCTTGTATCCCATTGTCTAGTAATTTGGATTAAGATCCACCAACAGCAGCCTCAAGGCCATGTTAGTATTCATTTTTCCAACCCTTAGCCAAAATAGACAACTTTAAGGCTGGCTCTTACTTCATACAAGTTACAAATAACTATTTTTATTATTTTTCATAGATAAAGCCCAGTGAAAGGGAATAGTTTAATTCCTTTCTCTCTTCAAAGAATTTTTCCCTACTAGACTAAGAAGAAAAAGGGCCACATTGGTACATGTTGCTCGCCTGAACACATAGAAAAGCAGACAGCTATACTCATTAAAGACACACAAGATAAAAACGACAAAACTTTAAGTTAAGTACCAATTCTGTAATCAGTACTAGATTTGTTACTCTCTAGGAAGTGGAAGGACCAGCTGTGGCATGGAGAAGTAGTTCAGTACCTAATGGACCCACCTGTTGAATGAGCATGTCTCCAATGCCAGCATCCTTGATTCACTTATGAGATAGTTTTTGTGGATTTCTGGACATATGTCACATGGGAAAGCCAAGAGGTTGTCCAGGACTTGATCCTGTCCTGCCAGAAGGGGGTCAAGAGGATGGTGGTCTTTTCCTGGGTGTCTTCTGCTTAGTGCTGCCTGGGACCCAGTGCCATGTGGCTTCCTTACTGTGAACTCTTTCTTTCTCTGCAGATGGTACTATCCATCTCAACCTTGGCCTGCTTCAGCCTCTGGTTCTTTCGCTTATGGGCCTGAGACACCTTCTCGGTGGCCTCCTTCTCAGCCTGCAGCAGAGACAGGACTTACAGGCCCCAGCAATGGTCTGAATCCAGACCAAAGCCCCTCATGTCTGTGCCTTCTATTTATCAACGGGGGGGGGGGGGGGACCACATTGATGAATATGGTTGTGGCTTGGGAATCATAGGGTTAAACTGGCTGTGTTACTCAGAATATCTGCCTCTCTATTCAGGAAGTTAAGGTTATTTAGGGTGGTAAGGTAAACTTGCAGCAATGTTCGTATATTTATATAACCTTGTGGAATAGCATGGCATGGGCTCCGTTTTCCATACATCTTTAAAACAAAGCACTGACATAAAACATTTCCTGTTTGCAATGAACTACTCCACAGCCCCTCCCCTCCACTACCCAGCAGCCTTCACAGTCTCAAGTCTGGAAATACATCTCTCTGCCTCATGATCTTCATAGGCAGAAGAGAAGTTTGATTTAGTATTGCATTTAAAAGTTTGATCAGACTTCATCTTGCCAAATGAAACAAAAACAGAAACAGAGCCCAAGAGCCTTCAGTAAATGTGGGAGTTAGGTTTACAGTTTAGCACTGACTTGTGGATCTGAGTTTTATAACTAGCTTGCCCATTAGACTGATAAGCAATGGTGTGAATGTCGGTCCCTAGTTCCCAAAGAGGTCAAACATGTTTTAATGAAAATAAGTCTGGTGGTTATGTGATTAATAAAAATCCATCTAAGCATTTTCAGTGCTTTGCTTTATTATTAAGCTACATTAACTTGGTTAAATAAATTTATTAGGAAATAGGTAGATAATTATGCAAGTTTTGACTAGGTAAAATTTGATTTTTTGAAAAATTTTACTGATGCTAAAATGTAAGGCATATTTTGTGAACTACTAGAATGGAATAATACCTCTATAGTTTGGATTTATATTTTCAATGTTTTGGGGGTTTGGTGTTGAAGATTTTTTGGAGGTGGGGGAAGGGGGTTTAGTAAGTGAAATTTCAGTTTTAATAAAATAATATGTCTTACAAACATTTAAAAAAGAAAAAAGAAAATAAGTCTGTCCTAAATTACCACTCCACAAGGAAAGCTCTCTAAAGTTATATTACCTTGGTGTTTGACCAATGGCATTATAGTTTTTGTATCTAGAGTTTTACATATTGGGCTGTAGAGATAGCTCACTGGTTATGGGCCCTGGTTGCTATTCCAGGGTACCCAGCACACACATGTTGGTTAAAGCCACCTGTGGCTCCAGTTCCAGGAGATAGAATGCTCTCTTCTGGTGTCTACAGGCATTCCATGAAGGTCAGGCTTACATTCAGGCAAAACACCCATACACATAACAATGAATAAATAATTTTTTAAAATAAAAAGTAATGGTTCACATGTATCTAAAGGAAGGTGGAGGGGGACCAACATTTGGTGTCCCTCCTATGTTCCAGGCACAGTACCTGGCCTGAAAGTTCCTTCCCACATGGTTAATTCTGTTCTCCTTGCTTCAGGATTTGAGTTTTTGCTATTAGACACCCCACTTTGAGTAATGGTAATTTATTTTTCTGCCCCTCTCTACCTGAAGCCCCTTCAGGTTATGGCTTGTTTCAAAGTTGTCATTTTAATCCCATGCACACATGGTCACATAATATGGCTTTAGTTCTCCTAATATGTAGGCCATGTGACGGTCACTCTTGATTGTCAATTTAATGGCATTTAGGATCATCATGAAACACTCTCTGGGTGTGTCTATGAGGGAGATTTTATGATTGGGTTCACTTAGGATCCACCCTAAGAATTCACGGTACCATTGTATATAGTTTCAACATCCATATAGTAGCTGTCACAGTTTTACTGTTTTCAAACTGGGACATTTTCAACTCTCCCTCTTCATCCCTAATCCTCCCCACCAAATCATGAGATGAATCTATGTTGTGTAGATCTCTATATAGCAAACAACAAATACACTTCATTCCTTGTAAAGCTGTTATGGGGGCAATTCTGATGCTTTGATTGGGAATCTGTGTGTGAACGCTGAGGGTCCTGTTCCCCAGTTGGTTCTTGATCGATCAGTAAAGATGCCAGCAGCTAATGGCTGGGCGGGACTTCTAGGTTCCCACAGGCAGGCTAGGAGACACAGGAGGAAGAAAAACAAATTGCCATGCTTCAGAGGGAGAGCCACCAGCCATGTGAGCTATCAGGTGGAGTGGCCATTGGCTGCTTCCCCAACTGGGCATGGGGTAGCAGGTGGGAGATTAGTTGAGGGCAGGTTTAGAGGTGTTGAACTAGGACTAAAGGTAGCTGAGCAACTAAGTTGTGGGCAGACTTAGAGGTGTTGAGCTGGGAGTGAAGGAAAGGGCACGTAAGCTGGGAGGCTTAGAAATGCCCAGCCATTGAGCTAAAAAGCATATTAAAAATAAGTGTGTGTGTGTGTGTGTGTGCGCGCGCGCGCGCGCGCGCGCGCGCCTTTCATCTGTGGATCCAAGTAAAACAAGGTAGAAGCTGGTAGTGCATTCTGCCCAGAGCTTAAAGTGGGGGAGTAGAAACTACATGCTATAGCTGTCCTTTAAATAATGTGTTAGCATATTAAATGTCATAATGAAGACCATTAGTATATTGGTTGCTTTTTATCAACTTGACACAAACTTAGAATATCTGGGAAAAAGGAATCTTACTTGAGACAATGTCTTTATTATATTGTCCTCACTACAAGGCTAGAAGGAAAAACTGCCACACCTGAGAAAGTAGTCCTTAGTTGTACAAGAAAGTAGACTGAGCAAGCCACAAGAAGCAATCCAGTAAGCAGTGCTCCTCAAAGGCCCCTTCTTGCCTTCAGGTTCCTTGAGTTCCTGTCCTGACTTCCCTTCATGATGGACTATAAATGTAAGCTAAATAAATCCTTTCCTCCCAAGGTCATTGTTGACCTTGCTGGTATCACAGCAAGAGAAACCCTGTCCTCTCAAGTTCAAATTCACTTGATTTTGGATACATTGTAACTTCCTGTTTGGAGTAGAACCTTTTCAAAATGGTTCAATAAGCTGTTTGGAAAGCATCTAACTCCTATCATGCAAGACTTAAAACACTTAGCAGCAACTGAATGAGGAACATATGTGACACATGTCTTAAGATGTGCATATTCTCAAAAGTCAGCAGGAAGGGTCTCTGCCAATACCAGCTATGGTTTCAGTGAGTGCTTGAAAAGCAGTTAATGACAGTCAGAGACACAAAGATACAGTTGGGTTTTTCCATCCAGCAGATATCAACCATGATATCTACCCCATCAGAAAGTTCCCTCGGTTTTTATAGAAACAAGAAAGAAAGATTTACTAACTAGTTCTTTAAGGGCTGGATGCAATGTTAAAACCAAAAGTCAAGAGAATCCAAAATGTGCTTTTGTGTTTAAAATTTAACATTTCTCTGCTATGTCGTTGCCAATGTGTGGCTCAGAGTGGAAAAGACACTCAAGAAGAATCAAATCTCACAAGTGCATTGAGACGTCTGTAAGATCACCAGTGAGGTGCCATTAACACTCTCACAGACATACAGAATCACTTCTGACGGAAGCCCTTGGAGCACCCAGGTAGGTTATGTAACCCTAATTCCACAAGCCCTGGTAACCCAAGGTTACACTAATTAAGCACAAATCTATTCCAAGCTAAGTTCCCAGACTCCCAGACCCCCACTCCAATCCTTCGGTAACTCCAGAATGACCCAGGAACATCTCACAAATGGCCAGGAGGAATCGCACACATTGCCACCACACTCATTCTCCCCTGGGTCTGCTGGGCTTTACAATCCTCTGCCAGACATGTTTTGCCAATGTCCTACTCAAGGTCTTGGAGAAAAACACCCTGTCTTGGACACAGTCTTTAGCACTCTCAAATCAGTAGCCGCCATATTGTCAAATGACACTGTCAATCCTTAAGGCCACAGTATGCCAGTTCCACACAACAATGTGAAAGTCTGTCGTGCACGGGAGTAAAGAATAAACCATGGGGATGGGGAGGTGGCTCCATGATTCTGAGCTCTGGTTGCTGTGTAGTTTGAATATGCTTGGCCCAGGGACTATTTGGAGGTGTGGCCTTGTTGGAGTAGGTGTGTCACTGTGGGTGTGGGCTTTAAGACCCTCCCCCTAGCTGTCTGGAAGTCAGTCTTCCACTAGCAGCTTTCAGATGAAGATGTAGAACTCTCAGATCTGCCTGCACCATGCCTGCCTGGACACTGCCATATTTCCCATCATAATGATAATAGACTGAGCCTCTAAACCTGTAAGTCAGCCCCAGTTAAGTGTTGTCCTTTATAAGAGTTGCTGTGGTCATGGTGTCTCTTCACAGTAATGAAACCCTAAGACAGTTGCCCTTTCAGAAAACCTGGGTTCAATTTCCAGCACCCAGCTCACAACCATCTATAACTCTAGTTCTGGGGGATCTGATGTCCTCTTCTGATCTCCACGAGCACCAGGCATTCTCATGGTGCATAGACACACATACAAGCAAAACACTCATAAAATGAAACAAAACACTTTTTAATTAAAAACAAACAAACAAACAAAAAACCCTGTGCTGTCTTTTCATTTCCTTCTCTCTCTCTCTCTCTGGTAGAAGAGAGGCCTGTAGACTCTCCTGTGGTAGGTGATGAGGTAACATCAATTAACATCAGCCCAGGCACAAGAGCATCCACTGTATAGTGACAACAGTTTCATTTTAATTTGGTGATTTTGTGTGGTTGAATAAAATTAAGGACTCAACCAGCCACATGCCTCCGTAGATAAAGGAACCTGCCACCAACACTGAGGATCTGAATTCAGTCTTCAAATGCACATGGTAAAGGAAAGAAGCAATGCCCACAAGGTGTTCTCTGACCTCAACACACACACACATGTGCACACACATACACACACGCACGCCCTGGCAAATGTATATGTGCATGCACGTGCACTGTGAGCATACACACATGATAAATAAATAAATAAATAATATTTTACAATAAATTTCATTTAGGTGTCGTTATCAGAAAGAGAGAAAAGAAAATTGAAAGACAAATAGATTTTAATACCCAGTGTCTTAGTTAGGGTTTCACTGCTGTGAAAAGACACCATGGCCAAGACAACTCTTATAAAGGCAAACACCTAATTGAGGCTGGTTTACAGTTTCAGAGGTTCAGTCCATTATCATCATGACAGGAAGCATGGCAGCATGCAGGCAGACATGGTGTTAGAAGAGCCCAGAGTTCTACATCTTGATCCTCAGGCAGCAAGGAAGAGACTGTCTTCTGTAGTGGGCAGAGACTGAGCATAGAAGACCTCAAAGCCTTCCTCCACAGTGACACACCTCCTCCAACAAGGCCACACTCCTGATATTGCCACTTCCTGTGGCCAAGCATTGAAACACATGAATCTATGGGGGCCAAACCTATTCAAACCATCACACCTAGTATTTTTTGTACTACATTGTTCAAATAATCAAAAGGAAAGTATACAATCAATAGGTGCACAGATGTTATAAGACCATTTAATAAACTTAGCGCCCACTTATGAATAAAAGAGAAAAATCTTAGACCTACAAAAAATTGAGACAAGCCTTTGTAACAGAATGCATGGTACTAACCAAAACGGACAAAAAAGATCCCCCACCCCCACCCCTGGCTTCATGCACAACATGTCTTCTTTATTGCTGAGCTTCATCTCTAGCCCTCACCGCACCCCTCCTTCCTGTGAGACAGAGTCGCATGAAGTTGCACAGGCTGGCTTTGAACTTAAAATGTTCTGGCCTCAGACTTCAAATAGCAGGGGTTACAAACCTGCAAGGCCAGGGTCAGCCACATTGGTTAGTTAAAGATAAAAGGTTAGGGGCTGCAGAGATGGCTCGGCCACCAAAAGCCAGGCTCACAACAAAAATATAAGATGAAAGGACAGAAACATTTCTTTAGAGTTGGAAACAAATCTAGGAGAGGAGTGAGGAGTACTTCCCTTGCACGCGTGTGTGACTGTGTATAGCTCACAGGTCAAGCTGGGCTATCAATTCTCAGGTAGCATTCACCTTGGTTTTGGAGACAGAGTCTCTCACAGACCTGAAACTCAGTGACTGACAGGGAGAGGCCTGCTGGCCCGCGTGCCCGAGGGGTCCTTCTGCCCCTACCTCCCCAGCACTGGAATTACAAATGCCACACACTTGGCTCTTTAAAGGGGATCTTGAAGATCAAACTTGAGTCCTCATGCCTGCCCAGGAAGTCCTTCACTGACTTAGCTGCTTCCCCAACCCCAGATACCACTACTACCGAGCCTGTCCAAGAACCAAGCTGAATAAGATTAGACGGTAACTGGGCATGGCGGTGTATGTACTTAATCCCAGCACTCAGTTACATGAAATCCTGCCTCGGAAATTAAATAAAAGTTAGGGGACAGACAGATAGGAGGAAGGAAGGACGGACGGATGGAACTTAACCCATCCAGAGATGCAGCTCAGTAGTACAGTGCTAGTCCAGCATGCAGGAGGCCCAGAGTTCAACCCCCAGCATGGGGGAGAGAGGCACAGCAATTCAGTGCAAATTCTAAAATAGGAAACTAGCAGAACAAACTCCTGCTTACCCATGGCCTGGATCCAACAACTGTCAGCTCATGGTGAGTTCTCGTTTTCCGTGATTTATGCATGTCACCCCTTTACTGAAGCAAGGAAACACATCTTATCATTTCTTTTTTTTTCTTTCTTTCTTTTCCAGAGCTGAGGACCGAACCCAGGGCCTTGCGCTTGCTAGGCGAGCTCTCTACCACTGAGCTAAATCCCCATCCTCACCTTATCATTTCATCAGCAAACATTCACTATGAGTCTTTTCTAAAATAAGCACAGCATCATTTTCACACCTTTAAAACAACAGCCAAAAACCCACTGACTCGTTACCGTCATCAGACAGGCATTGCTGAATCTTCCAGTCCTTTGTAAATTTATTTTAAAATGTGTCTATTCAGTTGTGGCATGTCTTTCAAATCTGTGTCTCTGTCTCTGTCTGTCTCTTTGTCTCTCTGTCTCTCTCTGTGTGTCTTTGTCTCTCTGTTTTTCTGTCTCTCTCCCTCCCTCTCTCCCTCCCTCCCTCCATTCCTCTCGCCCTTTCTTTCTTGCAGTTTGAACTAAATTAAAGTCTAATGAAAATGGTCAGGACAAACAATGAGTCAGGTCACTGGAGTATCCCCTGGAGAGCCATTTAAGTGCAAGATGGTTGGGTTGGTCAGCCAAGCTCATTTTTTAACTGAAGTTTGAGTCAACTTTGTTCAAATTGTGATTTCTCAAAGCACTTTCTAGCATTTAATCAAAAACTTTAACTTTATTAAACTATCATTAAAAGTGACTTCTGAAATAACTTCCACAACTATAGTATGCCTCCCCTAAAGAAGAAGATTCAATCATCAAGAATGTCTTTAGGGGGCCCGAGGGATGGCTCAGTAGATAAGCGTACTAGCTGCTCTCCCAGAGGACCCAGGTTTGATTCTCAGCACTCACATTACAACTCACAACCGTCTGTAATTCCAGTTCCAAGAAGAATCAATGCCTTCTTCTGACCTCTGTGGGTATCAGGAATGTACATGGTATACATACATACATACATACATACATACATATATTCATACATTCATACATTCATACATACAGGGGAAACACATATAAAGCAACATAAACAAATCTCTCAAAAGGAAACAAGAATGTCTTTAAAGACAGAATAGCTTCCAATTTCTACTGGCAGTTGACTTTTATGTAAATAATTTTCCATAGCAAAAATTCTTACCCTAACAATAGATTTGGAGAGGTTTTGAATTACTTACTAAATATAGACAGAAATGTAGACATGTAATAAAGTCTTAACACATACTTGATATTCTTGGCATGTAAGGCAATAAATTTTTCTTTTATCGCTGTGTTATGTTATGGTTTTTTAGAAGATGTCTAAACATATGTTCACTTTAGCAAGTGTCCGTGAATCATCACAAATGTTCGCCATGCCACTATCGTGGGTTATTCTTTCACAAAACCAATATACTTAAACTAATATTTTTAAATGAGTGCCTGCATTCGGAATGTGCTTTTTCTCCTTGTAGCTGTGAGGAGGTTCAGTATTGCTACCACTAAATTATGTGGCCATCCACAGAGATGCTCTGTATGAGTGGTGGAATCTAAACTGAGACTGCAGAGGAGCCCTGTAACCTCCTGTGAGTCCAAGCAGCCTCAGGGGCTTACGGGGAGATGCAGCTAAGGATGGCCTGAAGAATGTACACTGTCTGTCAGGTTATGAGGGAGGACGTCTGGAGAAATAGCTGGGGGACACTTAAGCAGGGGCTGGTGCCAGGATCCTACAGTTATGAGAAGGGGTCATGAGCTATCAAACTCCAAGGTGGTTAAGGCCAGTATGTTTAATCTTCTGGTGTTCTGTCATCGATCAGAACCTCCGTCTGTGAGTCCATGTGACAAACATTACTCACAAAATGGTCATGTTTAAATTAAAAATAAAATAAAATAAAACCTACTGGATCATTATTTTTTGTCCTCTTCCCTTCTCTTTCTTACTCCGGCCCCACTTGCTCCTGCCCCCCTCACTCCACTCCCCTTGCTCAGCGCCCCCCCCAGCTCCCCACCTCCCATCCCCCACCCCGCTCACTCTAGGCCGCTCACTCTGGCCCAAAGGTTTTTTGTTTTTTTATTTGTTTCTCATTACGAATGATTGTGAGCCACCGTGTGGGATTTGAACTCATGACCTCCAGAAGAGCAGTCAGTGCTCTTAACCTCTGAGCCATCTCACCTGCCCTGGATCATTATTTTTGATGATGATGATGATGATGATGATGATGATGATGATGATGATGGTGGTGGTGGTGGTGGTGATGGTGGTGATGGTGATAAATAATAACAATAATAATGACAATAATAAAATACTAGATTCTGTGGAGGATTGGAGGAAAGGGTGCATCATAGTGCAGTTGGACATGGAAAAAGAATAACTTCTAATGTTCTATACAGAGCGGGATACGGTGTGGCAGACAACAGTCAATTAGACATTTCAAACTAGCTAGGAGAGAGGATTTCAGATATTCCTGACACAAAGAGATGGTAAATCCCTCAAGTGCCAGGTACCCAGTTGTTCTAACCTAATCATCACACGCTGTATTCATGTGTTGAAATGTTACATTCTGTCCCACAAACACATACAATTAGTGTGACAATTAAAAACGAAAATGTGGGCTGGAGAACTGGCCCTGTGGGGTGGGTACTCACTGCCAAGCCTAGTGACCCAGTTTGATCCCCAGAACCCACATGATGGAGAGAACCAATTCCCACAAGTTGCCCTCTGACCTCCACGCATGCACTGTGGTCTACATGTGCACAGACATGTACAATTAGTTGGTTTTAGTTAACAAATGGTTTTTAAATAACTACATATAGTTTTGTCCCATGTAATCTAATTTCCACTTGATAATCTAGATCAACCACTCTTCCTAACACTGTTATTCCTTCTTAGCCTGTTTGCTTAAGAGCATCAGAAGCCCACAGTGGTCTGAGCTTCCGGTTCAGTAGAATGTTGGTTGTGTCTCCCGGCAGGAGTGCCCCATCCACTGTTCATAGCTAGAATGCACAGATTTTCAAATATATACAGATACCCTGAGTTCACAAAATCACACCCCATGGCCAACATCTCCCTAGTGCGCCTCCTCACCACTGCCACTTTACTTCCGCTTCCCGGAGAGCACACCTCGTGGTTATTAGTAAGCAGGGAAATATAACAAAGCCATCCCACATCTGAACATATCCTTAGTGCACGTTGGCAGATGTGTCTGCAGCTGGAGAGAGACAGGGCGAGGCCTCACATGCATCCCGCTCTGCTTAGCCCACATCTAGAGCAGGGCAGCTGTGGCACTGACACACTAAGTCCTGAGTGAAAAGGCAGAACTCTCTCCTAGAAATGGCATGACAGGTTGCATTTTTCCCACTGAACAGCCACAACAAGCTAAGTTTCATTTTACTTGTATTTATCAGTAGGAAAATTGCACAGTGCATTCCGAAACTCCAGGAAAGATGTCCCAAGACAATGGTTTCTAGTAGAATTAAGAAGCTTCTGGAGCTGTGGCTCAGTGGTGGGGCACTTGGTTAGCATGAGAGTCCCTTTGTTTAGTCCCTCACACCACAAAGAACAAAGTCAAATAAATTACTAAATGAATTTTTTTAAAGCATTGAAATCAGTTTTCCTAAATTTTTGAATTCTGTCACCATCCCTCAAAAAATCCTTAAAGGGAGCTATATTAGAGCTGTAAGTGTTTGTCATTGTCTGGTCCATTTGTGCTACTATATAAAAATACCACTGACTGGGTCTGTCTGGGTTTGGGATTTATTGCTGTGAAGAGACACCATGACCACAGCAACTCTTATAAAGGACAAGATTTAACTGGGGCTGGCTTACAGTTTCAGAGGTTTAGTCCATTATCTTTATGTCGGGAGCATGGCAGCGTGCAGGCAGACATGGTGCTGGAGAAGGAGCTGAGAGTTCTACATCTTGATCCATGGGCAGCAAGGAGGAGACTGGACTCCACACTGGGCCGAGCTTCAGCATAGGAGAACTCAAAGCCTGCCCCCACAGTGACACACTTCCTCCAACAAGGCCACACCCACTCCAACAAGGCCACACCTCCTAATAGTGCCACTTCCCATGGGGCAAGCATTCAAATACATAAGTATATGGGGACCATACCTATTCAAACCACCACTGGGTCATTAATAAGCAACAGGGTTTTCATTGTTTTGGAGGCTGGGCAGTCCAAGAGCAAGGTGTGCATGTTTCTGTGTCTGGTGAGGGCTGCCCACTGATTCCAAGATGGTAGCTTGTAGCCACATCCCCTGAAGAGAACAGCAGAGGGCAGAGGACAGAAATGTGAGTTCACTCTTAAAGCCCTTTTGTAAGAGGACCTCCCAGCGTAACTACCCAAAGGCCTCAGCTACAAGTACTACACTGCGATTAGACTGAACATGGCTTTGGAGATGGCATAGACATTTAAACTGTAATAGTGATAAATTGACATTCTTGTAATAACTCATTTTTAATAAAAAAAACACATTTCTGTATTTAATGTAAATCTAACTCTTAAATTTGGATTTGCATTTTTTTAAAAATTTGCCACACACACAATGACAATAAAATTAAAACATAGCTTCAAACATCTTTTTTCAACTTAAGACAATAAGCGATGGCTTAAACAAATTATGACACTCAACACTTGTAGGAGTCACATGAAATAAGTCAACCCTCCACATTTCTGGAGACAGTGTTAAGTCGGTGATAACGTTAGACCTATCATTTTCTCTAAAAGACTATATCCTGAAACCATCTAATTTTAGAAAAAGCCCAAGGCACCAAGATGCTACTCTATTTCAGGACTCTTCCTTCTGAGAAACCCAGCTCAAGTGAATCAAGCCAAGAAGGAGAAAGGACATGTCCACAGAGGGGACAATCATATAGAGCAGACCTCAGGTGGGTGCTGCAGAAACCCACAAACCCCCACCCACTGCCCTCCCTCCCAGCCTCTCTCTCAGGCCTACTCCGTACCCATGTGTTCAGATATCTTCACACATGTGCAAATGCATGCACTCACCATACTCACTACTCTGAGATTGTTGGCCTCTGTCTCTGCGTTCCAGGAGAAACCAAAAAAGGTGCAGGTAAATTACTAGGTGCTAACTGTGAGAAAGTAAAAAATGAGGGGCGCCAGGGGCCTTGTTTGCTTGTTTGTTTGTTTGTGGCAGGTTTTTCTCGATGGAGCCTTGGCTGACCTGGAATTCATTCTGTAGACCAGGCTGGCCTTGAACTCAGAGATCCACTTGCTTCTGCTGCCTGAGTGTTGGGATTAATGGCGTGGCCACCACCCCCTGGCACACCTGTACTTTAGGGGTATATGTATGTGTTGAGTGACTGTCTTCCAAGCCAAGGACCCACCATCTTGGGGAGTTCAGCTATGCCCTGTTACAAAAGGATTACTCCAGCTGGGTTTATTTACATGCCAGTGCAGAGGGTCACAAGACCTTCACCTGAGTGTCCTGTCTCTCTTACCGCCTGTTGTATTCAACTCTGCCTTAATTGTAGTGGCCTATAAGAGATGCTGGCATCCATGGGCCAGGACAGAAGAGGGTAGAAGCTCCATGCATATGGGTCACTAGGGCAGGACTGTCCATGCTCCTGGAAAGTAACCCCTCATTGAGGCTCTAAGGAAACCCAATTCACTGATGGTTTTCCAGAGTTAACTTTGGCAGTATCATGTCTCAGTTTGTTGTTGGGACCTAGAAAGGAAGGGTAGATGTTGCTTAGTCTCCTTATGGGAAGGAATTTTTGTAACACGGGGACTTTGGGAGGTAATTAGGTCATAAGGATGGAGACCTCAGAAATAAGATTGGTGCCTGTGGTGGTTTGAATAGGTATGGTCCCCATAGGCTCGTATGTTTGAACGTTTGGCCCATATGAAATGATAATATTAGGAAGGTGGACTTGTTTATAGCATGTTCGTATGAGCATAGATGGTTCGTATGAACCAGCAGTTCATAGACGGGGTGGATCTTGGAATGGACCAACTCAAAGCCTGGGGAATTGGTTGTGTTGTTTGGCTGCTGTCCTGTACATGCACACCAGGGCCAGCTCTCTAGCTCTGCCAGGTGATAGGAAGGACTGTTCCCTCACACTCACACCTTCAGGGCTAGCTCTCCCACGCTCACACCTTCAGGGCCAACTTTACTGTGCTGCAGCAATCAAGGGGCAGGGCCAGCTCTCCCACATTGTCCAGGCAAGCGGAGAACTGGACTAGGAGAGAATTGTCTGCCATCTCTCTGATATGATTGATCCTGGTCTCTGGGAAGTTCTGATAAAGACATTGGCTTCAGTTTGGTGACATAGCACTCTAGCATAGGTAGAGCCATTTCTATTTCTAGCCCAATTTGCTAGGAATAGGCCAAGAGCTAAGACCAAATGAGGGCTCCCAGAACTTTTATTTGACAGACAGAGAAAATCAAATGAGCCATTTGATTGGATTACTAAGTAATTCAGTGTCGTTCTATAATGACATCAGAAAAGGCACTTGGGAATTCCTACAGCAATGACCCAACTGTGAAACTGGGCTACATGTTTCTACCACTTCCCCACAACATGGAAAGCAAAAGCTTCCCCGTGATTATTAATGACTAAAGCAGAGCTTCTTTCTCACTCTGATGCTTTCTTAGCTAGCAAGTTTTCTTAAAGCATCTGCCTATAACACCACCCTTATGGGTGTCTACTTAAGATTTTGAGGCATGGAGCCATAGAGATGGCTCAACAATTAAGAGCATGTAGTACTCTTGTAAAGGCCCCAAATTCAATTCCCAACACATCAGTCATAACTACACATAATTACAGTTCTGGTGGAACTGATGCCCTCTTCTGGCCTATTCAGGCACTGCATGCACATGTACAAACTCAGAAACAAATACACAATTTTTTTATTTTAATTTTAAAGAATTTGGGGCAATTGCTAATCCGGTATGTTGTTCGGAATTTCAGCACTTAGGAGCTGAGGCAGAAGAGCTGCCATGGGCTGGAGTCTAGGAAAAGCTCCAGAGGAAGGCCCTGTCTCAAAAATGTCAGATAATGAAAATGAAAAGAATTGTGTACACTGTAATGGTCTAAATGTTGTGTTCATAGTACCAAGCATTTTAGTCTGTGACTTTTTGGTACAAGTTGTACACATGTTAGAAAGAGAAGTCTTCAGAGAAACAAACAAGTAATAGTCAGGCCGTAAGCACAGAGAGTGTGTGATTGTCATGCCCCAGCTCCACGTTATTATTTGAGCAGATTCTATCTACCTATATCCAACCAACAGAAGACTTTTCTTGGCAGCAGCTCAATCTTAACATTTCTCTTATGCCTCACCCATGGTAAGGGCTGTCTGTGCCTCTGTACCTTACAAATCCATAGGCCCAGCTGGGCAGTGTGGCGCACACCTTTAATCCCAACACTCAGGAGACAGAGGCAGGTGGACCACTGAGTTGGAGGCCATCTTGGTCGACAGAATGAGTTCCGGGAGAGCCAGGACTACACAGAAAAACCCTGTCTTGGGAAAACAAAACAACACAACAAAAGGCCTATTCCAGTTGCCAGACACATAGAATCATAGAAACATATGTATACTGAACCACAGGACAAAGCCCTGCTCTGTGAGTCAGAAGAGGCAGCACCCCCTCAATCTTCTGTGACGAGTTCACCTCCTGCTTTCTGAAGTAACTAAAACTGCCAGGAAATTTTAACGAAGCCAACACATGACAGAGTATCTTTCCAAAGCACAGTACACCTCACACTGGGTTTAACAAGATGACTGTGGGAAGATCTTTTGTAATGGTTACATGCTTAATGTAGTATGAGGTATCTGGTACTTCAAATTAGTTTTCATGGATATTTCTGATAAAGATAAGTTAAATATGCATACCTAGTCAAGTTGTCCTTGTCATTTGTAGTGTTGGCTTGCAAATAATGTGTGAGATAACATTTAGGCAGATCTGGAACTCACAACTTCCATCTAGGCTCAAAATGTGGGTTGCCCAGAAGCCATGACTGTGAGCCTCACCCCCAGGCTGTTGTTCAAGGGGTCCCAGTCTTTCATGAGCTTTATTTCTCCCCAGCGAAGATAACAGGGTGATTGGGGGCATTATCAGGGAGCACAGGGCACAGAATGAAAGCTCCAAAAGTCCTCATCTGCCTCAGCCCGGAAGGTCTAGAAAGATGTGCGTTTCCACATAGCATTCTGGTGTATAGAAGTGGGACCATGTTAGAACTGACCCATTTACTCACAGCCAACCATCGGACTGAGCCTGGAGACCCCAGCGGAAGAGCTAGGGGAAGGACTGAAGGAACTGAAGGGTATTGCAACCCCACAGGAAGAACAATATCAACAAACCAGACCACCCAGAGCTCCCAGGAACCAAACCACTAACTAAAGAGTGTACATGAAGGGAGCCATGGCTCCGGATACACATGCAGCAGAGGATGGCCTTCTCTGACATCAAGGGAGGGGAGGGAGGCTTGAAGCCTCATCATATGGGGACGCTAAAGCGGTGCGGCAGGAGTGGGTGAGTGGGTGGAGGAACACCCTCATAGAGGCAAAGGGAGGGGGAAGAGAGGGATAGGATGGAGGGTTTGTGGAGGGGTAACCAGGAAGAAGGGTAACATTTGAAATGTAAATGAATAAAATGATTAATAAAAAAAAGAATTGACCCATTTGTGGAAACCTTTAAGTGAGAGATGGAATTTGTTGAGCTGCACTGCCCTGCTCACACTTTACTCAGAGATGCTGTGCAAAGACTGCCTAAGTCACATACTACACAAGCACAAGGCCTTAGAGCCAAATTCCGGAGGCCCCTATGGGCCGGGTTTAGCCTCTATTGATGCAGGGGCATGTCAGACGAAGCTAAAAGAAGAACACTTGGATGGGAAGAGACCAAGGGCATCAGCTAGATCCCCGTTAGTGAGGAAACAGCCTGCTCTTTTGAAACCCATTGTGGGCTCAGTGGGATTATTCGGGCGACTATCAGCTCTGCTGTTCCATATGACAAGAAGACACCGGCAGCGTGGGAACTAGCAGCCAGGCGGCGGCGTCTAACGAGAGTGGGCCTGTATCTCTTCAGGTTAACTTCAAGTGAGTCATTTAAGTGCTCAGGTCCTCAAGGTTTCATTTCTATAACGGGAGCACACTTACTCTGCAAGTGTCTTCGTGGTGCACGACATAAGATGGGTCCGTACTTAGACATGGGGTCCGGCACACAGAGAGCACTCCAGAACCACATGTTCTCAGGGAGCTGTCTGCCCCTCGTGAGCAGAGCAGCCAGGCAGTTTGTTCAGCCACCAGGGCATGACTCACTGAGCTGAAGATATGGGCTTTAAGGTTTGACTGCTGATGGTCATTAAAAGACAACCACAACAGGGACATCTGGTTTCAATTGAGAGTCTACTCTTGATGTCCTTTGAATCAGCTCAAGATTTCCCCCTCCAAAACAATCGAAAGCTTTGTACAGTTTCTAAGGGGAGTGAAAATGCCCTTTATTTAAAACAAAACAAAACGGCATTGGCCACAGCAGTCCGGAAATGTCTCTCTCCCTGAGCCCTTCCATTAAGCGCACCTTCCAGACACTGACCTCCGTAAAGTACTTAAGATATTTGACCTTTCTGGCCCCTAGGACTTAACACACAGCAAAGCTTGATAGAAAATACCAGCACAATTTACAGGTAGTAGTGAGCTGAGCACGGCCTGTTTTTTTAAAAGATGCCTCTTAATGCTATAGTCATGCGCACCGGACCGCTTCTTACAGAAGCTATCCCGCCCAGCACCCTGACCGTTACTTGTTGTCCCTTATCTAAGTTTGCCTTTAGAACTTATTAGAAATAAAATGGCTAGAATATGTAGTATACAGGCTTTTATATTTGGTTTTTGTTTTGTTTTGTTTTTTCTTTTTTGATGTTTCAAGACAGGATTTCTCTGAGTAGCCCTGGCTATCCTGGAACTTGTTCTGTGACCAGGCTAGCCTTGAACTCAGAGATCCACCTGCCTCTGCCTCCTGAGTACTGGGATCAAAGGTCTTGCACCATCACTGCCTGACTCAGATTTTGTTTTTTAAACAAGAAATATATATTGCCTCTAGAAATTTTTTTAAACCAACGTATAATTCTAACCATAGTGCACGAAGGAACCGTGGGTCTTCTCATCCACACTTGGTCTTCTCCAGTCTTCTGGGAGAAAGGGTCAGTTATTGTTTTAATTTGCTTTTCTTTGGTTACTCATTAGCGAAGCATCTTTTCATTTTTTTTAAAATTACATGTATTTGTTTATTTACGTATTCACCATGTGGATGGGTGCATATCTAGCACAGCATGCACGTGGAGGTCTAGGGACCACTTGTGGGAGTCAGTTCCCCCAATCGAGTGGATCCTAGGGATCAAACACAGGTTTCCAGGCTTGGCCACAGGCACCTGCACTCACACCAAGTCATCTTGCTGACCCTCGTTAAATGTCTTTTTTAAAAATATTTGTTGATTTTTATGTATGTGTGTGAGGGCATGTGAGTCAAAGAATGTGAGTCAAAGAATGATTCATACTTTGTTTCCTTGTCTGCCACTGTGTGTGTGACATGGCCCAGCAGCTGCCAAGGACTGGTCCTATCTCTGCCTCCTGTCTTAACATAGGAGTGCTTGTATTTTAGACACATACCACCGAGTCTGAGGTTGCTTCTGGGAATCCGAACTCAGGCATCAGACTTATCTGCAAGCTCTTACCTATGAGCCGTCTCCCTGGCTCAAACATCTTTTTTAATCAACACAAAATTGTTTCTATTTATAAGGCATTTTGGTGGGCGAGAGGGGGTTTTGTTTGCTTCATTTCTGAGAACAGCCTATGTAGACCAGGCTGACCTAAAGATACTCTTGATGATTCTGAGTTCTTCACTTATGCTTCTCATAAACAATATTTATTTACATCCATTCTATACATCTTAGAAAATACGACTTAATAAAAATGTCATCAGTCTTTAGAAAATCAATAAAGGGTCAAAAGAGAAATTTTACAAACTAAGTGTGGTGTTTTTGAATAAAATGACCCTCATAGGCTCATATATTTGAGTGCTTGGTCCTTAGGGAGTGGTGCTACTTAAGAGGGATTAGGAGGTGTGGCCTTGTTGGAGGAAGTGTGGTACTGGGCTTTGGGATTTCAGGTGCTCAGGCGAAGCCCAGTGTCTTCCTCTTCCTGCTGCTTTCAGATCTGTAAGTAGAACTCTCAGCTACCATGTCTGTTCCCTGCCATGCTATGAGGATAATGTACTAAGCCTCTGAAACAGTAAGCCAGCCCAATTAAATGTTTTCTTTTTATAAGAGTTGCCATGGTCATGGTGTCTCTTCACAACAATAGAACACTAATAAAGACAATGGACTAAAATATCCACAAGGTTGATACACAAACACACACACACACACACACACACACACACACACGCGCACGCGCGCGTGCGCGCGCCTGATTAACTATAACTTTGAACCATCCCATAAGGCTAGATGTGGTGTCATACACCCTTAATCACAGAACTTGGAAGGCGGAGTTGAATAGATCTTTGTAACTTGGAAGCCATCCTGCTCTACATGGAGAATTCCAGGCCAGCCAGGTCTACATTGTGAGACTCTGTCTCAATAATTTAATTTAAAAAAAAAAACAAAAAAAACTTTAAAAACAATATCAAGCCGGGCGGTGGTGGTGCACGCCTTTAATCCTAGCACTTGGGAGGCAGAGACAGGCAGATTTCTGAGTTCAAGGCCAGCCTGGTCTACAGAGTGAGTTCCAGGACAGCCAGGGCTACACAGAGAAACCCTGTCTCGAAAAAACCAAAAAAAAAAAAATCAAAATTTGTTCATTACAGTAGGCCAAAAGCTAAGATCTGGGAACTTTAGAAGGCATTGTCCTGCTTCCTTTTAGAAACGTGAGTGTAGAGCCAACTCTGCGGGAAGTAGACAGTAATGCATTAGTTATGAAAAAGCACAGGTGTCATCAGGTAAAAACAATAAATATCCCTTATGTGTATAACTCAAGAGATAATTACATCCACTTTTCAATGTTTCAACACTGCTTGACTTAATTGAACATTTTGATATTTCAGCTTTGCAAATTAAATACCAGTATACACCTGAGGAAAAAATAGAGAAATTACCTAATATGCTCTGATGAATTCATTTGTCTTCCTCATATGTGATAATAGGACCCATTTCTTTAAACACTTCTTAACATGGCAGAGTGTGGTAGCATACACCTTTAACCCCAGCACTCAGAAGGCAGAGGCAGGTGGATCTCTATGAGTCTGGGGCCAGCCTGAGTTACACAGTGAAACCCTGTCTCAAAACATGCCTCCCACACACCTTTATTCCCAGCACTCAAGAGGCAGAGGCAGGCAGATCTCTGTAAGTTTGAAGTTAGCCTGATCTACAGAGCAAGTTCCAAGACAGCCAAGGCTACACAGAGAAATCCTTTCTCAAAAACAAAAACAAAAGCAAAACAATCCAAAAAAGCTCTTCTCAGCCAGGTGAGGCCGTGCATACCTGTAATCTAAACATTCAGGACACAGAGCCAAGAGCTATCTGACTGGGAATACAAAAGTTGGCCTGAGATATATACACAAGCTGAGAGTACACACAAGCTAACCTGAGCTACAGGGTAAAAGTTCTTTCTCAAATAACAAAACCTCTTATGCTCTCATCCAACTAATGTTTTAATATTGGCCAGATACACACTGGTGTGAACACTAAGGACACAGAGGCAAACAGTAGGTTCCCACACCATCGGGCTAGCATCTTAGTAGAGAGCACATAATAAGCACCATATGGTGTTGGTTCACAACAAAGGCCTAGTAGAAAAAAATGGAGTAGGTTTGGGGTACACAGTGGTAGGGGCAAGGCAGTCCATAGGGCATCGTAGACAGGAAACCTGCTTCCGAGAGGGCCATTTGAGCAGGAGTATGGATGACGGTAAGAGGAGTCTACACAGACATATGGCAAAAGAATATCACCAGGCAGGAGGATGCCAGGAGCAAAGGCCTGAGAGGGACTGTGGATCAACAGCAAAGAAGGCCACCTCAGAATGAGGAGGAAGAAGAGGAGGAGGAGGAGGAGGAGGAGGAGGAGGAGGAGGAGGAGGAGGAGGAGGAATACAATGAGGGAAGGCAGAGACCAGTCACCAGGGGCCTGGAAAGCCATTTTAAAGTCCTTAGATTTTGTCCAGAATGACTGGAAGCCACTGGAGGACTGAGGAGAGAGGGGGATGTGAGGTGGCTGTCTTTTCACTTGGAGGGGGAGTGGGACCAATCCTGTTGTCATGTAGGGAATCTAGTCAACACATTAACTTGGTTTCTCTTTCTTTTTGCCTTTCTGGTTAAGGACCTT
>CM052709.1:47494647-47516609 GCA_028551405.1 Uromys caudimaculatus
CGAAAGTTACTGTAAAGTTCACCCACCCGTGAAATGTAGGATGCTTAGGTTGAAAATCACTTCCAGCTGTTTGTGAAGATATACCGGGGGGGGGGGGGGGGGGGGGGGGATGCATCCAAGAACTCTCCAGGCAAACAACTGCGGTGAGTCTTAACAATGCTTCTTTTAAGAAAGCAGAGGCCAGTGCTGTTTCAAAGAAGACTATATGGAAAGTATACGGCTGTGGGACAGAGGTGAAGAAACGACAGCGGAACGCCAAGCTCTGCACGTCACATGTGATCCATGTACCATTGGCAGTAGAACACATGGGGTGCGGTATTCGATGTAGATCCCAGTGGAAGGTACACAGCAATTCAAGACCCACCCCAGCCTTCCCCTCCTCCTAGTATACAGGTCAAAACTGATCCAAACTGCTGACAATAGAGCTCAGTTGGGAGAGTGCTTGCCTAGTGTGCAGAGACCTAGGTTCTATTCCCAGCACCATGTAAAACCAAGCATGGTAGTGCATGGAAGGACTTCAGTAAATAGAGGCTGGGGCATCAAAAGTTCAAAGCCATCTCTGGCTACACAGTGAGTTTGAGCAGAACAGAGAGTGGGGGTGGGGAGAGAGAGTCTGAACTTAGTCCATCTTTCCTGGCCATAAAGCTCAGTTCCCACCAGTGAGATGTAAGTATAAAGTCACTCCGGGTCACAGTCTGAAAGAGTAGCTTGCCTTATAAAGAGCTGTGAACAAAGCCAAACTTCCTTACGGTTGAACACACTGGCTACACTCCAGACATGCTGCAACCATTAAGAAACAGCCAGGAGATTCACCAGGATCACCTACCACCCTCCACCATCCAAACCAACACCATTAGATGCCTGCTTCCAAGCTTTTTTTTAAAATAAGAAATAGACATTTATATGCATTTAAGACTCTGTGGATCTAGTTTTCTGTTGCTTGGGGAAAAAAATTTTAAGGACAAAGTCTTTCTACATAGATCCCTGGCTGGCCTGGAACTTACTATACAGACCAGGATAGTGTAGCTGCTTGTATTCTAATGCTAATCGGGTCCCCCAAAACTGTTTGCATGAGAGGGTCTGCACGGAGCTTCTAGGAACCTACCCCCAGGTAATTCTGATTGGCAAATAAAGATCCCAGCAGCAAAATAGCTGGGGAAGAAAAACCCGAGGTGGGATTTAGGATTCCCAGGCTTGGGACCTTGAGGAGGAAAAGAAGAGGAGGAGGAGGAAGAAGAGGAGGAGGAGGGGGAGGAAGGGGAGGAGAGGGAAGAAGAGGAGGAGGAAGAAGAGGGAAGATGCCATGGCTTAGGAGTATGCAGGAAAGAGAAGCAGAGCCTCCATGTAAAGGGGCCAAGAGAACACAGCCCAGAGGGCTGCTCAATTGGGTCAAGAGCTGCCAAGATGGAACATAGACATTAGAAAGTAGTAACTCAGAGTTATCAATGGAAGGTAGATTCTTACAGCATGGAGGGTAGGCATTTACCCAGCTATTGTGCTGCTTAAGTCATATTAAAATATAGAGGATGTGTGTGTGTGTGTGTGTGTGTGTGTGTGTGTGTGTGTGTGTGTGTGTGTGTGTGTCATTTGAAAACATAAAACGCTGAAGCAAGTAGTAACGCCACTCAGGGATTTATTAAAATATTAATACTACAGGATAGCCTCAAGTTCAGAGATCCACCTGCCTCTGCCTGCCAGTTTCATTTTCTTTTATTAAGACGGGGGCTGGTGAGATGGCGCTGCAGTTGAAAGCACTGGCTGCTCTTCCAGAGGACCTAGGTGCAATTCCCAGCATCCACATGGCAGCTCACTACTATCTGCCACTCAGTCCCAGGGGATCTAATACCTTCTTCTGCCCTTTAGCACCAGGCATGCATGCAGGCAAAACACCCATACACATTAAATAAAATAAGTTGCAAAATAAAAAGACAGAATCTTGCCATGTGTTCCAGGCTAGCTTTGAACTCACTGTGTAGCCCAAGCTGGCCTCAAACCCCTGAGAGTGCTCCCACATCAGTCTCTCAAGAGCTGTGTTTACGACCTGCACCTCTACAGCTGGACTGGTCAAATCATCAAAGTGTCTAAATTCTTGTGAAATTAAATGTCCTTGTTGCTTATAATCTAAAATAAATAAAATACACCTATCAATGCTTAAAAGCAATAGGGAAATCTCACTCCATACTAACTGAATCCTTTCAGAGAACCACCAAGGAGCATCTACCCTGATCTTCCAGGCATCCCTTTGACTAGTCAACTTATTATTTATTGAGTTGTTTTGGGGGTTTCTTTATTCTTTGTTTGAATTAGTTTTGCTAATAGCCCAGGCTGACCCTGAACTCAAAATCCTTCTATCTCACCCTGTATATACCCAATCCCCAAGAGCTGAGGTTACAGGCATTAACCACTCTAACTTTAATTTTTTTCAAACCTTATTTTTAATGATGGTTCTTAAATGCTTTAACCTCCCTTTTAGCCCACCACCCACCAGAGGGAGTGGGAAAGAAAGGATACAAGGGGAGTGGACCTGTTTAGAAAGGTTCTTTGGAGCAACTCCCATCTGTGTTGCCTGGAAATCAGCAGTTCAGTTCATAAGTTAACAGCGGCAGCTCGATCCACTTGTAAACACTTCACGGATACACCAGCAGTCTAGTACAGTAGAGTCAGGGTGGCAAACACAAATCAGCAGTGGTGGCACAACCTAGAAGAGACAGCCAGGCCTCAGACTCAGCTAGAGTCAACAGGAGGGACCTGGAGGGACACCAGGAAAAGTTTTCGGGCTGTGCCTCTCTTGGGGAAGTGAAGATCAGTGAAGACTTGAGACCAACAGGGGTTGTACAGCTAGCTGTACTAGCAAGCCAAGATCAGCCTCTGTCACTGTCCCTCGAGTCTTATTTACACCGTCCAAACATCACATGTCCTCCACGGGCCTTGCCTCAGCACTGTGTCTGTCTCAGCAGACATCACTCTGCCAATCAGCCAGAGTCAAAGGAAGCAGCAAGAAACTGCAGCACAGCAGACCACCAGAAGTTTTTTGATGCATTTCTCTCTGTGGAGTCCTGACAAATGCATCTCAACTGTGCAGTGTAAGGCAGACCAATACGTGTGAGTTGTTAGCGAAGAATCCTTCATCACGTGTCCTTTCACGTGCTTGCTTTAGCAGAGCATCCTTTCGCCTGTGTCTGCTTCAGCTAAACATTCCTTCTGTCTGCCCCAGCAAAACACCTTCCAACACAACTGACTTTCCAAAGAACCCTTAAGTTACCACTTCCACACTTGGCCGGGCTTAAGGGTTCTTTTATTTTTGTAATCTTTAAATGTCTATTGAGAGAGCCAGGTATAATAGTATATACCTGTAATCTTATTATCTCTGAATTAGAAGTTGACACAGGAGGATCTTGAATTCAAGAATAGCTTGGGCAAAATTCTGAAGAAAAAGAGGAGGAGGAAGAGAAGGAGGACCAGGAGAAGGAAGGAGAGAAGGAGAAAATGTCTATTTGAAAGGAAGCCAACTCTAGGGGAAACATTGAAATATGTTTTATTAATTACTAAAGTATTTCATACATGCATACAGTGTATTTTGGTTATAATCAACTCCACACCTTCTTGAGATCTTGCCTCACCCTCTCTTAGCTTCATGTTATCTTCTTCTTTTTAATAACCCACAGAGCCCAAGCATGCACCTTTAGTCCCAGCACTTGGGAGGCAGAGGCAGGTGGATCTCTGTTTGAGACCAACCTGGGTCTACAGAGTGAATTCCAGAAAAGCCAGGGATACACAGACTCTATTTTTTTGGGGGGGGGGGACAGAACAAAACAAAAAACCAGAGAGCCCAAAGTGTTCTGCCCATATACTCAAAGGTGGGTAGGCATCCACAGGACCATGACTGACCCACCAAGCTCCACACCCCTAAAGAAAGCTAACTCTCCCTCCTCTGGCAGCCATCAATTATCAGAAGCTCCTCGGCTTTCTTGAGTCCTTACCATGGGAGGGGTGCCCCTACCCATCCATGCTATAATGCTGACTGGTTTGTTATTGTGCAGGCTTTGTGTGTGTGAGAGCAACCACAACTGCTGGGGAGTTCATGAGCACCGCTGTCCTGTGGTGTCAGGAAAAACTTTTTACCCTGTGCTTCCAGATTCTACCTTTCCATTTCTAGGGAGTTGACTGGATGAGGAACGAGCATTCCTGGAGTGTAGAGATGGGCATATCCAGACAGGAAGCTCTGTTGTTGTCCCTGGCTTGCTGGGTTTGAGTTTTAATACATTGATAACAACTAGTCACATCTTAGCCCTTTTGTACTTCCAAGTGTGTGAGGAAAATGCCTGTGGGGGTGGATGGAAGTGGAACTCAGCAGGAGAGTTCATACTTAGCATGCCTGAGGTCCTGGGTTCATCTGAAGAGGACCCTAGAACTAAGAATGTCCATTTTGACTGCCTCAGGATGAGAATACACGAAAATCTAAATATAAAACATGTTACACGCTCTCTCTACTGTTCTTTGTGCCATGTTAACGAATTCGTAATAATTCTAAGATAATGTTGTTAACCCTAACTCTACCTGGTCTGTATGACAAAGTGACCGGCCTGTGGTCTCCCTGCCACTCTACCCCTCCCCACTCCTCTCTTGTTTGTGCCATCTGTAAACCATTGGCTTCCTAACTGTGAATCACTGTGTTTTCACAGCTCATGTTACTGTGTTTCAACTTGCAGCCTCTTCCCACCCCATGCTTAAATGAGAAATAAGACAAAGAAGGAGGCCAGTTGGAATTTATCTTGTTCTGTCCACAGCAGATGTTAAATGCAAACTTTTAAAATAAAGAAATTTTGGAATCATTAACTTTTTACTCCAGAACTGCCCTATTCTCCTCTGAACTCATGTTAAGTTACAGGCCTTGGGAGGCAAGTCTCTTTGATCTCCTGTCTCAGGGTATTAGACATAGCTGTCTGTTGCCACAGACAGACAGACAGACAGACAGAAGCACTATCCTTTTAGCTAAATCAGTTTTACAAACTGAGATCAAGAATCTTTTGAAAGTATGCCTGATGACACACACCTGTAATTCCATCTATTTTAAGGCAAGAGAATCAAAAGTTCAAGGCCAGCCTAGGCTACATAGGGAGACCCTGTCTCAAAGTAAAAAGGAGGGCTGGAGAGATGGTTTAGTCACTAAGGGCTGGGTTCACAATCAAAACATCAAAATAAAAATGGGGGAAAGTCTAAAGATGCAAATAAGTGTTTTCCTGACACATGCAAGGTCATGGGTTAAATCTCCAAAGGGAGAATCTCTCTTACTTTCTTTCTCTTTCTCTTTCTCTTCCTCTTCCCCCCCATCCCCCTCTCAGAGGTTAGGGAGTGACCTCTGTGTGTCAGTTATCATCTGCCATCTCAGTAGAGACCTTTGCACATGCCTGACTAGCTGGGCCATGAACTTCTGGGGGTTCCCTTGCTTCTACCTCCCATCTCTTCACTCTGAGACCACGGTGAGCCTGGTACTGCACCAGCCCACCAAGTCATAGTTTTCCGTCTCTCCCGCATGGCTGATCCATTTGATTCACAAATGTCCATCCTTGTGTTGTAATCCACTCTCCAATTTGTGCCAGCGCCTCCCAACCCTGTCAGACCCCTGCTGTCAACTCTGCCGCTGTCCCTATCTGACTAGGTTCTTTGTAGAATGGTGACTTTGAAGGGAAAGGAGGGGTTGATGGAGAACTTACTTCACTTTTCAAGACTAGTGCTGAAAACATAAACATACAGCAGCCACCACAGGAAAGGACGGCACGGGGAAATGTGAGCCAAATTCACACAATTCCATGCGACTCCAGAATGTGCCCGTGATGACCATTCTTGGTTGTCACCTTGACTATATCTGGAATTAAATAAAATCCAAAAATGGAAGACACACCTGAGGGATTTTTGCTTATTTTGAAGTAAGTAGATTCACTTCTTTTTTTTTTAAGATTTATTTTTTACTTATTTTATTTATATGAGTACACTGCAGCTGTCTTCAGCAGACGCACACTAGAAGAGGGCATCGGATCCCATTACAGATGTTTGTGAGCCACCATGTGGTTGCTGGGAATTGAACTCAGGACCTCTGGAAGAGCAGTCAGTGCTCTTAACCAATGAGCCATCTCTCCAGCCCCTAGACCCACTTCTTCTTCTTTTTTTTTTTTAAGTTTTATTTATTTATTTTATGTATGAGTACACTATTGCTCTCTTCAGACACACCAGAAGAAAGCATCAGATCTCATTACAGATGGTTGTGAGCCACCATGTAGTTGCTGGGAATCGAACTCAGGACCTCTGGAAGGGCAGTCAGTGCTCTTAACTGCTGAGCCATCTCTCCAGCCCCCTAGACCCACTTCTAATAGAGATCTTTGAGGCAGGAAGACACAACTTTAATCTGGGCCCCACCTCTTACTGGAAACCTTTTCTAAGGACATGGAAGAAGGAAGCTTTGACTCTTTGCCTGCTGGCCCTCACCTTGCTAGCAAGTCCATTCCTTCACTGGCATTACAGCCTACTTCTTCAGGATTCCAGCATCTACTGAAGACCAGCTAAGACATCTAGCCTTGGGTTTTCCATTCACAGCCAGCCATTGTTGGGTTAGCTGGACAAAAGCCTTTGAGTCATTTAATAAATCTCTATTTTATATGGAGAGAGAGTCTATTCTCTAATACAGTGCCTGAGGCCAAGTCATTGGAGGCTCATTTACATTTATAGGTCATTTTTACTACAGCATCCTGAGCCTCTTATTCTGTCCAATTTTGTCAGATTTCAACAAATGAAATATGATTTTTCTGTTACTCTGCCTAAGAAACAGAAACAATTGATCAAGAGAAACAGAAGCAGGCAAGGAGCATGGGCCTAGTTCACATTTCTCCTAACAATCACCTAAAACATCACTGGTGCATTTTCTTCTTCTTCCTTGTGGGGAAGCATGAAGCTTCAAGGCCCAAATCTGCACCACATGGTTTTCATTTTCTGGCCTCCTCCCTGGGCACACATGAAGGCACTCTGGACACAAACATTTACACATTTTTTTCCTCAGGAGCAAATGAGGCAAAGAAAGTCAATACTTTGCATACATAGCAGCCCAAGTTTAAAAACAGCATCTGTCCCCAGATTTGCACTGACCCTATAGCCAGGGAAGCATTTGGATACCCACTCACCTCAGTGCTCGCATTCTAAACTGGCAGGTATCCTTAGATTTGTGTTATAGTTGAAAGTAGCTGCTGGGAGAGGGAAAATCATTCTACTCTGCTAATGAGCCCCTGATATGTTATCCAATTCCAGGAGTCAGCCCTGAGCACGTGCACATTAAAGTAACATTAGATGGGGGGGGGGGTGTGCAAATATAGGAGGTGTATATGGATGGATGAATGGATGGATAGATAGATAGGTAGATAGATAGATAGATATAGATGCCTGTAACAATAATTATACAAGAGGTCATGAACTTGAGAGGGAGTCAGAGGAAGCGTGGGAGGAGTTGAAACGGGAAAAATAAAGGTGGAAATGATGTAAAGACAGTATTTGTGTATGAAATTATCAAAAAAGCAAAAAAAAAAATTTTTTTAATTAAAAACTCCTATTGACAATAGTTTCTAAATAAAAGACCTGGGGATAAACCCAAGAAAATGAAGAATTCCTGTCATGAAAACTATAAACCACTGAAGAAAGAAAGTGAAGAAGACAGAAGACGAGCATGCCTCTTGTGCTTGTGGATTGGCAGAATTTAAACTGTGAAATTAGCTCTGTCACCAAAAGAGATCCACAGATTCAAGGCACTCCCCATCGGAATTCTAATGACACTCCACACTCACACACACAAAAGGAAAAAAGTATAAATTTCACATGGAAACACAAATTACTCCAAACAGCTAAAACAATCCTCAACAAAAAGAGCAAACATGCCTTAACACCTGATTTTAAATTATACTACAGAACCACAGTAATAATAGTACTGATACAAAAAACAGAAGAACCCAGAAAGGAGCCAACGTGGCAACAGCTGCCTGACTTTCAACAAAGGTTGAAAGGCTTGTTGAAAGTTTTCAACAGGCGTTGGAGGAAAGGCAGCCTATCCAGTAATGGTCCTAGAAAAACTGGATGTTCACAGGTAGAAGAATGAAACTGGATTGCTATATCTCACACCACACAAAAGTCGGTTTAAAACAGATCAAAAACTTTCATGTGAGACCTGAAACTCTGAAGCTGATAATTGAAAACTTTTCAAGATAAACACATGGACTTTTCCAACAGGACAGGAAATAATCCCAAGAATTCCATAAAATTTTAAGGTTTCTGACAGGGAAGGGTGGAAGTGATGTAATTATATTGTAATTTTTTAAATAAAAAAATAGTAATAGGTTTTCCCCTAGGGTCCATCTAGTCTCAGATCCTTGACCATTTTAGCAATGCTGGGCATATGTTCCCTCTCACAGAGTAGCTTAAATCCAATCAAAAAGTGGTTGGTTACTCTCATAACATCTGTACCACACTGCATTAATATATATGGCAGGCAGATCACTATTATAGATGGTAGGATTTGTAGTTGAATAATAGTGGTGGTTTGAATAGTAATGGCCCCCATAGGCTCATAGATTGAATGCTTGGTCACCAAGGAGTGGCACTATTGGAAGGTATGGCCTTGTTTGAGTGGTTGTGGCCTTGTTGGGGTAAGTGTGTCACTAAAGATAGGCTTTGGGGTGTAAATGCTCAAGCCAGGCCCAGTATCTTTCTCTCTCTTCCTGCTGCCTGCAGATCCAAATGTAGAACTTTCAGCTCCTCTCTACTACCATGTCTGCCTCTGAGACACTGTGCTTCCTGCCATGATAATAATGAACTATACCTCTAAACTATAAGCTAGTCCCAATTAAATGTTTTCCTTTACAAGAGTTTCCGTGGTCCTGGTGTCTCTTCACAGCAATAGAACTCTAAGACAAGGTGGCAGAGTTTGTAACTGGGTGACATTGATGATTGCTTTTCTCCTCTAGTACTATACAAAGTGCTTCCAGAACCATTAACTTCATGCAGGAGAGGTAAAGCTTCTAGTTGGGTACAAGCTTGCCCTCTCCATGTTCAGTTCACGGCATAAGTAAGTGTTGTCTTCAGCTGTATGACCTTACTATCAGATGTAGAGGGTTAAGCAATAGCCTTCACAATAGCCAATGATGTTTGGTGATTTCTATGGGACCTTTCTGGCCAACAATCCAACAAGAAATAACCCAATCCTAGCACTGGAGGTTTAAGTCGATAGTTTAAAATGCCTAGTTGGAGCACCATCTTGTAGTGTGTAGTTTTTGCTTTAAGCTCCAGGTGGATGGTACTACCATCTCTGTCCAGGTTCCCTCAGATCCACGGATGAAACACACACATTACCTTATTTTTCAACCTGCCTTATTGGCCCAATTGCTGGGTGCGTCTAATCTCTCTCAGCTAGTGTGCCCTTCCCAATACTCTTAGCTCAGCACCCTAAATCTGCCCTCAACTTTAGTTGCTCAGTTACCTTCTCCTTGTTCAACAACCCAAAACTGTCCTCAGCTTTAATTGCATTTCTAATCTCCCACCTGAGGAAGCAGCCTATGGCTGCTCTGCCCGAGATCTCACATAGCTGCACACCTTTTCAGCCTCTGAAGCATGGTAAAATCTCCCTTCCTCTTCCTGCATCCCTTAGCCTGCCTTCGGGGACCCAGAAGACTAGCCTCTTTCCTTCCACCCAGCAATTAGCCCCTGGCATCTTTATTGATCAATCAAGAACCAATGGGGAACAGGATCTTAGCATCAGAACCACCCCCTACATCTCACCTTTTCTGTCCAATAAAATTAAAAAAAAAAAAAAAAACTTTTCTCTCAGACATAAATTGAACAAAACCATAACAACCGTGTACATTACAAAATATGATATAAAATTAACATCCAGTCCATTATATTTGTCAATTAGATAAAGTACTCTACCATCATTCCTAATGTAAAGAATTATGATTCTATCCCTGGATTATGTTTAGATTTTAGCCTGTCACACCATCTGAAAACCACGTCTTCCACTCTATAATGTCTCTCTCAATGTTAAACAACTTGAGCTTGACTATGAGACTATAATTAGTCTTTAATCCCATCAGAAATCCGAGAACAAATTAAATATTACCTGAGTATGTAGGAAGTACCAAACATGGCTTTAAAAACTTAAAAAATTATAGAGACAGCTGACTACTTGTACAGCCCCTAAATTCTTATAATGTTGGAGCATCTTTTGGCCCTGACCCTTTGTAAAGCAAAATGATGAAGGACTGCTTACTCTGTATTAGCAGAGCTATCAATCGACTATTCCACGTAGTGTGTCCTTATCCTGGAAAGTATTTTGTCTGCAGATGATATAAGCAACTATTGTCTAGTAGCTGCCTTGCCACAATAAGCATGGAGATAAAGATGCTCAAATCTTCTTGAAGCGGAAAAAGGAAACTATCCAGAGCAGACATGTCTCATTGTCAAATGATTCTTAATAATGAAATAACATTAAATGTCATATTTTGTGGGTTTCTGATGTTTTTGAAGACTATCTATGTAAAGTATCTTAAACTGTTAAACCTTAGCTACTCTTAGCCATTTATATTTGAGTAAATTGAAAGTACTTTATTATATTTAAATTAGAATCTAACATAACCATAAGTTTACTATCTGACCCTTAACTTGTGTTACTTAACCATCCTGGACAGCTTGTAATAGCAGCTATTAGAAGTACTAGGTCAAAGCCTTGTGTTCTTAAATGAGTCGCATAGGCACAACGCCTTTCTAAGAGTAACAATATTAATCTCAAATTTTGTACCAATATAAGAAATTCACACCAATAAAAACCTTAAGTCTGTATCAATATAAATTCTGTACCAATGTAAGAAATTATAACTTCAATTTGTATCAATTATAAAGATTTCTGTCAATTAAGATTATTGCTGGGGGCTAGGGAGATGGCTCAGCGGTTAAAAGCACTGACTGCTCTTCTGAAGGTCCTGAGTTCAAATCCCAGCAACCACATAGTGGTTCACAACCATTCATAATGAGATCGGATGCCCTCTTCTGGTGTGTCTGAAAACAGCTACAGTGTACTTACATATATTAAATAAATAAATCTTAAAAAAAAAAAAAAAAAGATTATGGATATGCACTGCTTTGTTCAAGAATAAAATTTGGTAATCCATCCCATCTATTTCCTCCCTGTTCAAAATTATGACCTTTTCTATATTATCCTTCAAAATGACAACCTATCTATAATTTGTAAAATAACCATTACCAGACATCCAAACCCAGGGAATTGGGCTGACGACTCTCATGGCTTCTTCCTGCTGAATATGGGCAATGAGAAATTCTCTAAAGGGGAGGGGTAGGAAAACTAGAAAGACTGGTTAGACCTAAGAAAGCTAGCTTTAGCATCTGTTATCCGGTCTCTGCGTGTTTGGAAGGTTCAGAGCTCGACTGAAGTTCTGACTGAATCTATCTGAAAGGTCGGATGAGGCTAGATGACCTAGAATCAGCAGCCATCCTAAAGCTGTTCTGGAAACAAAGACAGCATCAGGAAGTAGGGCGCTAGAACAGCAGGTCAGTTCAGTATCCCAGCAGATGAGTCTTGTCAGAACTGCATATTCTGCAATATACGATTCTCACAACCAAAATTTTAGTACCATTAAGATTTTCATATGGGCCGGGCAGTGGTGGTGCATGCCTTTAATCCCAGCACTTGGGAGGCAGAGACAGGCGGATTTCTGAGTTCGAGGCCAGCCTGGTCTACAGAGTGAGTTCCAGGATAGCCAGGGCTACACAGAGAAACCCTGTCTCAAAAAAAAAAAACAAAAACAAAAAAAACACAAAGATTTTCATATGGATTGTGCAGGATACAGATCAGTTAAGGATTAAATTCTACTCCTTGTTTGAGCTGGTGTAAGATGTCTTTTTTATGAGTTAATTTTATCTATAACCAATTGTAATCAGTCTTCATTCATGCCATGTGAAGGATGGCACATGAATCTTTACCTGTCCTGTTTGATTTTCTCGAACTTTTATAGTTCTCCAGGGGTACTTCCCCTGTCATATCTGACCCATATGACTCTGAATAGAGTCCAAAGCCTCTTCTCTTTTCCTGTCAACACAAATACAGAGCCTCTCTTCCAAAATAACAAGTCCTCGGTCCAGCTCCAGAGTCATTAAACGTTTAGCTTGACCTCTCTTCCAAAGGAATTTTAATATAACCACCGAACTCATAACCATATTCATTTTGATAAATAAAACAATTCAAAGTAAATAATCTAAGCAAATATTAACCAATGAGACAGTGTTTCTACTTTCTCCTGCTCCGTCCTTCACGAGATCAAGGCCTAAATTATTTATTTAATATCTGTCTACTCACTGTATGAGCCTATTTTCAGGCTCTCTCTTTATACAATTCTCAAGGCCTAAATTTCTACTGTCTGAGATAGGCTAGGCGACCTATCCCTGCCTTCGATCTAATTTTTTAAGATCGAATGCCTCAATATTTTTATTTCTCTGTAATTAACTTTAATTAAATTCCCTTCTACTTACTGTATAAGCCTATTTCCAGGCTCTATTTTTGTCATACGAGGCAAAGAAATCCCAGGAATCCCGTGAGTAGGCCATGTTCAAAGATCCTGAGAAATTGTCCTGTCAAGACTTTTACATATCTTTAAGGCATCTATCTGTTCATTCATTCTCCCTAAATTCTCTCTTCTGTGGCGCTTAGTATTTGCTGTGTCTACCAACTGGCTCTCTGCCTCTCATCTTAAGCTCTTTGTATCAGTTCTGAACCTCTGGAAGAAATCCCCAAGTGCTTCTGGCAAAATCTTTATTCCCATGTATCCTTAAAAACAATTAAATCAAATTTTAAAAATCTGCCCTTTCATTACCTGCTTGTAGGAAGCAGGTGGGTTATTGCCTGTCTCTCACTGCCTTCCTCCTAGTAGCTGCCTGACTGCACAGCAGGAGTTCCCAGCCATTCTCTGATGGCAGATGTATTCCTTTGTTCTAGTTTTTTTTTCCGAGTGCTAGAGCCACTTGGCTCCGCTCAACTCACTCAGAAAACAATTTTCCCCTCTTCCTAGTCTCACATCATTTTCATGAGTGTATACCATCTGAGAATTCCTAAATTAACAATGGAGTCTCACCTTCTACATTGTGCGCCATCTGTAGCATGCGGTTTTTGCTACCCCGCTTTAAGCTCCAGGCAAACCATGGTACCAGCCCCACCCAGGTTCCCTCAAATCCACGGATGAAACACACACACACACACACACACACACACACACACACACACACACACACACACACACTTTCCTTTCAACCTGCCTTATTGGCCCAATTGCTGGGTGCGTCTAATCTCTCTCAGCTAGTGTGCCCTTCCCAATACTCTTAGCTCAGCACCCTAAATCTGCCCTCAACTTTAGTTGCTCAGTTACCTTCTCCTTGTTCAGCAACCCAAAACTGTTCTCAGCTTTAGTTGCGTTTCTAATCTCCCACCTGAGGAAGCACCCTATGGCCACTCTGCTGGAGATCTCACATGGCTGGTCACCTTTTCTCCCTCTGAAACATGGCGAAATCTCCCTTCCTCTTCCTGCATCTCTTAGCCTGCCTGCGGGGAGGTTGGGGGGGGGGGGAACACCTGGAAGTCCCACTTCTTTCCTTCCACCCAACAATTGGCCCCTACCATCGTTACTGTTCAATCAAGAACCAACTGGGGAATAGGACCTTAGCATCGCTATCTCCCCCATTCTTTGGCACCTCCATTTAGATTCCTCTCATACATGTATACATTTTAGGATGCCTCTTTTCCATGTGGCTTTTCAGAAGACCTTAGTGTTAGTTGTCTGTCCCTTCTTTCCCCTGTTCTCTTATCCCCCTCCCACTTATTCTTCCCATTTCACTTTTCCCTTTCTATCTTTATAACACAGTGTTCTATTTCCCCTTCCTTGGAAGATAACCACCCTAATCCCTTACATTCGGGGTGATCGTTTATAGCTACATCCATTCACTTGTAAACTTCATAGTTTCATTTTTCTTAACAAATGAATAACATTTTATTGTGCAAATGTACCCACCACGTTGTGAAAATGTATCCATCAGATTGTGAAAATGTATCCAAATGCTTAAATGATGCGTGTCTTCATTATACGTCATTAGTCAATAGACATCTCAGCCTTTTCCAATTTTTATTATGAATAAAGCATCAGTGAACATGGATGAGCTAGCATCTCTGTAGTAGGATGGAGCCCTTTGGGTATACACCCAGGAATGGTGTAGCTGGGTCTTGTGGTAGATTGTGTTTCAGCTTTTCGAGGAACCTCCACCCTGCTTTCCATAGTGACCGCCCCCAGTCTGCACTCCCATCAGCAATGGGCAAGTGCCCTCTTTCCCAGCAATCTCACCCACATGTGCTATCATTTGTTTTGGCCATTCTCACTGATGTAAGAGACATTTTCAACGTAGTTTTAATTAGCATTTCCCTGGTGGCTAAGGATATTGAAATGTCTTTGTTTCTCGGCCTTTTGTGTTTCATCTGTTCAGAACTCTGTTTACTTCTATAGCCCATTTTAAATTGGGTTATTTGTTTTCTTTATGTTCAGGATTTTTTACTTCTTTGTATATTCTAGATTCCAACATTCTATCAAATGCATAATTGGTAAAGATTTTTCCCATTCCCAATTTGCTTAAATGATGCTGTACAGAAGCTTCATGAACTTTTTTCATGTGTGTGTGTGTGTGTGTGTGTGTGTGTGTGTGCGCGCACGTGTGCACACACATGCGTGTGTGTTTAGTTTTTTGAGACAGGGTATCTCTGTGTAATCCTGGCTGTTCTGGAACTCACTCTGTAGACCAGGCTGTCCTCGAACTCAGATCCAGCTGTCTGTGTTTCCCAAGTGTGGGATTAAAGGCATGAGCCACCCACCACCCAGCTTCATACACTATTTTTAATAACCAAGATATAAAATTTGCCTAGATGTGCATCAATAAATAAAGGGATAAATAAATTAATAGTGTATACTATATAATTTTATTCAGCATAAAAAAATAAATTATCTTTTTAGGGAAAGGGATGAGACTGAAGATTGAGTAAACAAAATAAGTCAAAACCAAAAGGACAGATACTGCATGTCTTCCTTACATGAACAAGCTGTATGCTTAAAATATGTACATATGTGTGCACAAGCAGAAGGATGACCGTTTGAGGGCAGAAGGGTCACAAGGGAGGCACGACATAGGAAAGAAAGAACAATGTATGCAGAGTAGAAGATGAGAAAAGTAAGATGAGCCGGGCAGTGGTGGCGCACGCCTTTAATCCCAGCACTCGGGAGGCAGAGGCAGGCAGATTTCTGAGTTCGAGGCCAGCCTGGTCTACAGAGTGAGTTCCAGGACAGCCAGGGCTACACAGAGAAACCCTGTCTCGAAAAAACAAAGCAAAAAATCACAAAACAAAAAAAAGAGAAAAGTAAGATGATCCATGTTTGAAAATCTTATAATGAAACTCATCATTTTTATAACTTATGTTCAAGGTTGAAAAAAATCAATGTAGTGGCTGGAGAAGGTGGCACAGCTGTTAAAAGTACTTGTTGCTCTTGCAGAGGACCCAGACTCAGCTCCTAACCGATGGTAACCCTCTTCCCAGGGGACACTAACGCCCTCTTATGCCCTCTGTGGGCACTGCACACACGTGTATATACATCAGACATGTTGCCAAAATACTCATTCATGTAAAATACAAATAAATATTTTTAATTTTTATATACATCAGAAAATGTACCTTTGTCTTGAAAGAAGCAGAGTGAAATGTTGCAGAAAAAAACCAAAAAACCAAACCAAACCAAACATCAGTTCTTGGAGCCAAACAGCTCCCGTGTGAATCCGGGCTCCCTCACCTAAAAGCTGTGTGATGTCGTGTGGTTCTTGAGGGCTTCATTCCCATTGGCACTAGGCACAGAATATTACCAGATATTCTTTGAGTTTGAAGGTTTATAAATTATGGTCAAATGGTGGAAAAAAAAAAAAAGCACTCAATTTTAAAATACTTTTGTAATAAATGAGAGTTAAACATGCTTTGTCTTTTAAAACATAGATCAAGTAATATTAAATATTAATATCCAATTAATAAAAATATACCCTTCCTGGCAGCCTTTATTCATCCATAAGGCTTGTCAGATTTCTAGGGCTGTTTATTCAATTATTCACAAAGGAGGAAGCCTTTGTTTTCCTGGGCTTTGCTGCCCCCCTTTGGAAACTAAGCGAACTACAGAAATCAGAATGTTTTGAACAAAGCTCTTCTCAGATCAGGAGTCCTGCAGTGAACCCCTTGTTACCATCAAAGAGTGATTTGCTTGAAAATATGTCTGCCCACTCCCATACTTCAAATAATTTCTTGCACAATTCTTGGCATCAATAATCTGTCCGAAATAATTCAGGGGTCAGCTTTCACATCAAGTCCCTTGGCACATGAAGCTTGAAGCAAGCAGGTGCTGGGGACAGGACAAGCAGGGAGTCCAGCCCGTGCTCTGATGACATACACAGTCCACCTAAGTGAAGAGAAGCCTGAACGTGGTGTGACGAGCAGTGTGGATCATGGGTGCTGCTGTGTCTTAAAGAGACAGACACACAGGCAAGTGAGCCTGTCAAAAAGAACTGACAGAAGCCAGCCAGGTGAAGACAAGTCCATTAACCTTTCTGAAAAGCACCAATTGAACATGCCAAGGCAGGACAGCCAGTTCAGGTAACAGCAAGAGAGAAACTGAGTTGGGCATGGTGATGCACACCTGTAATGCCAATGCTAGAGGGCTGAGGCAGAAGGATTTCCAGTTTGAGGTCAGTTGGGGCTACTGGGTGAAAACTTGTCTCAAACAGAGAATATATTCCTATTGGTAGAGAGTCTGTGTGGTATATATGAGGCCACTGTTTCAGTCCCTGGGTTATATATTTTTAAAATATGTAATTATTCTACAATACCAAGACCAAAACTCAAGTTCAGCACTTAAAAGTCTGCCATACTAAATGTACCCATTGGTGATCTCAGCTTGGAGTCCAACCAGTGCCAGCTGATTAGATGCTACTTCTCAACCTCCCAGAACCCTTTCTCCTCCATACAGCAGGAATAAATATCTACTTCTGAAGGCCACTGCAAAAAATAAATGAGCAATAGATATTTGTTCATAAATTATAAAGCATTAATCATATGGAAGTCATGCTGCTTATTAAATATAGTTTTTTTAATTTTTCCTTTAAACAGAAAAGTGCTAACTATGATGACCTTTTTGGCCTTTTAAGGAAAGGAGCGCATGTATCAGAGGTTGGCCTTAAACTACTTACATTGGAACTGGAGAGATAGCTCAGAGGTTAGGAGGCTGCTCTTGAGGACCCGGGTCCCAAAATGAGCTTATTTCAGTTGTTTTCAAAGCAGTCTCTCCTCAAGCCATGAAGTCTCCTTCATCACAATAGAAACAATAAATAACAGAATAAAAAATAAGATTATAGCAGGATGCTGGGCTGTGTATAACATCACCTCAATACCTCTCCACTTAAGATTACCGCTTACTGAGGACAAACCTATTATGTCCATTCTATGAATTGAAAAACTGAGATCAGCTTGCCCAAGGTCACACAACCAGTAGTTGGCACGCCAGGTTCTAAATTCAGGACTTCAGGACTAACACCAAAACCAGTAAGCCTGCACTGTGGTGGCCCCCTGCCTCTCCCCTCACAGGCTCCAGTAGGTCCTATGCCTATGTATGGATGAGCAGTACTATGTGGACTCAGTGGGTTGTTTTGTTTGTTTCAAGAAAGAGCACATTAAGCTGGAAGGGGGAAGTGGCAGGACAGGTATAGGAGAAACTGGAGGGGAAGGGATTGGGGCTGAGTTATCAAAACATTACACACATGTACCAAGTTCTCAAAACAACTTTAAAAAATGTTAAGAACAGCCAGGCAGTGGTGGCGCACGCCTTTAATCCCAGCACTTGGGAGGCAGAGGCAGGTGGATTTCTGAGTTCGAGGCCAGCCTGGTCTACAGAGTGAGTTCCAGGACAGCCAGGGCTACACAGAGAAACCCTGTCTCAAAAAAACAAAAAACAAAAACAAAACAAAAAAATATTAAGAACAACAAAAAAATTGAATGATTTGCTTTTCTTCTGTCAACCTCCATTTACCCAGCCTGAAATCTCCCTTCAGTACTGGAAGACCGCTTTGCTGAATTACACTATTATTGAACTTAGATGGAAGTTACAGATGTGCTCATACTAAACTTTTCTCAATGTTTAACTTGTGGCAGAGAGGGGGTAATGATACACAAAGAGTGAACTAGTTACCATTCGCAGATTCCTCCCCCCACCCCCAGCAGTTTCCAGAATAACACTTCAGATGAACCCTCAACCCCAAAGCCACTTGGCTTCTTTAAAAATGTCCTTCCCACGCCTGAGGTTCTGTGGTAGAATACCTGCGGCATGCTTGAGGTTCTAGGGCCATCCCCAACACCATAAATAAAACCCTGCCTAAACTTAGGAGTCAGACTATGAAACACTAAGTGTGTATCCAACATGTCACAATGCCCAAAACAGACTAACACATCTCCAAACTTTCTTAATATGAACACTAAAAATGCCACTGCTCCTTCAGGCCTATGAATCCTGACCGCCCGACAAAGCTAACTTCTTAGCAAATCAGGCTCAACTCAGTAGCTTCCTCTAGGAAAACAGCACTAGGGGAACTAAACACACAGGGTTGTTCTTTCAAAGCAAAGGAAGCCTAACTTGGGAGCAAACACGGTTAATAGCTAAGTGACCTTGGCATTATCATGTCTGATCTTTTACTTGCTTTGTGCTTTATCATGCACAGGAGATCTGCCTTACCTATGACACTTAACCTGTGCCATCATCTCAGAGGCCCTCTCAGGTGCCAGAGCCCAAGTGGACCATCTCTGAACACACCTTCACAGCTTCCCTTCCACAGGACTTGCATGGCCATTCACCCAAAGCAGCTGTCTTAGTATTTGCTATGTGTTACATAATTCCTTCCCAGGCATTATCATCTAAAACGCTTCCTGCATACTCCTACTTCAGCAGATGAGCCCCGCTGGAAGCCTGAGGCTAAACAGTGGCAAGCGCCTGTGGTCCCAGACTTTGGAAGGTACAGGAAGAACCACCCAGAATTTGAGGTCAGCTTCAGCTACAAGTTTCCAGTCAAAATCTCAAAGTCTGAAGCAAGCTGTCTCTCAACCCAGCAAGATTTCACCCATAAAAGGACCTAGAGGCAAGGAGATGGGGTGTTCCTGGCACCTAAGCCAAAATTGGGGACGCATTTATAGGCCATCTTCCTCACAGGATTTTCTGGTCTAAACTGTTTGTGCAGCAACAAGAGTAATTCTGGGATTGCTATAATGTATCTTCATTTAACTATTCAAAATGTAAACACTAGAAACCTGAGCCAGACTTATCTGATAGCAATTACCTTCTTCCAACTTACTTCAGTTTTATTAGCTATTTGGCAGGGTCTTATATATGCTCTGAACAGGAAAACTTGTCACCCTCCTACCTCTGTCCAAGTGCTGGGATTACAGGCCTGTGCTCAGGCCCATCTCAGTTTCTTATTTCATGAAGAAAAACATTTCCTAACATTTAGTTTCACTTGTTTGACCAACAACCCCAAGAGCTCTATGTGGTTAAAATGGTAAACCACAACAGAGCAAACACAGTATAATACCATAGAGAGTAAAATTAACTAAAATTAAGAATGGTATACTAAGACTTTAGATATAGTAAGTTTTATTTATCTGGTGGTACTTGATGCTCACAGGGCACCATACAACAAATTTTAAAAATACAATATAAAAAAAAATCAAACAGCCAAAGAAATATTAATTAATTCCATCAGAGGGCAATGGCGGGGGGAGAGGAGGGACAAAAGCCCAGAGAAAAACCCACCCTCTGTCCCCCTAAGAACATTAATTCCTCCTGCCTAAGTTTCGCCTTAAGAAACATCAAAGTGCTAAAGAAAAGGTCTTTGAGAAGAGTTAAAACTTGACATAGCATCTTTCACAAAAGTTTATCCCAAAATGCTTTCCTTATTTAATAAGAGCAATTCACAACCCAAACATCTTTGAGCATCTATTTGGTCCTAATCTTAAGATTGCAGCCCTTAGCATTTTCCCCCTTATGCAATCTCAGACTACCTCCACCAGGAAAACGTCACTTAAAGAGTAAGCAGTCTCCTTTGATCTGCATTTCTACTACAAAGCTTATTTTCCATAAACAGCAAGGAGCTAAACAAACTTACGTATTTTAATTAATAATGCAATAAAATTTTCCCAAGTGGTTTAAAATCAAAATTTAACTTTGAAAACTATATTCAATTCAAGATTATAATTACCAGGGGTTATTTGAAAACAACTATACAAAACAACAATATTTAAAAGTACAGAAGGTATGTCTAGAAAATTTCTAAGAACAGGAAAATGGTAGTCAGGCCACATACAAGGAACAAGGACCCGTGTACCCTGTGCTGGAATAGTTAATAACAGTTAATGTCATCCATTCTATAAAAGCAAAGCAGAAGCTGTTTCTCATCTAAGCTTCCAGCAGAGAGTCTTCCTTGTTAATACAATAGTCAGAAGCACAAGCTGCCTAGTGCTGCTGGAAGTCTGAGAGTGGTAGAGTCACATGCCAGTCACGCTGATGGGAAAATTTATCCCCTTTTAGAATCCACACAGGTACAAGGGGAGACAAAACAGTGATGGCTAGAAAAGTTTTAAAAACAAGAAATTTAGGGTATAAAATTAAGGAAAACGGATTCATTCGTTGTCCCAAAACATTAAAACAGCCCCTTATGCTTGGTCTTCATGAAGGGCATTTTGGTGTATGTATCTGACTGCTAGGCATTTTACATCTGCCACTGCACATCATCCTGGTACCTAAAGACTCTGCACACGCCCTTCCATTACACAAAAGGTAAAGGCCAGGTCATACGCACCTTCGCAGCCCTTGCATCAACAGAGAGTGGCTGGCATTCAGCCACAGCTGGAGTTCAACAGCTACTTATAAACTGATTAGTGGCATACCACAAAAGCCCAAAGACAGTCCTACTATACCAGCACTTCTTAGATAGCCTTACTCCCAACAGGAAGTGTACAGTTGAGGTACAGACACCTTCTCCACTTTATAAACACAGGCCATCCAAGTTGGACATGATGTAAAATACATCCTTGATGTCCATTCATAAAGCATTTTGAGAAATCAAGAGGTGAAAGGTGCTATGTAAGTACAAAATACTACTCAAGACAGTTCAAAGTGCTACTTTTCTATGGTGATGGATAGTTACGCTACACTGAGGGGGAGGGGAGCATCCCCAAAGCTACTCTCTTCATCATCAACAAAACAATGGACTTTTGACAAACAGGCCATCACTATATAGTTTGTGTTCTGCTAGCTATGTTCCATAATAAACTAGGTGACAAAATATGAAATTAAGCCACTTATTCTACACAAATCAGTACTTTACCAAAGTTCGGCATTTTACAAGTCATATTCAAAAAACACACACAAATTAGCATTTTGTACATGAATGTTTATTTCTCAATTAAACATTCCCTTTAAACACAAGGAATGAATTCTAAATCTTCATAAAGTGAATAAAAAATGATATTCCTCCAGTATAGTGTGTATAATCACTGTCCTTGGTCACTACTGGCATTTACTGTTTAACATCAAAAAACAAAAGTTATTTAAAAATCATGCTACTGAATTTCTACCCCCTCCACTATGACCAGCTCTACACTGATCAGCAATGCTTTACAAGTTTATATCATCAGATCGAAGCAAGTTTAAGGTGTGAAACAGCTGTATTAGACACAAAGTTACAAGATATAGTCAAGTTCGTATCGAATATAGGTGTTCTTATCATCATTGTAGATTCTGGGGTAATGTGCT
>CM052709.1:47517109-47543025 GCA_028551405.1 Uromys caudimaculatus
ACCCACCTCTTTCTGTTTTGGGGGTCTCATCCCATCTGTTTTTACGAGCACTGGAAGTTGCACCGCCATGGCCCGGGGTGGCATGGCCTGGCGTATCGCCTCGTCCAGGAGTAGCAGCTCCCGCAGGTGTATGACTAGGTGTAGGATCCCATATTTTTGAGCCTGGAGTTGCTCCAGGTGTTTCACTTCCTTTTGCACGGCCTGGTGTCTCATCCCATCTTAAAGAAGGGGTATGCCCAGGGGTCTGAACAAAGCAAAGGAATTTTATTTCACATACCTATCTATACACCTTAGAGATATAACTACAAGTTTTCTGTTGCACAAAAACCAATGAATTTATCTTTCATTTTGCTTACTGGCTTGCAAATGCTTATGACCAAAACCTATTTACATAGCCAGGCAGTGGTGGCGCAGGCCTTTAATCCCAGCACTTGGGATTTCTGAGTTCGAGGCCAGCCTGGTCTATAGAGTGAGTTCCAGGACAGCCAGGGCTATACAGAGAAACCCTGTCTCCAAAAACCAAAAAAAAGCCCAAAAAACCCCATTTACAGCTTTCATTTGGAACTGAACAATATAAAAAGCACTAGATTAAAACACAAGGCAAGTAGAATGGCTCAAAAGTTAAGAGCACTGGCTGCTCTTCCAACGGACCCGGTTCAATTCCCAGCACCCACATGGTGGCTCACAACTGTCTGTAACTGTAGTTCCAAGGGAGTCAACACCCTCATACAGACATAAATACAGATGAAACACAAATGCACATTAAAATAAATGTTTAAAAATACACAAAACACTCTAAGTTATAAACCTCTGTGGAGATATATTGTGTTGGTAATTTGCCATGTGCTGCTTAAGCTTGAAGTTGACTCTGAAAGAGGAATAACTGACCCCCATTTCAGACCCAAGCATGTTGGTCTTAAACTGTTTCCAAGACACATATCCTGGCTCAGGCAGACTCCCTTTTACTGTATCAGGAAGACAGAATAGCAAAGGAGACTAAGAGTAAAAACAGTTCTTGAAAACAGCTAAAACACCTATTATTTTACCCCATGATAAAAATGTCTGGCTGCAGCAGGAAAGAAGGCAGCTCCTCCATGGGAAGAAAGCTACCTGAAGAACTGAGCTAAAGGCCTCACTTTCCCAGGTGATGTCTGCTGGGTGTTAGAATACCCTTGATTGATGACATTATCTTTCTTTGTTCTCTTAACCAGGCTACTTCAGCTGTCTTTGCTTGATGCTGTGAAAGCCTGATTCAATGAAGTTTTATTTATCTGCTGCACCTATCAATCTATTATTTGCTATGGTTCTTTGACTTCTCCTTTTTAAAACTTATTATAAAAAAAAACTTGTAAATTGAGAAAAAAATCATGCCAAAATTAACCAGACCTAAAGTCTACAAAGCTCAATAAAATTCTACATGGTTAGAACGACCATTTGGGATGGAAGCTGTGTAGCTTTCTTTTACTCTTATATGCTGTATATTTAATAAGCTCATAGAAAACCAAAGGCAAGGCTACTGTAGTAATCTCCAGATCATACAAGGTATCTTGAAATATACTAAGAACTCTGAGTTTAGAAAATTCATGTGTAAGTTTGTCTATCTACATCTCCAGTGCAAGACTTTCAGCTCTAAAATTAGTGCATCCCAAACTAGATCCCTGAGACATAGAACCTCTGGGGAAGACAGAATCCACACATATTATAAGAAATACTTTTAAAAATATGTTATAAGCCAGAGGAAAGTGAATCTCTGTGAGTTCAAAGTCAATCTGGTTTACATAATGAGTTTCAGGCAACCCAGAGCTACAAAGTAAAACCCTATCTTAAAGAAAAAAGATTATATTTACTTATATGCATGTGTCTGAGTAGACACTGAGCAAGGGTGAAGATCAGAAGGTAGCCCACGGGGCGCACTGTCTCTCTCTACCATGAGAATTCTGTATTGGAATCAGACTATAAGCTTGGCAGCAAGATCAGAGGGATGAAAGATTAGAAGTGGATTTCAGTAATTTATCCAAGAATGTAAAATAGCTCTGAATATCTGGTGTCTTGGTGGTGGCAGGGGCTTGGGGGGGGGGGGGGGGGGAAGGTGTTACGTTTTTTCTGAGACAAGAAAGCCCAGAAACTGGCTTGTGTCTCATAATCCTGCCTCACCCTCCCCAGAGAGTACATCACCACACTCAGCTAATGAAGATTTTTATTCATGATGGGAAAAAAAATGATTCTGGATTGAGGTAGGTGGGTCTTGGAGTTCAAAGCTAGCCTGGTCTACAGAGCTAGTTCCAGGACAACCAAGGCTACACAGCGAAACCCTGTCTCAAAAAAACAAACAAAAAAAAAAAACCAACAACAAAAACCCCTGGGTTAGTTAAGTAATGAATGAAAACGAATTGTTCACAAACTTAATGTGCCCTTCCTATGCAAAGAAAAGGTAGGGACATCAATCTTCCTGCCGTGCGTCCTAATTTCCATAAATGAGCAAAAGAAAGGGAGGTCTGAGTCCTAATGACTTTTCCAAAAACACAAAGACTCAGCTCAAGAAGGCTCAGCAGTTAAGCCCATTTAACTGCTCTTACATAGAACCTAAGTTCAGTTCCTACTACTCACAGTGGTGGCTCACAACAACCTCTAACTCCAATTCCAATGGATCTGACAGCTTCTCCTGAGTAGTTACATACATGTGGTGTACATTCAAACACCTAACTAAAAGTAAATCTTGTAAGAAAAATAAGCTCTTCTAGTTAGTTACAAACATCCAACTAGGCAGCTTTGAGTAGAACAAGTTTATCGTGGCTTTAAAAATTTAACTCTGGACTAGGCATGGTGGCACAAGACTTTAATCTTAGCATTCAGAAAGCAGAAAGAAGAGAATGAGTCTGAAGCCAGCCTGGTCTACATAGCTAATACCAGGCTAGCCAGGGATACATAATGAAACCTCCTTGTCTCTAAGAGATGATCCAAGCTAGGTGGTGCTGGTACACGCCTTTAATCCCAGCACTGGGGAGGCAGAAGCAGGTGCATCTTTGTTAGTTCAAGGCCAGCCTGGTTCACAAAGTGGACCTGTCTTGAAGAGAAACCCTGTCTTGAAGGCAGAGAGACAGAAAGACAGAGCTATCAATAGTGTATAAGCTAGCCAAGAATATAGCAGTGTTACCCAATTACCAACTGTGGTCAAGGCTTATCCAACAAGAAAATAAGGAAAACTACTATATTGTACTCCACAATCTCTACAATGTAACATACCACATGTTTAAATTAATATTCTAACCCTGAGTGATGGTCTGACACACACCTTTAATTCCAGCACTTGTGAGACAGAGGCAGATGAATATTTGAATTTGATGCCACTCTGGTCTATAAAAACAAGTTCTGCCGGGCAGTGGTGGCACACGCCTTTAATCCCAGCATTTGGGAGGCAGAGGCAGGTGGATTTCTGAGTTCAAGGCCAGCCTGGTCTACACAGTGAGTTCCAGGACAGCTAGGGCTACACAGAGAAACCCTGTGTCGGGAGAAAAAAAAAAGTTCTAGGCTGGCCAGGGCTAAAAGCAAAACATGTTTCCAAGGAAAAAATAAAATAAAAAACACAAATAAATAAAACTAAACTAAAAAAAGAACATTCCATTCTTCAACATATGGAATGAACTGTCTCAAAGCCCTATGCAGGCATTGAGGCTGTAACTCCTGATGTGACCAATTTTGGAGGCTGGGGATATTCAGGATTAGTTAAAACCAAAGAAGACTGAGAGAAAAATTATGAGAAAACAGTGACAAAGTACTCTCCCCAGACAGCAACCCTGCTAGCACTTTGATCCTCTACTTCAAACCTCCATACTTGAGAAATATGGACATAAACGTCTGTCACTTAAGCCACTAGTCAATAGTAACTAGTCTGACAAGCCCAAATATGGACACAGTCCATAGAGAAAAATATGAAAATAGCAATAAAAAAATAAAAGATTACCTCTGCTTGATCCCAACTTGATAGCTTTTTGGGAGTGGCACCAGGAGTCTGGTCAGCGGTTTGATCCCAGCGCCGTTTTCGTTTTGAGGGAGGCTGGGATGCTGCTGCTCCATTGACGACTTTTAGTTCTCCAGCTTTAGCTTTTTCTGCTAGTTGTTGCCTAATTTCTCTCTGAAAAACATGAAAGAGCAGAGAGCATTTATCTTTCATATCATTTCATTAGCTGGAAGAAACTCAAGTAGTTTATGCCTACCAAGCATGCTTGAGCTCCTAGTCAATCCCCAGCACCAGAAAATAAGGAGAAAACTCTTTAAGTTTTTATGCTACTAGTATAATCATTTCTTTTCAATGAGCTATTTAGTATTCCATTCACAGCCAGGTGGTGGTGGTGGTGGTGGTGGTGGTGGTGGTGGTGGTGGTGGTGGTGGTGCCACCACCGCCACCTTTAATCCCAGTACTGGAAGTCAGAGGTAGGCAGATATCTAAATTCTAGGACAGCCATGACTATAAAGAAACTCTGGGGCTGGAGAGATGGCTCAGCGGTTAAGAGCTCTGACTGCTCTTCCAGAGGTTCTGAGTTCACATGGTGGCTCACAACCATCTGTAATGGGGATCCAATGCCCTCTTCTGGTGTGTCTGAAGACAGCAACAGTGTACTCATATACATGAAATAAATAAATCTAAAAACACCAGTGTCCAAAAATAAAAAATAAAACATTCACTTCCTGTTCCTAGTGATACCATTCCATATCTTTAATAGTGTGTATTTATAGTTATACAGCATTGTCTTTCTTCCTAAACAGAAAATATGCAACTCTAGAATTTTTAACAGCCTACACTTTGAAGCTAGTGAAATAAATCTTATTGAAAATTAAAAGCTCTAGTCAGTGAGGCTAGTGAAGTTAATCTTATAATCTTCCTAGTCAATAAGTAAATATCCATTTAACAGCAGAGAATTGAAGAACAAACGCTGTAGACCAACACTGGCCTCGAACTCAGAAAACTCCCTGCCTCTGCCTCCTAGTGCTGGGATTAAAGGCATATGCCACCACTGCCTGGCTACAACTGAATGTTTTTAAGACTCAAGACATAAAAATAAGCCAGGTGCAGTGGCACATGCCTGTGATCCATAGGCTAAGACAGGTATATTGGTTTGAATTCAAGACCAATTAGTGAGTTCTAACCCAGCCAGGAACACATAGCAAGACTCTTGTCTCAAAAACAAAACACAAACAAAAAACTAAAAACATGAAAATAAAACTTAGTGTCATAATAAATGCATTTAATTCACCCTTTCATTTTAAAATGGGGTTCCAGTTCCCTTTAAATCACCTAATAAACCCTCCTTACTTTTATAGTTAATAAAGATACAGGAGCTATTACACCAAGCCAAGGGAATCTCAGTGCTGTGCACCTGTCAGCCCGTGACTATGGGGCTACAGAGTGAGTTCTAGGTAGCCTAGACTACAGGAAAACCCTACTTCAAACAACAATAAAAAGATTAGGACCGCCGGGCAGTGGTGGCGCCGGCCCTTAATCCCAGCACTTGGGAGGCAGAGGCAGGCGGATTTCTGAGTTCGAGGCCAGTCTGGTCTACAGAGTGAGTTCCAGCACAGCCAGGGCTGCACAGAGAAACCCTGTCTTTAAAAAAAAAAAAAAAAAAAAAAAAAAAAGATTAGGACCAGTGATAGCAAGATGGCTCAAATGGTAATAGCACTTTTTGTTACCAAACCCAATAGCTCTTGGTAGAACAGAACTAATTCCTACCAGTTGTCGTTTGGCTTCCACAAGCACATCATGGCATGTACCATGGCATAAGCATGTACACACAAATAAATGTAATGAAAACAAAAAATACAGAAATAGTTGAGGTTTGGCTTGTTAGCATTTCATCCATGTTAGCTCGGAATTATCACTGTAAGCCAAAAGGATTATTTAAAATTCTCCATCTATTTATTTATTGCCAAACTCAATCTCCAGTAGGTATTCATCAGAAATTAACGTGACCACTGGCTTCATGAGGTATACTAGTAACCTCCCTTAAATACCTCCCCAAGCAAGCAGGTACACACAGGAAGCCAGGGAACTCCAGGAAATCAAAATATCAAGTGTCAAGGGTCATACGATTCTGGGATTTTAACTTTTTATGATTGAAATACTACAGTCCAATTATGATTGTTCACACCTTTAATTCTAGCACTTCAGAGGGGGAAGCAGGTGATCTCTCTGAGTTTTAGGCCCACCAAGGCTACCTAATGAGACCACTTTTTAAAAATAATTTAAGAAAAAAAAAAATGCTAGGCAGTATAGCACACAGCTTTAAGCCCAACACTGGAGAGACAAGTGGATCTCTGAGTTCAAGACCAGCCTAGTCTCCAGAGAGAGTTCCAGCACAGCCAGGGCTACATGGAGAAACCCTGTTTGGGGGGTTGGTGGGGGGGAGCAAAAGCAAAAAAAATATTGCTATGAACATCAATAGATAAATACAAATAAATACAAAATTCTCTCAAATGTTCCGACACTCCTTCACAACCGTTACACTGAGAAAGCAGGTCCTACCTCTTCCTTAGTCAGGTGTTGTTCTCGCATAACGTCCATGTAGGTTCTAGCATTCATTTTAGGGTCAGGGGTCTTCCCTCCTGCAGAAAAGAACAGCAACAGGACAAGAGTACAATAAATAAAGGGTATTAGGTTCAACTGATTTCTCTGCCCTGCTCTAATATTATGTTATTCCATAATCATTTAATTTATTTTTTGATGGAAAACTTTGATAATTATACATCTTACTTTTTTATTGAGTTTGCTGATCAATTTAACCTGTTTGAACACAAACATATCTACAGCAGTTTAAAACAATTATTTTAATGCATATATAAAGCAAAATGACAGCACAGTTTAGTCTTCAGAAGTGATGGGTTCCTGGGTTGCTAATCCGGAATACGTACACTTTCGTGCCTTTGTCTCCATCAGCAGTTCTGACTTCAAGCAGCAGAATAGAAGCCTAGAAAATTATCTCTTTACCATTAGTAACACTTTGGAAAGATATTTATATTCAAAACATTACCTGTTGCAAGCTGTTAAAATCCTGACTACAGTAACTGACTAACATAAGTTCTTCATACAGTGATCTAAACAGTTGTAACTTAGAAAATCTGATTATAAAAAAAAACAACAACCTACAATCATATTCTCATGTCACATTACTAAAAAGGGCTTCATGCTTTTTAAAGTTTTTTCCTCGACCCAATATATAATTCTAATTCTTAGAAAGTACAATTACAATTGGAAACATATAACATAAGATATATTCTTCTACCAGTTACTATAATGCACACAAAAGAAAAGTAGTGTACAAAGAGATGTGTTCGTCTCTTGGTTAAAATTTCAGTATTTGCTTTTCAAACTGCAAAATATCTTAAAGAAGCCCAAACAGTATATAACAAGAACCACAAAGGCACACTATGCTTTAGAAAAGTGATAATAGCTATACGAGTAGTATAGCATTAAAATTTAGGACAAAATAATAAAATTCTAAGACATCTCCTATGCTGACGATCATGCCCAATTGGTAGTGTCATTCTTTCTGACACTAGCTCTGATAAGACTTCCTTTGGAATACTTTTTCACCATAATCTAGAGAGGATGTGTTGAACTGCACCCTTAAGAATGCAGACAGGACTGGCATATAGCAGTACTGCTGTAGGAAAGAAATTAAGGACAGTTAGTATGGGCCTGTGAATTCTGACATACATGTTTAAATCAATTACAATTATGCAAGTAAAGCAAAGAATATCCCTATTAATTCATGCAGGCTGAAAGTCTAATTTGTAAACCTGCAGCAGAATCTATTTTAAAAACAGGCACTTAGTTTCATGTGGGACTCACTCACCTGAGGAAATCTTCCATCAGGCTCACTATGCCCCTTGCACACTACAATTAGCAAAACAGACTCCAACTATTAAACACCAAAGTCTTTGTATATAACTTTGTTTTAACTATATAAAGTTGAATAGAGCAAAGTAGGTGCATTTACTAAGCTATAACAATAAGAGGGGAACTAGTGTGAGAAACAGTTTCTCAAAAGTAACAATCCAAAACTCTAGAATTTGGAATGGAAACTTGCAATAATTTGAAAGTATTTTGAGCAGAAAAACACATTTGTTCAAAGTATACCAAGAGTACCCAAAACAAAAGTAAAAGAAAAACCTTTAACCCTTTGCGTTTCTATGGCATTGGCTCATTATTTTCTTGTCCTTCTACCTGGAAAGAAAACTTGCATTATAAAGATGAAGAATATGGCATCTGTGACTTCAACCAAATCTATACAAATCTATAAGGGGGTCTTTAAAAACGAAAAGCAAATTCATAAGCATGCCAAAAAAAATCAAAGGGCTAAAGACAACTTAATTAAAATAAATTTCTGAATACTTATAGAAAAGTGGGAAAGAATTACCATCTGCAAAAGGATCAAGACGCTCTGGGGAAATTATCATGGTCCGCCTATGCTTTTTGTATTCATCTTCCCGGTCTGCAATCTTTGGAGGACGATGCTCAGCAAATGGATCATACTGAAAAAAGATGCGTCTCATTTTAATATCCATTCTATTAAATAACTAACCCCTTCCCACCACACACACATCAAATGAATAAACCATTGTTTAAGGAAAAAAGTGTGTGTGGCTAATCAGCTTCCAAAAGTCGAGGTTTCATGTAATGACTGCCTTTACAAAAAAATATTTCTGACTCCCCCATCAGCTCTTCTCTCAAAACATTCTCAGAACTGACTGCTAAAATTCCTGAGCTCCCATGGGAACTAATTCCCTTTCTGTAAGCCGAATAAAATTGTGAGGCATCACCTGTTCTGTTGACTGCGGTATATCATTGAGCAATGCCACGGGGGCGTGGTATCCCGGCTTCTTCTGACCAAGCAAGCTTGTGGATGATGAGTAGTCATCGTCATCCTGCAATCAAACACCCAACAGATCACAACACAAAACCAACATGACGAAATTTGTGATTTGACAACTACCATGGGTTTATTTGGAACGCTTCAGTTTTATTTAACCACAGAAACAAGTCAACAATAATTGTTATCAAAGTCAATTGTTATTGACTCCCCTAACAACCTGTTTACACAGCATTATACACTCATACATTCTACTTTAAAATAAAATGTTTCTTAATTCTAGAACATACAGCCATCACTGTCTTTCACTACTAGGTAATAAAACCAAGCGCTATGGCCAAGTGTGGTTGTGCCAAAACAGAATTCCTAATCCTAGCACTTGGTTAAGGTAGAGACAGGAAGATTCTAAGTGTAAGGTCAGTGTGAACTAGAATATCAAGACTCTGTCTCAAAACACATGCACATACAAGAGGGAGGGAGGGAAGGAGGAAGAGAGAGAGACAGAGAGAGACACACACAGAGACAGAGACAGAGAGAGAGAAACAGAGACCCAGAGAAACAGAGACACACAGAGAGACAATGAGTGTATGTAGGAAGACATCCTCTGCAAAAACTAGTCTCTAGAATTTCACCTTTGGGATAAACACTTTGGTATCAAGTGGGAAAGAAAAGTGCCAGTGACCAATATAATGACTTGAATTTTATAATAACCAGGTTGAGCTGGACATGGTTGAGGGGCACACACCTTGAATTCCAGTGCATGAGAGAGGCAGAAGCAGTTAGATCTCTATGAATTTAAGGCCAGCCTGGTCTACATAGGAAGTTGGAGGCCATCCAAGGTTATATAGTAAGATTATATTTCTCAATAAAATTAAACATCAACAACAAAAATCTTCATAATCAGTATAAAGTGTCAAAAAGTAATCGCGCAAAATCATGCAAAACTGATTAAATAGCTATATCACCAAATTTGAACATTTGAGATAATCAAAAGAAAAGCTATGTAGAATTTACATAAAAAACTTTGATGTTGGGCTGGAGAGAAGGCTCAGTGGTTAAGAGCACTGACTGCTCTTCCAGAGGTCCTGAGTTCAACTCCCAGCAACCACATGGTGGCTGACAACCATCTGTAATAGGGTCTGATGCCCTCTTCTGGTGTGTCTGAAGACAGCTACAGTGTATAAATAACAAAGGAATCTTTTAAAAAAAAAAAAAAAAAAAAATTGCTATTTTCTTCAGCCAAAATGGAATATCTGTATCACAGATTCCTCTGAAGGTTCAGAAACCGTCCAGAAGAGAGGGAAGAAAGATTCTAAGAGGCAGAGTAAAAAGGCCACGGTAACAGTGTCTTCTGGACATGAGAGGACCTCAGGAACTCATAGAAGCTGTGGCTGCCTGCACAAGACTAAACCAGTCAGCACTGCAGCATGGGGCAGGGTTCATGAATTCAAGCCCTAGCTGAGGAGCTGCTGACAGGTGATCACTTCCAGGGGAAGTGTTAAGGGTGTGGCTGCCATACATGCTGCAGTGGATGCTCCACACCCGTGAGTATGTTAGCGCACAAACTAAACTCAATGAGTTATTTTTTAAAAAAAGAGGCAGAGTTGGAAGGGCATGGGGTGGGTCTGGGAAGAGTTAGTGGGGGGGAGTGGGTGTGATAAATAAGATCAAGATATAATGTAAGCCAAGTACGAAATTCCCAAAGAATAAAAATAATATCTTTAGTTTTTAAAAAACTGAAATAGATGCAACAGATGAAGTAAAACTTAAGCTAAATATAGTGGCACAAGCACCAATCCCAGCACCCTGACAGACCTATAAGGAGATTCTGTTTCAAAACAACAATAACAACAAACATACATAATTTAAAGGGTTGGTAAGGTTTTTGTTAGAATGAACAAGACCTGAAGCTTGATCCAAAAACAGGAATCAAATCACAAAAAATTATTTACAGTCCAGTCACTTTTTCCATAGGGTACTTCGGACAGGATTAGGTAACAAGAATTTATATCACAAATGATGTGAAAGTGCTTTATACCATATAACAATATTCAGGTAAGTCTTCCATAAAAAAATTCAAAACTGAGCACTTTAGGAGGTATCTGAGGGCATGGTGAGGCCCCAGTATTTAGCAGGCAAAAACAGACTGTGAAACATTTTATCAAAAACCAGGGAAGGTTCTGGTAGCATGTCCCTTTAGTCCCAGCAGTTGGCAGACAGACAGGTAGTTTGAGGCCAGCATGGTCTACATATAGGATCACATAGTGGCAGGTGTGAGTATGTGTGTGGATGGGTCTACGTATCCAGTTCCATGCTGGCTAAGATTACAGAGTGGGGGTGTGCGGGTGTGTGGGTGTAACTGTTTTCTCTGTGTGTGTGCGTGTTATTAAACTGTTTTTCTCCTTTTAACCATGCAACTCAAACAGAAAATTCCCCTATTTATTTTCTCTCAAAAAAAACAAAACAAAACAAAAACCCTTGCCTCCTAGATAATTTGTAACTTACATCTTCAAGTTCAGTTGCAGCAATTGATGTCACATATCCAGCAAATCTGCTATCACTTCCACCATAAATTTCTTGGTCATAATAACCTGTGGAATCAAGGCCCACTCCTTGGGCTTCATCAAGAGCTGCCTTCTTGCCTTGAATTTCTCGAATCTGTGCTTCAATATCTGTAAGAAAGATAACAAACAATTTCATGTTCTAAAGAGTTCTCAGTATAATTTATCTCCTTACTAGATCTTTTCAAAATATTCTGAAGTATAGAAAATTTTAGTAAGAGGTTAAAAGAGCTAGCGGTATTAAGCACATCTACACATACATTTTATCTCCTTACCTCAACAGATGAAAGGAACCCAAAGATCTGATTTAGTATCTCAACAACTTACCCTAACCATTAGGATGGGCTATCAAAATTAATCTCAAAATTCTAAACCTTACCCCCCAAGTGAAAACTAAAGCAACTTTAAAGTATGTATTTGTGGGGGCTTGGAGAGATGGCTCAGTGATTAAGAGCACTGACTGCTCTTCCAGGGGTCCTGGGTTCAATTCCCAGCAACCAAACGGTAGCTCACAACCATCTTAATGGGATCTGATGTGCTCTTCTGGGGTGTCTACAGTACTCACATACATAAAATAAATAAATCCTTTAAAAATATATATGTTTTTATTACTAGCATGCACAAATGTGTAGGTCAGATACTCGGAAAACTCAGTTCTCTTCTACCTTTTTGCAAGGTTCCAGGGATCTAACTGAGGTCACTAAGCTTGTGTGACAAGTGACTCGCTAAGTCATCCCTGGCAGCCAGAAAACTATTGATGTCAAGAACCAGGGCTAAGCTGGGCTGTGGTGGCGCACGCCTTTAATCCCAGCACTTGGGAGGCAGAGGCAGGCAGATTTCTGAGTTCAAGGCCAGCGTGGTCTACAGAGTGAGTTCCAGGAAGGCCAGAGCTGCACAGAGAAACCCTGTCTCGAAAAACCAAAAAAAAAAAAAAAAAAAAAGAAAAGAAAAGAAAGAAAGAACCAGGGCTATACTCACAATTATTTAAACTTACCACTACCAGAACTAACCAAGAGACATAATTCAGTGTAAATCAGTTGCTCAACACTGAGGTCCTCAATCTGATAATACCCAGCCTCACATATTATGTTATAGCACAAAATAAAACCCACTACCAAAGAGTTAAACTAACAGCATAGATCACTTCTCTGCCCTTTAGCTAAGATCAAGTATAAAACAGCTTTAGGCTGGGGCCAGTGAAATGGACCAGCCGGTAAAGTACCTGTTGTGAACCATCTCCCTCTACATGCTAAGTCTTGTTTCTCAACTGTATAGTGGACTCCCAGTTAGCTGGCCCAAAAGTTTCCAGCCAATTCTCCTGTCTTTTCCCTCTTGCAGTAGGAGTACTGATATTACACATCCACTTTCATGCAGCTAACTTTTTACACATCTAGCTTTTTATGAGTTCCAGGGATCGAATTCCTAATCCCTAAGCCTATTTCTGTGAGTTAGCATGCCCAGCACTCTCTAGTTTTCCTTTCAATACACACTAATTGGGTTGGGGGTGCTGCTCAGTGGTAAGGTGCTTGCCTAACATGAACAAATGCCCCAGCACTGTATAAACAAGTATAACAACTCCCACTCTGTAACCCAAGAAACCTAGAAGAAGAGACAAGAATTTGATGAGATCTTTGGCTACATCATGAATTTAAGAGCAGCTAAGGTAGAATTTATGGGTAGTTCTTGCAGCCTATGGACAGAGAGACTCTGCACTAGTTACAGGGATCAAATGCCAGGTACAAATTATATTAATTGCCCAAACCCACTGAGCCCCATCTAAGAAAAACATTGTATTCTCAACGGTAGATGGTTTAAAAAAATTTATCAAGTTTATGCAGTCCAAAGAATAGCTGGGCCCCTTTCCCAGTAAGAAAGAAAGGGGCAAGCCCAAGGAATTAAAAGGAGGCAGTGAGGGGCCGGAGATGGATCAGTGTTTAAAAGCACTGGCTGTTCTTGAGGACCCATGTCTGGTTCCCAGCACCCACATGCCAGTTTACAACCATCTGTAACTCCAGTTTTAACACAATTTTCTGGCCTCCAGGGGGCACAGCATGTATGTGTGGTAACACAGACATGCAGGCAGACAAAACACCCATGCACACAAAAATAAATAAATCTTTTAAAAAGAAAAATAAAACAGAGGTAATGAGTTTGCTGTCCCCCATTTTATTTTACATCTCAAAATCCGTAGCATGTGTTACTGTACCGTCTTCACAGTGATCCCCTACATCGAATCCCTCCGCATCCCTCCAAACTGCTACAGCAAACAGCGATAATTTGAGTGGTATTTTCCTTGTTTCTTTGCTATTATCTTTTAATTCTGTGTAAAGTGTGTGTGTGTGTGTATGTGTGTGTGTGTGTATGTACGTATGTATGTATGTATGCGTATGTACCAAGAGTGGTGATGAATGCCTTTAATTCCAGCCCTTGAGAGGAGGGACACAGAAGCTAACAGGCATTTTGGTCAGCCTCATTTGCTCATTTGTTTCCTTCCAGAGTCCTGTTGGAAGTGGCATTGTGATCCCTTAAAACTTGAGTCATAGCCACACTCGTATTTGATTCCAGCACTTAAGGCAAAGGCAGGCCAAACTTGAGTTCAAGGAGAGTCAAGGCTACATAGAGACCCTGTCTCAAATCAACAACAAAACTTCCCCCCACAAAAACCAAACCAAACACTAATAACAACAAAAACTCAAACTTGAATCAAATGTGGTGGTTCATGCTTGAAACCCCTGTATTCATGAGGCTAGGGCAGGAAGACTTCACATAAGCTGAGGCTAGCCTGTCTTTTATAGTAAATTTCAAGTGAGCCAAGGGCTACAGAGTGAGATGTTTCAAAACATACACACAAAAGAAAAAAAAAAAAAGTAAAAACCACCACCCAACAGCCTGCAATCCCTCTTCTACACCATCAGTATAGCATGATGACCCCCAATCAGAACAGCCTGATACATCTGTAAAAAGTCTGGCCTCCTAACCATCACACAGACACAGGAACTCAAGAGTCCCTTGTGCTTGCTAACACAGATGGCTCATTTTTGTATTCCTTGAGACAAAGCTTTACAATGTTACCTGAGCTGACCTCAAATTACTGGCAATCCTCCTAAGAACTAGAATTAGAGATATGGTCCACCATACTTAGCCTCCAGTTCTTTTGCCCATAGAAATCAGGCATTGTGTTCACCCTATAACCCCACCATTAGACAAGACTTTAATATTGGTTGCCGGGCAGTGGTGGCACACGCCTTTAATCCCAGCACTTGGGAGGCGGAGGCAGAGGCAGGTGGATTTCTGAGTTCAAGGCCAGCCTGGTCTACAGAGTGAGTTCCAGGACAGCCATGGCAGAGAAACCCTGTCTTGAAAAACCAAAAAAAAAAACCAAAAAAAAAAAAAAAAAAAAAAAAAAAAAAAATACTGCCTCTAACTCCCAGGACACAAAAGACAAAAAGAGGCAGGTGGACCTCTTATCAACCTGGTCTATATAATGAAATCCAGGCCAGCCAAGGCCACAAAGTGAGACCCTGTCACAAAAAACAAAAAAAAAGCAGGAAAATTTAAGGTCATCCTGGACAACAAAGAGAGAGAAATATGTTGAAAAAAGTATTTGGCAACAAAAATCTTCAGTTTGGTTCAATAACGGGAATCAATAGCCTAAGAACAGAACCATGGAAGCTGAGGCATGATAGTACATAGATAACATGGCAGCACTTCTGAGGTGGAGGCCGCAGGATCAGGAATCCAAGGACAAACTCAGCTAAGCAGTAGGTTTGAAGTCAACCTGGGCAATCAATATGAGACCCTTCAAATAAAACAGAAAAAAGGCCAAGTGGGGGGGAGGGTGGTGGTGATTGATACTTCCATAGACGGAAGACAACAATTTCTTTACAAAAGCAGTTATTTACCTTCCATGATTTAAGTACAAACTGAGGTAACCATCTCTTTAAAAATAAATACACAACAAAAAGTGCTTAAGAGTAGTATGGAAAACTATTATTGAGAAGTAAGTTACACCAAGAAGTTTGAATCCAAGACCAGTCTCAATTACTCCAATAACCTAATGATTACCTCCAATGAAATTATACAATAACTTTTTTTTTTTTTTTGGTTTTTTTTTTTTTTTTTTTTTTCGAGACAGGGTTTCTCTGTATAGCTCTGGCTGTCCTGGAACTCACTCTGTAGACCAGGCTGGCCTCAAACTCAGAAATCCACCTGCCTCTGCTTCTCAAGTACTGGGATTAAAGGGGTGCGCCACCACTGCCCGGCTTACAATAACTTTCTTAAAACACAAAAATCATCTGGAGTGAGAGGACTCAGCCAGGAAGAATGTTTGCATAAAACCCAACTTCAAACTCCCAAATGCCATGTTAAAATGACTGGCATAGTCATACACATCTGTAACACCAGTGCAGAGAAGGAAAACAGGCATGGTGGCCAGCAGCATAGCTCCAGGTTCAGTAAGATACCCTGTCTCAAGGGAATAAACCCAACTGCCTCCTTTGGCTTCCATGTGCACACAATGCTACACAGGTGGGGATACCTACACACATACATATACTACATAAATGCATACATGCATGCATACTTACACACACACGCAAATGTTAATTTGTTACTTGGGGAAAGGAAGTATTATTCTATACTCACTGGGAAGCCATAATTAAATCTTGCAGTATCTAAAGCCTTCCAACTTTAATGCTAAATCAACTTTTCTTCTCAATTCAGAAGATTCTCAGAACAAGAATAGGCTATTTCCTACCTGTCTGATCAAACAAGATGTACCAAAACTGGTTTTTAAAATACCCCTTTTCAGAGTGGGAGGGTAGTTCAATGGCAAACAATCTGTAATATAAACTACAGAATCCTAGGGATTGATCCCAAACTTTGAGACCTGGAAGACATAGTGGTACATGCCAAATATCCCAGTGTTCAGGAAGCAAAGGATTCCTCCAAGTGTGAGGCCAGCTGAAGTAAAATACAAAGTGAGAAAGGTACATGCCTTTAATCCCAGCACTTGGAAGCAGAAGCAGATGGATCTCTCTGTGAGTCTGAGGCCAGCCTGGTCTACAGAGCAAGTTCCAGGACAGTCAGGAATAGATGAAGAAACATGGGTCTCAAAAAAAGAAAAGAAGAGAAAAGAAAAGGAGGGAGGAAGGAAGTTGCAAAGAGAAACCAGCCAGCCAGGCCCACAAAAGAAAGAAGGAAGGAAAGAGAGAGAGAGAGAGAGAGAGAGAGAGGGAGGGAGAGAGAGAGGGAGGGAGGGAGGGAGGGAGGAAAGAAGGAGCAAGCAAAGAGAATAAACAGCCAGCCAGGCCCACACAATAATTCCATTTCAAAGAGAAAACAAAAGTGAAGTCCAACAAGATAGCTCAGCAGCTAAAGGCACTTGCAGCAAGCCTGAAAACCTGAATCCAACTCCAGAAAGTTGTCCTGACTTCCACATGGACACAGAAGCAAAAATACATAAACACAATAAATAAATGTAAGGGAAAAAAATAAAACAAAAGCAAATAAATATGACCCCACTTCAATGAAACTTTTTCCATAAAACCACAGGGTGTGAATTCACACACCTACAATCCTAGCAATTAAGAGGTGGAAAATCAGAAGTCAAGGTCAGCCTGGACTACAAAAGATCCTTTTTCCAAAAGTAGTAAAATAAACCTAATACATGCTAATCTATCAAATAAATGTTGATTTAACACTTGAATACCTATTATGGACCAGATACTGGAGCTATCAAGGTGTGTATAGCAACAGTAGAGAAAGCTTTAATGAGATTACTCTAATTAAGGGTGTGAACTCACTTCCTGCCAAACCTGACAACCTGAATTGGAATCCCAGAACCTACATCACAGAAGGTGGGAACAGACTTCCAAGTTGTCCTCTGATTATATAAAAATATTTCAAAAACTCTACTTTAGACAGGCATGGTGGTGCACAACTCTGATCCTAGCTCTTAGGAGGCAGAGGCAAGCCAATCAGAGGCCAGCATAGTCTACCCAGAGAGTTTCAGGACAACTGGAACTATATGGAGAGACTGTCTCAAAAAAAAAGTTCCAAGGCCAGCCTGATATGCAGAGAAAATTCCAGGACAGAGCTACAGAGAGAAACTCTGTCTCAAAACAAACATACCAACAAAAAATCAGTAAGACTAAGACAATAAAGATTTATACTAAGGGCCACACCCATTAGGAAAAGTAATTTTGCTCCATGTTACAGAAATGACTTAAATGGCAATTGTAAAATACTTTATTCTCCAGGAAAACACCATAAGGTAGCAAAAGGCCATGAAAATGCTGTATATAGTTCTACTAGTTATCACGAAGTATGCAGTGGTGATATGAGCCTTTAATCCCAACACCTAGGAAACACAGACAGATGAATCTGAGTTCGGGGCCAGCCTGGTCTACAGAGTTCCACAGATCTACACAGGGAAACCTCAAGGGGAAAAAAAGGTTAGCATCTCTGACTTATACCTAATAGTGACATACAGCACTTCTACAATATTTTTTATTAATTTAATTATAAGATAATCCTAAATAAATAGCAATTTTTGCCAATGATCTACAGCTGACCAACAAGTTTAGCTGGACTTCGACAATGAAAAAGCAAAAAGAAAGAAAGAAAATCCTTAAACTTTACATTTACCAGCGCTGGAAAGATAGTTCTGCAGCTTAGAGCAGTGGCTGCTCTTCCAGAGGACCTGGGTTCAGTTCCCAGCACCCATGTGGCAGCTTACAACTGTCTTTCACTCCAATTCCAGGGAATCTGACACCCTCACACAGACGTACATGCAGGCAAAACACTAGTGCACATAAAATAAACTTTGCATTTATCTAACTGGGAGTAAGCTACATTGAAGATATCAATAAGCCAACAATCAAAGCTACAAAACATCCATAAATAAATAAATAACCTATCAGGGCATGGGACTCTACCTATGCAGCTATGAGGAAGCCAGTATGAAGTAAACCGTGTCTGTCAGTAAACACTTCCCCTCACCCCATGCTCTGTAAGCCTAATAAATTCACTGGTTCCCCAGAATGGAAAACTATTTTAAAAAAATAATAACCTACCCCTGACTGAACAAAACAGAACAATTTTCAATTTCTAATTATTTTGCAAACAATGTCTGAAGTAGTCTAAAGCCAAACAAATAAGGCCAAGAACACTTCTGGCTTTAAAAAAGTGTTGGGTCCAGCCAGACATAGTAGCACAAGCCTTTTAACCCAGCACTTGGGAGGCAGAGGCAAGTGGACCGACGGTCTCTTTTAAGTGGGACCCAGTCTTGTCTATGTAGCTAGTTTCAGGGCAACTGGGATTACAGAGTCCAAAATAGAAAAAAAGAAAACAAAAACATGTGTCGTACTTTCAGGTTTAAAGACAAAAGACTAAGGGAGGGACATTTCTGGCTTTCAAAAGTGTTGATACTTTCAGTTCCTCAAATGTCCCAAAGTGTTAAATCATCTTTTGGTGCTAAACCGTTTCTCTAGATTCCTATCGGAATTTCCTCCTTACACCCTCTAGTCTTCCACAGCAACCAGTCACTGCGCTGTTACAAGATGTTCCCTCGGGCTCAGACGTCCTCCCTAATTTAAAACTGATTGATCCTTTTTTATCAGCGCCGCGTCACCACCTCCCAAAAATAACTAAGCATAAATTAATGGCTCCGTTACCCAGCTTCTCAGAAAGTATTGGCTTTACTTCTCTGTACACATTCCTTTGATTTTCTAAGAGAATGCGCACAGATCTGTTTCCATATCAAACTGTCAAATTTCTGACATCCTTAGCTTGTTACCTCTCTCTAACACCGAGACACACACTTAGAAAGGACCTGTTTAGTGACTTAGTAGCCATGGTGTCAGCGTAAATTTTGGCTTCTAAATCAGAGGCCAAGAAACAGGGATTCAATCTCTCACACCCAAACTCCTTCCCGTCTTCTCTGGTTACTTCCTTATGGAACCCGGTTGCTTTTCAACATGTTTCTGGCTCTGTTTACTCTTGTGGGGCATAAAATGATAGACTACCCTGAAAACTTAGGCAACCTGCCTTTCTTTCTTTCTTACTCCTGATTCTACGACACTTAGCTCTCAAAGAAAAATATAAACATTACGCTAAAAGTGATTAAAGGAGTAAACTACCAGATTTTATGCCGGAATCATTTAGTGCAAGCACCATCAAAACAAGCGCCTGGAGATGCCTCTATCACGGATGTTTGGAGTAACAGGCCTGCGCTGAAGCGGCCTCCGTTAAGAGCGGCCCGAAAGCGGCTGCCGTCATTCAGGGCTTTCCAGGTGTAAACGGCCAACGACAGCGCCCAGGGAGCGAGAAAGACAGCCTCCCACGTCCACCTCCCCGCTCCCTTCCCCGGAGTCCTCCGGAGCAAGCCGCTCGAGCGAGGCCCTCCGGTCAGAGCAAGAGAACTCGGAAGCACCAACATCCAGCGCGGAACAAAGCACCGGTCCCGGAGTACGAGAGGACGCCATTACGCGGGCAGCGGCCTGCGCCGACGAGCCGAGCAGGCCCCGCCGCGCGGACTCGGCCCAGACCAGAGATGCCACGCGAAGACACCGAAAGCCAAGAGAGAGGGCAGCGGCTGTCTGGCTGCCGAGGTCGCGAGTGGGAAGCGAAAGGCCGCTTACCTTCGTGAGTCTTGGCGATCTTCGCCATTTTGTCCACTCGAACACACAGACGGAACTGGCGCTCCCAAGGACTTCCGCTCGCCGCCGCCGCCAGAAACAGAAGCTGCACTCTGAGCGTGCGCACCCGGGAATGCGCGCCGCACTGTGGCACGTAGTTCAACTGCCACCTATGTGAAATTGCGAGGTGCATGATGGGAATGGGAGGGGCCAGGGCGGGCTCCGGGCGGCTTCCTTAAAAAGCCAGCGCAGACGAGGCGGAAGGACTAAATGCTCTAGAGAGTGGCTACTCGCCAAGAGAAATGTATCCTATGCGGGCAATGGTGGGCACATGCCGATAATTCGAGCACTCGGAAGACAAGAGGCAGTTCGAGACCAGCCTAGTCTACAAAGAGAGTTCCCGAGAAGCCAGGGCTACACAGACAAACCCTGTCTCAAAAAAAAGCAAACGGAAAGGAAGGGAAGAGAAGGGAGGGAGGGAAAAAAGAAAAAGCAGATTATTCTAAGGGAGTTAAATGCTGGGGCGGGAGATGAAGTATATCCCAGCCCTCCAAAGGTGGCACAGGAAGATCCAGAGTCAGCCTCTGCAATATAACTAATTCGAAGACAACGTAGGCTCCCAGACTTAGTTCCCAGAAGCCTAGCTCAAAAGAAAGAGAAAAACAAAAAACACTTTTTCCCAGCACTCAGGAGGCAAAGGCAGGTGGATCTCTGTGAATATCAGGACAGACTGGTCTACAGAGCTAGTTCAGGACACCCAAGGCTACAAAGAAATCCTGTCTTGGAAAACAAAACCAAAAAAGGAACAAAATACCTGAGAGGTCAGATTGATATAAAACATGGCCTGGGGACATGAATAGAAACTGTACCCGGTGTGGCGAAAGCACATCTTTAATCCCAGCACTTAGGCAGAGATAAGCAGATGTCTACGAGTTTGAGGCCAGATCGAATTCCAGGACTGCCAGGGTTGCACAGAGATAACTTGTCGGAAAAAAAAAAAAAAAACAACTTCCAGATTCGGGACAGTGGAAAACAGAAAGGGCACCATTGGAAACTTAGGTTGACGACCCAAAGGTTAAGAGCTGGTTGCTCTTCCAGGGCACACATATGGTGCACATATATATATGCAGGCAAAATACTCATACACATAAAAAAAAATTTTAAATTACAGGATGGAGATCTGCAGTCTATCACATAAGAGATTTCTTGCAGCTGTGGTACAAAGAAGGGTGAACAGAGAGGGAGCACCATAGGCCCCCTAGGTAGTCTGTGTTTATATGCTTTTTAATCAGGTGTGGAGCAGAATTTGGCTCTTTTTGTTTGCTTGTTTGTTTCCTTGACAGTGTCTGACTGTGTATCTCTGGCTATCCTGGAACTTGCTCTGTAGACCAGGCTAGCCTCAGACTCAGAGATGGGCTTGCCTCTGCCTCCTGAATGCTAGGATTAAAGGTGTGTGCTACCCCAGGCCAGCTGTTTCTCCTTCTTGAATTAGATCTGGTAAGATGACTTTAGCTGCTTGGGTCATCTCAGATGACAGTAAGGACTTGACTGGATGAAACACAGGTTGAGGGAACCTGAGAAAGTCCCTGTGGCAAAAGAATTCCCTCAAAGCCAAGCCACTTTTGTTATCAGAGGTCCACAACAGTGAGAGGGCATGAGCCCTCTGTCAGCAGCTTACCCTGCGAAGCCCACCCAATGGGTTATCTGTGGCTCCCAAGGGGGGGTGGGAGGAAGTTAACCCAGTAGCCTCCCAATGAAGAAAGAGGTCTGGGTAATGAAGGAGTTTCTTTTGGGCAAGAGTCTGGGAATTAGCCCTCTAATGTGGAGGCACTCAGGTTATTTTGATGACTCTTATCCAGGTCCTCTCTCCCTAGCTGTCTACCCATTTAAGAATAACCATCTCCTATCCCCCTCACTAACTCAAATGTAGACCAAGCTAGCCTTGAACTCATAGAGATCTGCCTGTCTCTGCCTCCCCAGTGCTGATATTAAAGGCGTATGCCACCATGCCTGACAAACAATTTTTTTTTTTTTTTTGGATTTCTTCATTTTATTCTATGTGTATGGGTGTTTTATCAGAATGTGTGTGTGTAATCACATGTATGGCTGGTACCTGCTGAGGTCAGAAGAGGACATTGGATCCCCTAGAATAGGAGTTAGGAATGTCTGGGAACTACTAGCTGGGTGCTGGAAACTGAACCCTGATCATTGGCAAGAGCAGTGAGTGCTTTTGATCACTGAATCAACTATAGAATCAGCCTGCAGGAAAAAAGTCAGCATTAAAAAAAAGGCAAAACTGGTTGGCTGATTTGGTGTAAGACTGTGGGTTTTTTGTTGTTGTATTTTGGTTTGGTTTGTATGTTTTGTTTGTTCATTTGTTTGTTTTGTTTCCTTTTGTATTGCTTCTTCAGGTTTTTTGTTTGCCTGTTTTGAGATGTGGTCTCTCTTTGTAGCCCTGGCAGTCCTGGAACTCTACAAAGCCTAAGCTGGCCTTTAACTCACAGAGATCTATGAGCCTCTGCCTCACAACTGCTGCCGATTAAAGGCGTGTGTGTCACCACACCCAGCAGGATAGCGGTTTTAAAGTCCCTGGTGGAGAGAGAGGAAAGGAGGGGGGGGGGGGATAGGGAGAGGGAGGGAGAGAGAGACAGAGAGAGAGAGCGCCCTCCCTGCCCTCTATCCCATAGGCTGAGACTTTAGAGACTTCACACCAACATAGCCCCCTTCCCAAACACAGAGGCTGGTGACTGCTCCCCATTCTGGTCTTGGGCTCAGTCGCACAGCCAACTACTTATAACTCTCTAACTCTTAGAGCTGTGAGGAAAGCCTGTACCAGCCTCCCCCTAGGGAGAGCATCTGCGCCTCTAGCTTATCTCTAACACTGCTAGCGGTAAGCTCAGTGCAAATGGACCTCAAGGATTCCTTTTATCTTTTGAGACAATGTCTCACTGTGTAGCATTGACTAGACTGGCATTCTCTATGTAGACTAGGCTGGCCTCCAACACACAGAGTTCCCCCTGCCTCAGCCTCCAGAGTGCTGGGATTAAAGGAATATGCCACTACACCCACTTAATGATTTATATCTTAGATAGTGTTAATCCTGAGAGTCTTGAGAGAATCCACAATTCAGTTCCACAAATTTTGAGCCAAATTTGAATCAAGCTTTAATTAAATACTGGCCAGGAAGACAGATTCTGGCCAGGTTCACCACTGGGTTCCCAGGGAAAGTCAAAACTATAGGGCCAACATATTTCCCATCAGGTCTAATCAGGGCAAGCATATATCCGGACACACTTCCTGCCTACGTACCTCCTATCTACATCCAATCAAGGGCAAACTTACATCTTGATGTATTTCCTACCCTCGTACCTACCGCCTACATGTGATCAGCACATCATTGTAGTTGGGTCAAATTAACAGGTGACCTATTATCTCCCACCAACAGTGGCCTCCAGCATTTCAGGGAATATCTGTCCTTGGGCAAGAGACTACCAGGTTAGAGGCATTTTTGTTTCCTGGATATCTTAGGAATAGTAATTCAAAATTAAAACATAGCTTTGACTCTGATGTTGGCCATGATGAACTCTTATGTCTCTGGAAATGTAAGCCAAAATAAACTGTTTCATGAATTGCTTTGGTGATGGTATTTTACCACAGCAACAGAAAATTAAGTAATATAGGACTCCTAGAATTTAGAAGTCAGGTATGGTGGTTTAGATAAGGATGCCCCGGCACCCCAGGCTCATAGATTTGAATGCTTGGTCACCAGAGAGTGGCACTAATTGAAAGGATTAGGAAGTATGGCCTTATTAGAGGAAGTATGTCACTGGAAGTGGGTGGGCTTTGGGGCTTCAAAGACCAAGCCAGTCCCCATATCTCTTCCTGCTGCCTGTGGATCCATTTAGAACTCTCAGCTACTTCTTAAGCACCATCTCTGCCTGCACGCTGCCATGCTTCCCACCATGATGAGAATGGACTAAACCTCTGAAACTGTAAATTGTCAGAGACCAAAAAAGGCCTTGGCTTAATCGAGCCTTGACATATTCTACTAAGATGAAGAGTCTCAGACTTGACTTATTTTGCTAGTCATAGTGTCCCAGGCTCCACAGAGGACATTCCTTTGATTCCTTCCTGCCAGAGACTAGATTACCTTGTTTTGAATCTAGGGCCTTGCTCTTAATCAGATAGTCAGAGTGTCCTAGGCTTGGCTTGATTAGCAAGTCAAAGTGTTCCAGCTCCACAGCAGGCATTCCTTTAATTCCCAGTCTCACTGCCTCCAGCAAGGGATTAGACATCCTGTTTTTGACAGGCCTACAGCTCCAGGACAACAATGACACAGAACTATGTGTGACGTCTAGTTACCTTATGGAATTCCCCTTCCTCTGCCATTTCCCGCCCTAAAGTGTTTAAATATATGTAACAATAAAGATTGTTTGGGGGCTTGATCGGAATACCGTCTTGCCCTCACGCATGCTTTGTCTCCTGCCTCTTTCCACCGCCGACAGTTTCTCTCCACAGCACCAGAGTGTCCTGCAGGCAGGACGCTCCAGACCCAGTCACTAGCCTGTCCTGGAAGAGCTCTCCGGGACATGGCGGGATAGCAAGCTCTTTGAAGTAAATCTGCCCCAATTAAATGTTTTCTAAGAGTTGCTGTGACTCTTCACAGCACATAGTGTCTCTTCACAGCAGTAGAACACTGAGACAACAGTGACACGGCTCAACATGCTACATAAAGCTTCCTGTAACAGAGAGCTATCTGGCCTGCAATGCTGCTATAAAGGAGAGCCTGCTCTAAAGGCCTCATGAATGTAATAGGACTTTAATTTTCACTGGGTTTCTTTGCCACTCCCTAGGGCATGTGACTTTCCAAGGCATTAAATGTACTTAAGTTTTCTTGGGCTGATTAACATGTTTGAACAATGAAATTTTTGTTTTGTTTTGTTTTTTGTTTTTTGTTTTTCGAGACAGGGTTTCTCTGTGTAGCCCTAGCTGTCCTGGAACTCACTCTGTAGACCAGGCTGGCCTCGAACTCAGAAATCCACCCTGCCTCTGCCTCCCAAGTGCTGGGATTAAAGGTGTGCCCCACCACTGCCCGGCTGAACAATGAAATTAACTAGTAACACAATGACATTTGTCAACTAATATGATTTGTTACGGGGGACCTCAGCTTGGGCCACAGGGCTCCATAGCAAATTAGCGCCGGGACAAAGATACCCTCCCAGCAGCTTGGAAAAGCTGGGAGTGGGCCCAAGACGAGCTCCACAGCTCACCAGGAACTGCTCCAAACCTGGGAGACACAGGGACTGAGGTAGGCGGGCATAGAAACCCCCTGGATCCCAACGGCGGGCGGCTGAGGCAGAAGACTTCTCTGCCTGGGCCTCCAGGTTTCCATAGTCAAGCAGCACCGGGTGAAAATTTCTCTCCCAGGAGCGAGGAAAAGCCCCGAGTGGGGGCAAAACGAGCCCCAGCGCTCACCGATTCTGCCCGGTTTCCACGGGCCACAGAGACTGAGGGACAGGAACTTCCGCCGGCGGCGGGGACCTCAGCTTGGGCCACAGGGCTCCACAGCAAATTAGCACCAGGACACAGATACCCTCCCAGCAGCTTGGAAAAGCCAGGAGTGGGCCCAAGACAAGCTCCACAGCTCACCAGGAACTGCTCCGAACCTGGGAGACACAGGGACTAAGGTAGGCGGGCATAGAAACCCCCTGGAGGCAGAGACCTCTGCCTGGGCCACCAGGAGTCCATAGCCAACGAGCACCAGAAAAAGCGACCCTCCCAGGAGCTTGGGAAAGCAGTGAGTGGGGTTAAGGGGAGCAACACCTCTCACCTGGACCCGCCCGGATCCG
>CM052709.1:47543525-47577863 GCA_028551405.1 Uromys caudimaculatus
AGGTGGGAATATGGGGATGGGTGGGCGGGTAGGTGGGAGGAGGAATTCCCTCACAGAAGGGGGGAGGGGGAGGGGATAGGGGGTTTCCAAAGAGAAGACCCAGAAAAGGGGAAACATTGGAAAAGTAAATAAAGTATCAAAAATAAATAAAAAAAATATGATTTGTTACGTCACAAGGTTTCTTAAGAGAGAAATATACCAGGTATCAAAAGCAGAGGCAGGTGGATCTCTTCAAGTTCAAGGTCATCCTGATCTATATAGTGAGTCCAGGACAGCCAGGGCTATGTAGAGAGAGCTTGTTTTTAAAAACAAACAAGTGGGCTGGAGAGATGGCTCAGTGGTTAAAAGCACAGACTGCTCTTCCAGAGGTCCTGAGTTCAATTCCCAGCAACCACATAGTGGCTCATCAACCATCTGTAATGGGATCTGATGCCCTCTTCTGAAGACAGCTACAGTATACACATATACATAAAATAAATAAAATCTTTAAAAACAAACAAGTATGTGCGCATAAACACACACACACACACACACACACACACAAAACCAGAGACAAAAGGGCGTGGCAATAACAATGTTGTGATAGAGTATGTTAATGGAAGAGTTAACAACTTTTAAAAATTAAAATATAGGGGCTGCAGAGATGGCTCAGTAATTAATAGCTCAGATGTTCTTCTAGAGGATCTGGGTTCAATCTCCATCACCCACACGACAGCTGACAACCTGATGTGCTCTTCTAGCTTCTGAAAAACTAGGAACATACATTGGGTGCACAGACATACATGCGGGGAAAATACCTACACACATAAAATTAAAAAGGAGGCTGGTGAGATGGTTCAGAAGTTAAGAGCACTTGGCTGCTTTTCTAGAGGACCTGAGTTTGATTCCTACATAGTGGCTCACAAGTGTCTGCTATTCCAGTACAGAGGACCTTGTGCCTTCTCCTGGCCTCCTTAGGCACCAGGCATGCATGTGATACACAGATATCCATGCTGACAAAACACCCATACACATACATTTTTTAATTAAAAATCTTAAAAGCCAACAAAAGCTAGATGAGATTTTATCTCAAAAAAAAGAGAAAGAAAAAAGAAACAAACTACAATACAATAATTAAGTGTAAGTATTATTCAGCTCAAGAGAATATACACAGTAAACTTAAATCCTCTCTGTTGAAAATGGGAATGAACTCTTAGCCAGGCCCTGATGGCACAAACCTATAGTTCCAGCACTGGCAAGGTAGAGGCAGGAGGCAGCTTTAGTTACATAATGAGTTTGAGACCAGGCTGGACCACGTGACAGCAAACAAAGACCACAAAAGGACTCTTATCAGATCAACCCGATACTGCGTGCTCTAGATACTGCGTCTGGCGCAGGGCTTGCTACTTGGATGAATCTGTATCCTCCTCTGTGGTGGCTAAAGAGACTCCATTTTATGCTAGGTATCCATCTTGGTACCCACTGACGATTGTCTCTGACTCCAGTCCTTTGAAGATGACTTCCATGACCATGTATTTGTTATGCTATGACTGACTGGTTTTTTGGGTTCTGCAACCATATGGTGCAATCAAGGACCATTCTGAGGTTGCCTAGACTACCTAATCTTAACATAGCAGAATGGCTCCTGGTTTGTTTGTGCAGATACTCAAGGTCTTCTTGTGGGTTTCATCTTTAAAAATCCTTCCCTCACGCCCTTTCTCTTGGCAATCTCGAGTTTAGTGTCCTAATAGCAGCTAATCAATAAATCCTATCACTATCCTTGGATTGTCTACGGTCTTTTCCCAGGGATCAAAAAGAAGGCAATAGGCAAGGCCACTTGACCGTCACCTCAATACCTTCCAGCCCATTGTATGCAGTTAGGTTCTAACCGCATGAGGCCTCAAGGCTTTCTGGAGAAACTAGGGACACAGGCTATAAAATAGGAATAAGGAGGGTGTCCACCTATGCAGCGATGGGAAAGCTCTTAAATATATACTGGATAAAGGCTCCAGGTATTAACTAACCCCCACTTAGGAAAAAATCGTTACAGCAAAGGGTAAATATATTCATTACTGCTATGTTTCACTTTATTGAAATATTTTAATCAAAACAATTTGTATTTAATAGTTAGAAATCTATACATAGTACACATTGGTAATCTTAATTTGCTATTGCATGCTTATATGTTACTTGAAATCAATTCTTGTCCCCTTTTTAGACTAAGGAAACAGCAACAGGTCTCCAAGACATTCTGGATTGGGATGGATTTTTATATGATGATTTTTGTCCTAAAAATGAAAATTTTATATAAAAAGCATATGCTTAGTAAATAAAATATATTTAATAAGTAAGGCTTATAAACCCCGAAGGTCAACTCACGTTAACAATGACTGAGTTAAAAATATATGTCTAGCTTCTTTGTCATTACTAACTTTGTTAAGATTTTAACTATTTGGATAAACTGAGTCTTAAAAGAAATTGTAATATTCTCTAATTGGACACAATAAGAGAATTGGAAAAACAGGTTCCCAGTCTCTCCGGGCTACACTATGGTTTTGCAGGATTTCCAGTCCCTTTATTGACCGTATTTACACTTTTAAGTTTTATTTTACTGCCAGAGGACTTTCAATTACACAATTACATTTTCTTTTTTTTTTTTTTTTTTATTTTGGTTTTTCAAGACAGGGTTTCTCTGTGTAGCCCTGGCTGTCCTGGAACTCACTCTGTAGACCAGGCTGGCCTCGAACTCAGAAATCCACCTGCCTCTGCCTCCCAAGTGCTGGGATTAAAGGCCTGTGCCACCACTGCCCGGCCTCAATTACATTTTCAATTCCAATTTTTAAGACTAAAATTTAACAGAGATAAAACTGCAAAAATCCTAATTCTACAAAAGCTACTAACTATTAAAGATCATTAAGGCATGCAAGTTAATGGTCAATCACCTTATAAATGACAAGATTTTTTTTAATGTGCTCAAAACTATGCTTGTAATCATACTAAGTACAAATGTAATTCATTTTCAAGGATAAGCTTTATTTAGCTTCCTGTATATGTCTCAAGGTTAAACCTAAAGCAAGTAACTAAAAACGGGTAAAATTTATTTGTAATCTGGTATACTTATTAAACTAAGTGTTGGCCCTCAAAGTCCTAAGAGATCTGCTAAATATGGCATTAAAAGTGTTAAATGAAAAATGCTTCCCATGCTCCTAGCAGCAGCTTTGGGGTGTATAGAGACTATCTTGTGTGTCGTATAGATGCAACACCAGTCAATTAAAAAACCTATGGCATATGGGAAAGTGTGCCCTTCCCCTGGCCTTGAGCAGGCTGAATAGACCTTGGGCATATGTCACCGTTGGACCCTAACGACCCAGGAAGGACCCAGGTGGAGTCATCCGCCTTACACGTGCAGCTTCTTACAGGAACTTAGAAGAATGGACTGCCCTATGAGCTTGCTTTGCAACAAGATCCGGCTGAAACAAAGGATGGGTCTTGTGGGTTTTCCCTTTATAAGCTGGAGCTGCAGAATTAAACGTTGGGCCTTGATCAGAAACTTTTGTCTTGGCTTCATCCTTCTCTCCCACCCCATCGTCCCGTTTTCATTTCCAGCTCCCCTTTCAGGTAGGCCCAGTTCATCCATAGCTGCTGGAGAGCAACAGGAAAGGGTAGAATAGAAGGTGGAACATCCAGGAAGCAGAAAGAATTCTGGGATAGAGCCAGGGGCAGGACACTCCCATGGGAAGAAGTGAAGAGACAGATGCATGTTACCTGAGCACAGGTAACCAGCCTCATAGCAGAATGTTGGTTAGAAAAAATCAGATAATTTAAGTTACGATCTAGTCAGAGAAGAGCCCAGCTATATGGCCAAGGTATTTGTAAATATATTTTGATCTAAGCTGGGCAGTGGTGGCACACGCCTTTAATCCCAGCACTCGGGAGGCAGAGGCAGGTGGATTTGTGAGTTCAAGGCCAGCCTGGTCTAGAGTGAGCTCCAGGACAGCCAGGGCTATACAGAGAAATGCTGTTTGGAAAACCATATATATATATAATATATTAAATATATATATATTTAATCTGAGTCTTACTTCTGGGAGCATGGGGCTTGGACAAAGAACCACTACACTGAGGTCTCCTCCAAAGAAGACAGGACACAAACAATCCACCTGGATTGTGGTAACACTAACCACTGGGAAAATAACTGCCCCATGTCTCACCTGCCACCAGGTCTGTGCCCAACCTGAGGACAAGCAGGACATTGGAAAATTGACTGCCCCTCTTTGCCTCGCCAAGGTAGGGCAGTCTCTCCAGTTCCTCATCTATAGGAAAGTCTCCCCGGTCTTCCAATCTGGCAGCTGAAAGCTAATGCTGCTCAGTGTGTCAATGAAAGACTTAATGAAGTCCTGTATGACTTCTGAAGACCAATGACCTCTGTTCCCCAAACCACCAGTGACAATCCTAGGCTAAGTGTCCAAGTAAGTCTTTGTCATTTTAATTGATACAGAGACCATTTGGATTATTATTCTTTTTTTTTTTTTTTTTTTGGTTTTTCAAGACAGGGTTTCTCTGTGTAGCCCTGGCTGTCCTGGAACTCACTCTGTAGACCAGGTTGGCCTCGAACTCAGAAATCCGCCTGTCTCTGCCTCCCAAGTGCTGGGATTAAAGGTGTATTATTCGTCTTGATGACTAACTGTAGCTTTATTAATTCAACAGCAAGCACCCAGCTCTACCCCAATGGCTATAGCTGCCTGGTCAGTCCATTTCATGTGTAAAAATCAGGCTTGTTTTTTCTACAGCTACTAGGTCTCCTGATGAAAAAGATTCGTATAGAGTTTACTTTGCTGACAGGCTTCATATTAAAGAGATAAACTCACAAAACAGGTTTCGATGTAACTTTTACTATTTATTTATTTTTTTAAACTTACTTTTAAAATGACTGCTTTCAGTATTCCACCAACCATGTCTCATGATAAATAATTGGATTTAAAAAATGGATTTTAGGACTGGAGAGATGGCTCAGTGGTTAAGAGCAGTGGCTGCTCTTCCAGAGGTCCTGAGTTCAATTCCCAGCAACCACATGGTGGCTCACAACCATCTGTAATGGGATCTGATGCTATCTTCTGGTGTGTCTGAACACAGCTACAGTATACTCATATAAATAAAAATAAATAAATCTTTTTTTTTTTTTTTGGCTTTTCAAGACAAGGTTTCTCTGTGTAGCCCTGGCTGTCCTGGAACTCACTCTGTAGACCAGGCTGGCCTCGAACTCAGAAATCCACCTGCCTCTGCCTCCCAAGTGCTGGGATTAAAGGCGTGCGCCACCACTGCCCGGCAATAAATCTTTTAAAAAATTGAATTTCATAAAAGTTAGGAGAATCTAGGAAAATAATTTAGGATGCACGTTATAAAGGTCTAAAAATATAAACATTTAAGTACATTATGAGGGCCTAAGAAAGTAATTTAAGATATATCTATATCTATATATATGTAAAGTTATAAAAGCCTGAGGATAAGCTGTGAGAGCCTCAGAACGTGATTTAAGGTATATAAGCACAAATTATAAAGATCTGAGAAAATGCTATAAGATATATTAAAAAAAATAAATGTTTCAGATTACCTCTCACTATGCTATTGATTTCAAAAGTTCAGAGTTTTAACATTAATCAGTGGAGTTCTGATAAGCTATTAATCTAGCCTGGGTTTGTGTCAACTTGACTCAAGCTGGAGTTATCACAGAGAAAGGAGTTTCAGTTGAGAAAATGCCTCCATGAGATCCAGCGGTAAGGCATTTTCTCAATTAGTGATCAAGGGGGGAGGGCCCCTTGTGGGTGGTACCATCTGTGGGCTGGTAGTCTTGGGGTCTATAAGAAAGCAGGCTGAGCAAGCCAGGAGAAGCAAGCCAGTAAGCAGCATCCCTCCATGGCCTCTGCATCAGCTCCTGCTTCCCGACCTGCTTGAGTTCCAGTCCTGACTTCCTCTGGTGATGAACAGCAGCATGGAAGTGTAAGCCGAATAAACCCTTTCCTCCCCAACTTGCATCTTGGTCCTGATGTTTGTGCAGGAATAGAAACCCTGACTAAGACACTGGGTAAAGAACTGATTACTAATCAATCAAGACTCAAATTTTTAAATTTCCTTTGGTTGTTTTCTAAATATAGACTTAAGCATACGTCTTATTACTCCACAGGAAAACCAACAGAGTTAACTAACCTGCACCCTTGGGAGCTCTCAGAGACTGAACCACCAAGCAAAGAACATACACGGGCTGGACAGAGCCACCCATACCCTGTCCCCAGCACATATGTAGTAGATGTGAAGCTCAGTCTTCATTTTTGTGCCCCCAAAACTTGAGCTAAGGCTGTCCCTAAAGCTGTTGCCTGTCTGTGGAATCCGGTCCCCAAAAGGGCTGCCTTATCTGGCCTCAGTGGAAGAGGATATGCCTAACCCTGCAGAGACTTGATGCTAGAGGGTCAGGGGATACCTGGGAGCCCACCTTCTCAGAGGAGAAGGGGGGGAGAGACTGTGTGAGGGGAAGATGGGGGCAGCAATTGGGATGTAAAAAAAATAATAAATATAAAAATTTTAAAAAAAAAGACCGTTTCTCATTGAGGCTTCTTCCAGCAGCTGATGGAAACAGAGGCAAAGACTCACAGCCAAACATTAGGCAGAACCCAGGGAGTCCCTAAGGAAGAGGAAGAGAAAGGATTGTAGGAGCCAGAAGGAACAAGGACACCGGAACACAGCCCACAGGGTTCATGTGGGGTTCACAGAGACTGAAGGAACGAGCGTGGAGCCTCCATGGTTTGTGCTAGGTCCTCTGCATACACACTGTGATTGTTTAGCTTGGGGTTTGTGGGACTCCAGATAGTGAAAGGGGGGGTCTCTGACACTTTTGCCTGCTCTTGCCACACTTTTCCTCCTGTTGGGTTGCCTTGTCCAGCCTTGATATAAGGGCTTGTGCCTTGTCTTGTTCTATCTTATGCTGTGTTCAGTCGATATCCCTGGAAGGCCTGCTCTTTTCTGAAGGGGATCGGAGGAGAATCTGGGAGGAGAGAGGAGATGGGGTGGGTACTGAGAGAAGTGGAGAGATTGGAGGCTGCAGTTGGGATGTGTTGTATGAGAGAAGAATAACTAAAAAGAAAAAAAAAGAATACTTCTCATTATGCTGAAAACATCTCTGTCCAATCTATATCCATCCAACCCTCTGGAAAGAGGGAAGAGGAAAGACTGTCTCAAGCAAGATCATAGATACACTTAGTATAGCAAAAGTTGTATTTTATTATGATGAGGGTCATTACACAATGTTCACACTTTAAATTTGTAACTACAGCCCCTAGGCCTATTTTTCCAAGGCTATTCACCTATGTGATGTATTTTAGCTGAAGGTCAGATTAAGCTTTTAATAGAAGTCTTTGATGTGGATCCTGGGGGAGACCCTCCAGCCACAGGGCAGCTCAAGATGGAGTCTCTCCAGACATGCAGAGCAGAGACTTGCTCTTGGTCTCTGCTTATATACGGTCCAGTGGGTGTGGCTCTAGAACTATGTCTGGTTATCTTGAGTGAGTGATAGCACTGAATTCTGGTTCTCAGATCTGGCTTTTGGTGAGGTGGGGATCCTGACCAAGCTATCTTTAAATTTCTAAAAGGCTTTTTCTTTTTTACTATGCTCATAGCCACGGAGCAAATAGAGGTGGCATCTCTCCAAGTGTACAGAGTACAGCATTGGGGCCGGGCAGTGGTGGCGCACGCCTTTAATCCCAGCACTTGGGAAGCAGAGGCAGGTGGATTTCTGAGTTCGAGGCCAGCCTGGTCAACAGAGTGAGTTCCAGGTTCTTCACAGAGAAACCCTGTCTCGAAAAACCAAAAACCAAAAAAAAAAAAAAAAAAAAAAAAAAAAAAAAAAAAAAAAAAAAAAAAAAAAAAAAACACAGAGTACAGCATTGGTTTTAGCCTCTGCTTATGTTATCCAGTGGGCATCGTGAGGTTCTAAAACCATGTCTGGTTATCTTAAATAAGTCATGTCCCTAAGTTCTAATTATCAGGTGCAGCCTTGGGTATAGTATAAATCCTAATTAAGCTATTTTTATGTATCTAAAAGGCATTTTTACTATGCTTATTAAAAAGTGTTCAGGTTTTTAACCCTAAATCATTTTAGGTCCCCAAACTTTACTTTGACTCAATGTTATGAGTTGACTCCAGCTTCTTCCAAACAACTATTAACTGCTTTTTCTACAGTGAAGATTTCAGCACAGATTACAAATGATGAAATGCTAATATATCTATAATTTTTATCTTGTTTTATAAACTTAAAATTTTTCATGTAAGCTTCAGGGGTTTGTGACTTGGATCCACTGTTACAAGTCAAACAAACTCCAGATAAGCATTCCTACCGTGTAAGTCAACAGCCTAAGCCTCCTTGCCCTTTGCCTATTGCTGAGGTTGACCTCTCTACTCCCCTATGATCTTAAGACTTCTTCCACTGTCCCAACTACCAGAAGCCAAAAGTTTCAGATGTACACCCAAGATAAAGATTTTCCCCTACTCTCCTTAATCTCCTTCTGCTTTTTTTTTTTTTTTTTTTGGTTTTTCAAGACAGGGTTTCTCTGTGTAGCCCTGGCTGTCCTGGAACTCACTCCGTAGACCAGGCTGGCCTACGACCTCAGAAATCCGCCTGCCTCTGCCTCCCTAGTGCTGGGATTAAAGGCGTGCGCCACCACTGCTGCCTTTAGTCTATGTCTGTCCCTAGTAGATTTTTCAATCAACTATTCCAAACACACTAGCCTCAGGTGGTCCTTTGAAACTGAGAAGCCCTGGACCTGCTGAAAGCCTATTGTGATTGTTTGAATATGCTTGGCCCATGGGAAGTGCAATATTAGGAGGTGTGCCCTTATTGGAGGAGGTGTGTCATAGTGGAGGCAGGGCTTTGTGGTTTCATATATATGCTCAAGTCTGACCAGTGAGATCCACACCATCCTTCTGACAGCCTGCAGAAGATGATATCCTTCTGGCTGTCCTCAGATCAAGATATAGAACTCTTGCTCCTTCTCCAGCACCATGTCTACCTGCAGGCTACCAAGCTTCCTGCCATGATCATAATGGACTGAATCTCTGAAACTGTAAGCCAGTCCCAATTAAATGTTTTCTTTTATAAGAGTTGCTGTGGTCGTGGTTTCTCTTCAAAGCAATAAATCCCAAACTAAGACACCTATGTAAATCAGATGCTTCTGATGAAATGTCCTACCAACTTAAGCCCCAGCTTCAGAGCAGCCAGACTCCTCCAAAGATACCTGCACTTCCCTAACCCTAGGTGGTACAAAAGAACCCGGGCAGCAAACCAGATGTACCCTGCCCTGTCAGCATTCCAGCCTTCCTCAGCCCCTAACAGCAATGTCCTAATTTCAGCTGAGAAACAGCTACAAAAACAAAAGTTTAGAATGTTAGGTCCAAAGGGTCATGGTGTCTCTTCACAGCAATAAACTTTAACTAAGACATATGACAGCAGCAAGCAATAATGAATAATCTGAAGTAAACTCACTCCTATCTGCTACACCTGGGAGGGCTAGAAAAACACATTCCAAGAACAATCTTTGTTTTGAAGAAACTGAGGTCACAAGAGTCTTGCTTTCTTGGAGTGTTCTCAAAAGCATTCAGAATTCTCCTTGAAGAACTCCATTCTTGGAAGTTGTTCTGACAAAACACTATAGATACCATGGACCCAAAAATGAAATCTCCCAGTTCATCCCCATAGAGTCAGCAGGGAATGAAATGGATTAAAATTCTCTCCTGTCACTTCTGGATGTTACCATATGCCCTTGTATCATAAACTTCCCCTGATCCCAAGCCCAGAAAACCTAAACTACACCTATATCTCTTCTGCCCAACTATTGGTTGTCAGCATCTTTATTTACCAATTAGAAATAACTTAGGGACAGGCACTCGGTATCTTATGAGTGGACTCTCTCATCTCTGGGGAAACCAGTCTTGGGGGGCACCAAATATTAGAATACAAGCACCATTAGGCCAACCCACTACACCATGACCATCTACTTGTTATGATTATGTGTTTTAGCTTCTACAATTATGTGCTTTTGCAGACAGTCAAGGACTATTTTGAAGTTGCTTTGACTACTTAATCTTGGCAACGTAGACAGCTCCTGACTTACTGGTACAGATACTCAAGGTCTTCTGGTGGTTTTCACTTTTAAAAACGCTTCCCTAACCCCACCCCCTTGCATGGAATCTCTAATTTGACTCAGAGAGTGTTGTCCTGCTAGCAGCTAATCAATACATCTTTTCATTATATTGGATTGAGTTTATGATCTTTTTCCAGGGATCACAAACTACACAAGACCTCTAAGGTGGAGTAGCACAACTGAAGTTGGTGTGGACATGATGGGTACCTCATCCCTGTGATCTTAGCTTTAAAAGCATAAAGGCATTATTCTCTGCCACGTTTTGTAAAATAGGATAATGCCTCATATTTTCTGCCTTGGTTAGGCTTGGATAAGCAGCATCTTGGTAATCTTCCCTATAACCTTACTTCTTATTCTAGGCCAAAGAAGTGATGTGGGAGTTTGGCCATTCTTTGAATATATTTATTCTGATTATACATTTGAAGTCTTGGGGAAAAATAGGTACACTATAAACTACATCTAGGCCAGGATTTCATTTAAGAGCTGGCTTCTGGAAGAGCAGTCAGTGCTACTAACCACTGAGCCATTTCTCCAGCCCTGTGTACCCTCATTCTTAGGGGATATTATGACTCCTCAGACATCTCAATTGATTACTATCAGTTGAGACCCTGTGTTCAACAGTCTTTAAAATATTTAGTATTCACCTTTCACCAATGTGCCGTTACTAGAGCAAATGGCAGGTCTCTTTGGAGAAATACTTTGAGAATTATCACTATGTTCTTATTGTATTGCCATGTGGTCCTTCCTCCTGTGGGCTCCGCTTTCCGTTAAGTCACATGGTCTAAAACCAAATGGCTCTAGTTTTGAAAAGTAGCTGGGACTAAGTAGCTTAGCCAAAAGATCACCATTTAAAAAACAAAAAACTGGTGGGGCTGGAGAGATAGCTCACCAGTTAAAAGCACTGGCTGCTCTTCCAGACATCCTGAGTTCAATTCCCAGCAAACACATGGTGGCTCACAACCATCTGTAATGGGATTTGATACTTCTGCTGGTGTGACAGTGACAGTGTACTCATATACATTAAATAAATAGAATATCTTGTATATTTTATGTATGCCTATAGGATAGGGTAGAATAGAAGGTGGGACATCTGGCAGGCAGAACAAATGTTAGGAAAGAGCCAGGCATGGGAGATTCACCCAGGAAGATGTGATGAGACAGACACATGGTACCTGAACACAGGTAACCAGCCACATAGCAGAATGTAGATTAGAGTAAATTATATAATTCAAGTTATGATCTAGTCAGAGAAGAGCCTAGCTATATGGCCAAGGTATTTGTAAATATATTTTGAATCTGAGTCTGGGGAGCATGGGGCTCGGAGGTAGAGCCAGACCAAACTACTACAAAGGGAATAGGTACTATTCTAAGCATCTTCTATTTTGTTAATTGAATAGATTGAGCAGTACTTTTGGAGGTTTCCCCTCAGTCATGCTGTGTGGAATGTGTGTGCATCTGTGAAGTTCTACTGGCTTTGCACAGTTTCCTAACTAGGGCAACAAAGGGATAGCAAAAAGATACACTGAACTTTTGGAATGGGAACAGCATAAGGGTAAGAGGTAGTTGCTAGAGTTTCCCAGTGTCTTAGTCAGGGTTTCTATTCCTTGACAAACATCATGACTAAGAAGCAAGTTGAGGAGGAAAGGGTTTATTGAGCTTACACTTCCATGCTGCTGTTCATCACCAGAGGAAGTCATGACTGGAGCTCAAGCAGGTCAAGGAGCAGGAGCTGATGCAGAGGCCATGGAGAAATGTAACTTACTGGCTTGCTTCTCCTGGCTTGCTCAGCTGCCTTTCTTACAGGGACCAAGACTACCAGCCCACAGATGGTACCACCCACAAGGGGCCCTCCCCCCTTGATCACTAATTGAGAAAATGCCTTACAGCTGGATTTCATGGAGGCATTTTCTCAACTGAAACTCCTTTCTCTGTGATAACTCCAGCCTGTATCAAGTTGACACAAAACCAGCCAGTACATCTGGTATCATGGTGAATCTGCAAGGATTTGCCACCAGAGGGATCAGATTTTAATAAGTATTACAAGATTATGTTTTTGTTGTTACACCCAGCAATTGAGTTAGTGTTGTTTCTGAACTAAGTTTGTGTTGTGTTTTCCTTCACGAGGTGGCTTGTCTGGGTTCAAGAGAGAAAGGTACGGAGGCAAAGTGTGGGTTTGCCTGATGTGCACTACAAAGACCATGGGGGATTTGAAGCATAGGGCTGGTGTGGTAGGGACCCACCAGTGGGAACCTAGCAAGCTGGGTAGAGAGATTTTGGAGCTTTGAGTCAGTCTCCACAAGATTAAAAACAGGTCGACCACTGCCTGCCAGTGCATGGCCAGCCAGCCCCACGGAGCAGAGAGAACCAGGATGAAGCGCAGGAACTTGCAGGCTCCTTTTTTAAGATTTCCCACAACAGGTGGCAAACCAACATGTTGGGCAAGAATCCACTAGAAATTTAAGATTATTAGCCTAAGAGTTAGAGTTTTATTTTTTTTTAAGGGAGTAGTTGGGTAGTGCTGATAAGCCATGTGAACTCAAGCTCAGGAATGGAAACAAAGCAGGCTGTGAGGTCCCCTGCTCTGGGGAATTGCAGGCTGCTCTGAGTCAGGAGAAGAATGAAGTTACCTACTTCTTAGGGCCGAGATGGATTGAACTGTGAATGTATAAAATTAGGATTACTTGCTTTTAGGAGTTATATACAGATTTTGTCTGAATCATGAGGGGAATTTTGCCAGTGGTTTGCAACTAGGATAGGGAAAATAAGTCATTAACTCCAAGTAGAGAAGGCAGGGATAATCATTGCCTGCTTCCTATAGGCAGATATTAGAGTTTGAATTAATTGGTTTTTTTGTTTTGTTTTTTTGTTTTGTTTTGTTTTGTCTTTTTGGGTTTTTTTTTTTTTTTTTTTTTTTTTTTTTTTTTTTTTTTTGGTTTTTCAAGTCAGTGTTTCTCTGTGTAGCCCTGGCTGTCCTTGAACTCACTCTGTAGACCAGGCTGCCCTCGAACTCAGAAATCCACCTGCCTCTGCCTCCCAAGTGCTGGGATTAAAGGCATGCGCCACCACTGCCCGGCCGAATTAATTGTTTTAAAGATGGTATAAAGATATATTGCTCTATTACATCTTACAGGATACTTAAGTTCTGTCTAACCTGGGCTCCAAGGGGATTCTGGGTTAAATCCTGCTTTGACTAGCTTCCTACTTATAAGCAGGTATAGATAGAAGTGTGAATTAATTGCTTTAAAGATAGTATAAAGATATATTGCTCTAATACGCCTCACAAGATACTCAAGTTCTGTTTAACATAGGCTCCACAAGAATCTTGGGTTATTCTCCTGCTTGGCAAAATAGAAAAGACCTAAGAATAGGCATATATAGTATTTTAGTTTACTTCATTTGTTTTGGATTATTTTAACTTTCAAAATGAGTGTGATTGTGAGTTTTGTGGTTATATTATTCCTCTGGGAGAGAGGTCAGTATAAAGGTTTTTCTGGTTAATGGCTCAAGGATATGCTAATTTGGGAAAAAAAGTTTTGTCTTTGCATTTTTATAAAAGCCGATTAGTGTTTATACACCTTCCAGAGTAATATGGATCAGATTTGATAGAGGATGACTCCCCCCCCAGAGAATTAGATTCCAGTGAATCAAACAAAAAAGTTATCTTGATGATACTAAAATTTTCTTTTGAGATTTGTATATTATAGAATATACAGCCTTGGTGAGTCTCATTATCAGACATGCTGAACTGACCTGCTTGAACTCCTGATGTCTTGGACTTTCAGCCTGATCCAGTCAGGACACAGGCATCAGAGAATAAATCAATCGTTGGAGTGGCCTTCTTAAGGCCAACCAACTCCCCTATTTTCCCTACCCTTCCACCCTCCCCTTCAAAATATCTCAATTCCTATATTCAGCTTGAAGAAGTTATGAAGAGTCGTCATCCCAGTTCCCTGGGCTTCGGGGTTGGAGGTGGTTATCATAGGTTGTCTTTCTAGGGAATTTAGAAATGGTCATAATTGGAACAGGGAGGAAATAGCTAGAATTGATTGTATAGTCATAATCTCTATTGGTAGAAATCTTTATAACTGTTACTAGGTTGAAGTCATAATTTCTTATTTTGGTACAGAATTTATTTTGATGCAAAATCAAGGTTTTCATTGGTATAAATTTCTTTGATTGATACTAAAATTTTAAAAGTACAGGGCTTAGACACAGTCCTTCTATAACTGTTATTATAAACTGATCTGAGATGATCAAGCCTGTGAGTTAAGGGCAAATAGGAAATTCATGGCTCTGAGTTTATTGTTAGGGTGTTTTCAGATATTTTAATTAGAAATAGCTGAGAGTAGTTAACAGAGAACAGTCCAGATTACTTTATGTAGATAGTTGGTTTTCAAAAACATCAAAAATCCACAGAATGTGACATTTAATATTATTTATTCATTTGTTGTTGAGACAAATCTGCTCCTGACAGTATTCTTTTTCTTGGATTCAAAGAAGAAATTGAGCATCAGTGGAGTTGCTCCAGTTGTGGCAAGACAGCCACTAGGCAAGAATTGCCTCACTTCATCTACAGACATAATACTGTCTAGAAAATGGACACAATTTACAGGTTAGGATAGCTTAGTTCTGCTGAGACAGAATAGGTTAGTCCTTAATTTCCTGTTTCTCTAAGGTCTGTCAGATGATCCTGGGCCAGAAGGCTGAAGACAGATGCTCGAACTTCCTGACCTACTGGGGCTGTATAGGTAGACAGCTATCTCTACAATTTGTCTCAGTTCTGGAAGACATGTTAGGCTTCCTATATATTTTCAATTTATGTTGGTCATTCTCAGATTTCTGATGGGGTTGAAGACTTATATTCTCATAGCCAACCCAGGCTATTTACATTGAGAGAACAGATTTGACAGGATGGTTTTCAGATGTCATACAATCTAAAGCCAGGACAGATGAATTATAAGTCTTTTAGTTAGGACAGATGACATTGTTCTATCTTAATGACAAAGATGATGGACTGGGTGTTAGGTCTATCTTATACGTTATAAATTACAAAATGGTAATGGTTGTGTTCAATTTATATCTGAGATAAAAGGTTTTTTTTTATTTAAACAGAAATGGTGATATGTGACAGGATTTTCCCTGTCCAATCACATTAAAATATTAGTGCAGCAGGAGGCCTATGATTGGACAGGGAAAGGGGAGAGGAACCTAAACCAGCGTGGCTTTAAATATCCACAGGTAGTTATGATATCATGAAGGTTAGAATAATTGGAATAATTTGTCTAATCTAGGTGGGCAGCTTTTATCATTATCAATTGGTTCTGAAATTATTGTATTGACATCTTGTAAATTGAGAATTTATTGATACATAAATCTGACTTGCTAATTAGAAACTTCTAGAGTCTTGTTTATACCAGGTAAATGGGTGTTGTGGCTGCTGACTATGGGATGGACGGTCGTTGCATGTAGCTGGTGTGGCATCAAAGGGAACTCAGGAGCTCCAGAAAACTCTCCCACCAGAGAGTTGGCTTGCTTCCTCTGGCTTGCTCAGCTTGCTTTCTTATAGAACCCCGGACTACCAGCCCAGGGATGGCACCACCCACATTGGGCCCTCCCCCCTTGATCACTAATTGAGAAAATGCCTTACAGCTGGATCTCATGGAGGCATTTTCTCAACTGAAGCTCCTTTCTCTGTGATAACTGCAGCTTGTGTCAAGTTGACACAAAACCAGCCAGTACAAACATGAATATTAGACAAGTCAAGTCCCCTACCACATTTGAATACCCCAACCAATGGGAGCAGGATAAATGTACAACAAAGACATGTTCTTAAGGAAATTTCATATCCCTAAATCCTGATTGATGAAACAACTTGGCACAGATGTTTGTGGATTTGGGGTTTAAAAAACCTAGTAGGATCTCACTTTGGAGTCATGGTTCAGTTCCTGAACCTGGACCATAGCCATAGGTGACCAGTCCTGGGACCTATGCTCAATAAACTATCCCTGACTGACTTAGATCAGTGTTTGTGTAGTTTGTGAGGCAATTTCTGGACCCCCCACATTAAGGATGGGAAATATCACTACAGGGCATTAGGATCCTGTAGAGTACACATTAGAGGGCTTGAAAATAGAGCAAAAAATAGAAAGATATATGATTCAATTGAGATTGAGATAATACCAATTATAGTTACTATCAGTCTGGTAACTCATATTTAATCCTTAATATCCATAGTGGCTTTTGGTGCCAAATATGAAAAATGGTTTGATAATTGTGCCAAATGTGAAAAGTGGATTGATAAGATATAAGCCTTAGAAAGACTTAAAGGTAAAAATAAGAAAAAAACTCAGACAAAGACAGAAGAATTTAGTTAAGAAACTACTGTGACACTACATGATGAAACTGAAGAGAGGCCCAACATTGTTAGAAAACCAACCTTAGTTTATCTAGTTAATATACAAAACTTACCAGCAGACTATAGGCATCCACAAAGTTATGAAGGAGTTAAATGGAGTCCTATAGACATATTAGATTTAAGAAGATTTAAGGAAGCAATCATTTCATATGATATGCACTCACACTATGTGAAATAGATATTAAATTGATTGGCAACTGAGAAGAGAATTATTCCCCAAGACTGGAAATATTTGGTAACAGCAATATTGGAAGTTGGTCCTGTTACAATGGTGGAAAGAAGAAGCCAGGGACTTAGGACAATGAAATAGAGCTAGAGGTATTAATATTTCCCAGGATTAGTTGCTAGGTGAAGGTCAATATGCTGAGCTACAAAGACAGCTTGAATTTGATGATCATAACATTGGAACTTTGTAGTTTAGCAGTTTTAAATGCTTGGGAAGGTTAAAGAATCAGGAAAGAGATCTGAGTCGTTTTCTAAAATTATACAAGGCCCAAAAGAAACCTTCACTGTTTTTTTTTTTTGTTTGTTTGTTTTTTTTGTTTTTTTTTTTTTGCAAAGATTGACTTCAGCTGTAAATAGAATACTATCAGATTCAGAAGTCAAACCAATATTTGGACATTTGGCTTTTGAAAATGCTAATTCAGAATACAAAAGGGTGATGAGGCCTTTAAAGGCAAGATCAGCACCAATAGATGAACGGATTATAGATGTGGCTGATATTGGCTCTCGTGTTTATGATGCTTCTCTGATAGGAGAAGTAATTTCTTTTTTTTTTTTAAATTTATTTATTTATTTATTTATTATATGTAAGTACACTGTAGCTGTCTTCAGACGCCCCAGAAGAGGGCATCAGATCTCATTACGGATGGTTGTGAGCCATCATGTGGTTGCTGGGATTTGAACTCATGACCTTCGGAAGAGCAGTCGGCGCTCTTAACCGCTGAGCCATCTCTCCAGCCCCAGGAGAAGTAATTTCTAAAAGTTTTAAGAAAAATCAAAATTTCAGTTGTTTTAATTGTGGTAATCCAGGTTATTGAAACGAGATTGTAGGTAAGGCATTCCTAGAAAGGATGTGTTTTCTAGAGATAATCCAAAAAGAAGGTCCCAGCCTTCTGAATTATTCAGAAAATGTAGCCAAAAGGACAGCATTGTACTAATGAATGAAGATCAACAAGGGACAGGCAAGATAACTCTTTGTTATTGGGAAATGTTATTGCATGCCCCAATATAAAATTTGATTCACTCATTCCCTGTCTGCTTTGGAGAAACTTATCCACAGAGAAATTAAAAGATTTAAGGCCTGTTGTTAAAAACAGCACTGCTCTGGATATAATAAAGAACAGAACAGCTTTAGTAGATAAAATAAAAAATTCAGAAGAGACCAGAAAACAAGTGTTTTGGAAACTGCCATAAATGCTCAGGTACCAAAGCTAAAAATACAAATAAATGGCACTGAAATTGAAGATTAAGTAGACACAGGAGCAAATGTAATGATAATTTCACCAAAATCTTGGCCTCATCAGGAAGTAAATATTCAGCTTCTAGAGATTGGAACTTTATCTCAGGTGAAACAAAATGTGAGATGGGTGAAGTGTATAGAGCCAGAGGACAAACAGGAAAATTAAAACCATATGTGGCTAATACAGCCATGAATTCATGGGGACGTGATTTGTTGCAGCAATAGAAACACAGGTTAACATTCCTTCAATCTCAGAAACAAATCGTATAATAAAGAATGCTTCTGAGAAAAATATTAAAATGCAAGAACAATCATGGACCATTCAAGTTGTACATAAGCAGAACACAACAGCAGTTGGTCTTTCAAAAATACCAACTAAGCCGGGCAATTGTGGTGCACGCCTTTAATCCCAGCACTTGGGAGGCAGAGGCAGGTGGATTTCTGAGTTCGAGGACAGCCTGGTCTACAGAGTGAGTTCAAGGACAGCCAGGGCTACACAGAGAAACCCTGTCTCGAAAAAAAAAAAAAGAAAGAAAGAAAGAAAAAAAAAAAAGACAGCTGGTACAGGGGCAGCTAAATGTTCAAATTACTGAAGAATCAACCAGACCTTGGAATTCTATTTGTCATTAAAAACAAATATGGAAAATGGAGAACAGATTTAAGAGCCATTAAATAAGGTAATTCAGCTGATGGGCTCTTTACAACCTGGAATCCCTTGCCTTCTTTCTTACCTAAGGAATGGTCTATTATAGTAATTGACTTAAGAGACTGTTTTTTTTTTTTACCATACCTTTACAAAAACAGGATAAAGAAAAGCTTGCCTTCATAGTGCCTATTTATAAAAATGCTCAACCAGTTAAAAGGTATTACTGGAAAGTTCTTCCACATGGAATGTTAAATTGTCCAATACCATGTCAATATTTTGTATAACAGCCAATAGAAATACTTCATAAACAGTTCGTGTTAAGGCCTAGGTAAAATGTTAAGGTCTAGGTAACTGCTACCTATCCAGCCTGCTATTTTGTGTTGTTACTAATGGCATAAAAAAACTTTTTTATGTGCTATTACTAGTTGATTGTGTACTCTGTTATGTGTTCTTGGTAACCAATCACAATAGAAGTCAGAACTGCTTTGTATAGTTAGCCACAATAAATTTGGACTTGAACTAACTGCCAGGTAGTGCTTCCTGAACCTGTATATGAGCTTTTATGGTGTTTGATTTTATAAGTGGCCTCTGGGATGCACCCCAATATAAGAGAGACATCTATACCAATATAAGAAGCTATTTGGAGTAAGACTTCCATTTTGAGTAGGGGGTCAAATAAAGTTTAATTTCCCAAGACCTCCCTGGGAACTAACATCCTAGTTGGCAAGTTCAGACATGAATGTTAGGCAAGGCGAGTCCCCTGCCACAGCTGAATACTCCAACCAATGGGAGCAGGATAAGTGCCCAACAAAGACATGTTTCTAAGGAAATCCCCTATCCCTAAATCCTAATTGGTGAAATAAATTGGTACAGATATTTGTGGATCTTAGACTTTAAAACTCTATAGGAGTCTAGTTGGGTGTCTCAGTCAGCTTCTGAGTCTGACCTTCAGCCCTGATTGATCAGTCCTGGGGCAAATGTTGAATAAACCATCCCTGTCTGATGGATATTGGTGTCTGTGTGGTTTGTGAGTTGATTCCTGAACCCCAACCATTTCCTTATCTAAAATTTATCATTATTTGGATGATATCTTATTGGCTGATTCAGGCAGATACCTTAGGGGGGGAAATATTTGATGAAGTAAAGATAGTTTTACTTTGCTGGGGATTAAAAATTGCTCTTGAAAAAATACAAAGATGAGATTTTATCATTTATCTAGAATATAAAACAGGTCTACAGAAAATTTGACCACAGAAAGTACTAATCAGCAGAGATCAATTACAAAGTCTTAATGATTTTTCAAAAATTGCCTGGAGATATTAACTGGCTATGGCCAACTCAAGAGCTAAGTAATTTATTTCAAACCTTACAAGGTGATAAGGACTTATATAACCCAAGAAAATTATCAGCTGAGGCTGAGAGAGAATTGACTCTGGTAGAAAAGAAATTACAGAATACACCACACCATAGATACATATTCAGAATTTCAATGGGCAACTGCTTTAAGTTCTGAAAAAGCTGACTCTGTAATTGTTGTGGATAGCCCTGGGGCTTTTTTGTATTCTAATTCTGCCCTCATGGGAGGGGCTTCAGAGAAGGAGTGAGTTATACCTGTGACTTCTTGTGAACCAATCCCCTAATGAATAAAAGAGCCAATCACTGGGCGCATAAGGAGGGACTTCCAGGTTGGAGGAGAAGAGAGGAGCAGGAGAGAGGGACAGTCCTTTTGGCAAGGGGAGAGCAGATAGGTAAGATGTAGCTGGTAGAGTCTCCTGGTATCATGGCGGATCCGAAAGGATTCACCGCCAGAGGAATCAGACCTTGATAAGGTTTACAAGATTAGATTTTAGTTGATGCAGCCAGAGATTGAGTTACTATTGTTTCTGAACTAAGTTTGTGTTGCGTTTTCCTTCACGTGGCGGCTCATCTGGGTTCCAGAGAGAAAGGTACAGAGCAAAGTGTGGGTTTCCCTGATGTGCACCACAGAGGCCATGGGGTTATTGAACCATAGGGCTGGCATGCTAGCGACCTGCCAGTGGGAACCTAGCGAGCTGGGTGTAGAGATCATGGAGCTCTGAGTCAGAGCTCCACGAGTTGAAAGCAGGTTGGCCATTGCCCACCAGTACATGGCTGGCCAGCCCTCCTGGGATGAGAGAACTAGGGAACAGTGCGGGAACCTGTGATAGATTCTTTCTTTTTAAAATATTTCCCACAACATGTAATAACACATTTATTAGAATTTATGGCTATTATGGAGATAACCTGTACAAGCTAAGACTGACAACACTCCAGCGTATGTCTAGTAAAATAAAAGTTTTTTGCATATTTCAACATGAAGCATATTACAGGCATACCACACAACCCTACAGGACAAGTAATTATAGAAAGATCTAATCACACTTTAAAAGATATGCTTAATAAACAGAAAGGGACAATAAAGACCCTCAGAGATACATTATACAATGTTTTATTAATTTAAAATTTTTTAAATGCTAATGAGAAAGGAACAACAGCTACAGAGATACATTGGATAGTATAAAAAAACTGAAATAATCCTGTATGTTTTAAAGATGTGTTGACCTCAGAATGGAAACTGGGATGTGTGTTATTTTGGGGACAAGATTTTGTTTTTGTTTCCTCAGGAGAAGAAAATCTATGGGATTGAAAAAGATTAAATTCAAACAGGAGAGACCTCCTAAATAAGGAGAGGCGATAGTCCATTAGACAGCTTGGTCATTTGGTCCAAACTTAACTTACAAAGACTAACAAATGCCTTTCATTTGATCAGGCACGAAAAAATAAAATAAAAAATAATATTTTCAAATGACAATTTACCAAAGGCATGAAATACTTTAAAGTGTTCTTAAAATAAAAGGGATATTTTTGTTGTTTGTTATTAAGAATGCAGTTAAGAGATTTAAAATATTTTTAGTAAATCTAAAGGATTACTACAGTTTCAACTTGTTTTCTAAACCTCTAGGAGTTGGAGTGTTTTGGAGCTAAGATGAAATATTTGAGCATGTTGGTTGTAGCCCGTCCTTTTAATCCCAGCAAAGACAAAGTTAAGTAAGTTGTTTTCTAAATTTTAGAGTTAGAGGGAACAAGGTGATTGTGGTGCACACCTTTAATCCTACCACCAAGTGACAAAACCTAGATCTAGCTTCTAATTGGTATGTTTGTACACTAGAGACATTGTGGAAAGCTTTGCAGAAATAATTTGATTATTGAAAATAGTTTTACAGTGTTAGAGCTAAGACCTTTCCTTTTTGTTAGATAAAAAGGGGGAAATGGTTCAGCATGTTTGATCCCACTGTGAACCCTAAAATTTTGTCATTTACTGGAAAAACCTGTTTCTAATTGTGGTGTGGCTCAGCCCTAGCTCACATCTTTAATCCAAGAGCTTTCTGCTTGGTTATTGTAAACAGCATTAAATAGTCAACCATAGGTTAAGAAGCTGAGCAAGCAACTAGTTTACAGGACATGAACATGGGATTATTAAGGGAGGGGCATTCAGGTTGAAAAAGGATTCTTTGAGACAGTGTGAGAGGTGGGCACTCCTGGTGGGACCTCGGCTAAGGAGGAAGGTCAGCGGGGTGCTTTCCCTGCCTCTTGGAGCTGTCGGGCTTTCACCCCAGCATCTGGCTCCTGAGCTTTATTGGTGAAAATCAAATGATTGAGATTTCATTAAAAGAAAACAACACTTAGTCCCTCAGTGACCCCCTTCTGCCCATTGTCAAGCCCTTTGATAAGCTTCAGCAGGCACTCCTCCAAGCCCCAGCCCTACTTCTCCCAGACGAGGAGAGACATGCCCTTCCGTCCTAAGTCATCAACTAGGACCTTCTTTTGTGCCCATTACATACTCATCAAAATTAGACCATACCATCCATAGATGGGCACCTTGTCTGCATGGTCGGGGCACAGCTGAATTTCTTATACTCAAATAAGGCTAACCTTTGGGTCACTCACTACTGTCTTCTCTTTTCACCAACTATCCCATCTCCTAACATACAAGGTTCTACAAACACTACTTCCTTCCAGAACCCTCTTTTGTCGGGTAGTGGTAGGGATGCCACACTTACCTTTTAGCCATGCCCATGTGTCAGCATTTCAAACTGACTCAAGTTGATTTGGCTCTCTACAGGTGAGTATGGGCCATTTATTTCTGCTGGCTTCTGCTACCCATTATATTTGGTTCCAAATTCCAGAGTCTGCCTCTTCCCACCACCTGCTCTAACCATCCATCTCTCCTCACCCACTCAGTGTCCTGTCTCTGGCTCCTGGAGCGTGCTATGCCACCTGGGGCCCTACCATGTGGGCAACTCTCTAGTTATTAAGACAATTGCTTCTCTCCCTCTATTGGAACATACCTCCCGATGTCCTTGTTTTCTCTCTCTAGGAGCTGCCTGCTAAGTACTGCAGCTTCCTGAAGCTCTACTGGGCTTCTTCAACCTTGACCTCCTGTCTCTCAGCTCTATGCTCAGTTTCACAGCTTTTCCCCTGGGCTTCTCTCTTGCTGCTCAGCTCCCACTTGGAGCTACAGAAACTTCCTCTGGAGTTTGTTTTGCAACTCTTCCACTCTTCCTCCATGGACTTAGAGTTTATTAAAGCCTTGTTCTGTTATGACAAACAGCTTGGCTTCACTATAGTTCAATGTCCAAAATTGGCATGGGTTTTTTTTCCCTTTTTTTTCTTACTTTTTTCTTTTTTGTTTTGTTTTGTTTTCAAGATAGAGCTTTTTTGGGTATCCCTGGAGCTCACTTTGTAGACCAGGCTGGCCTCAAACTCTCAGAGCTGCCTGTCTCTACCTCCTGAGTGCTGGGATTAAAGGCATGAGGCACCACTGCCCATCAACATGCTAGATTTTTCAATGGTGACAACATCTGCCACTGTACAAACAAATGATCCAAAAATCTTGCTCTCTTCTCTGTTTCTTCCTATCTATTCCTGTCCAGAGTAACTCTTACATATGGATATTTAATGTTCAAGAGACCCCTACCTCTAATCAACACCTCAATAACTGCTCTGAGCCAAATATCACTACCTTCCCTCATCTCTCCCACATCCCTCTCTTTGGTATTGGAGACTGCTTTGACTCCCCAGGGTCACATTTTATGGGCACACTGGATTCCTCAAGCTGTAATAATGCCCTGAGCACTAATACCCAGCCTCTATGTGCAAATGTACTCAATGCCTCAATCCTCTGCAGCACCCAAGTTTACCCCTGCCTACTCTGGAGTGGTCTGGGGCTAGAGATAGTAACTGGTGGAGAACACTTGCCAGCTTCCATCACACACATGGCATGACAAATGAATGTTCAGGTCCTACTCTTTCTTGTAGTCCTGGGCATAACCACTGGTGTTGCCATGTGAACAGCAGAACTAACTACTTCCCTAACTACCTGCCACCAGTTTTCCTCTCAGTTTACCCAGCACCTCCAATGGGTGACTCAGACCATCCTTACCTTCCAGGGTCACATAGACTCAGGAGCCACAGTGGAACCATAAAAGAGATGAGGACTTCTAACAGCAGATGTCTTAGTTAAGGTTTCTGTTGCTGTGAAGAGACACCATGACCAAGGCAATTCTTATAAAGGACATCATGTCATTGGGGCTGGCTTACAGGTTCTGAGGTTTAGTTCATTATCATCATGGTGGGAAGCATGGCAGAAAACACTTACCAAAAGGTTTCACCTCAGTGATGCTGGTTTCTTCTTAATCACCACTAATTCCTTAGCTCCAACTAACCAGCATCACTTGACCCAGTAGTCTCGTCCTACTCTTGACTCTAAAGCCAGTGCAAAGTTCTGCTGTTTGCTGGGCCTGGAACATGCCCCCCACCTTTGTTCTATTAGATCCCTCACTGTCTAAGCTTAGCTGTCCTGGAATTTGCTCTGTAAACTGACCTTGAACTCAGAGATCTGCATGCTTCTGTCTCCTGGAATTAAAGATGTGTACCACCATGCCTGGGCCTAAGATTTTCATGGCTGCTATTCCTCAAGATCCAGATCAAAAGGGTGTGTTATCCTAGATTAAAAGTCCAATGAAAACAATAACCAAGTAATAATAATACCTAACATGATATAACTATTCCTTGTTCAATGGGCAAATGCATAAACAAGAAACTTAGCTGGGTGAGATCTTGCCCCAGTGTCACGACTCTTTAATCTGTTTATCTCCTTGAACACAGGATTTAGTTTCATTGTGCTTCCTGGTGACATTTTATTTTATTTTTTTAAAGATTTATTTGCCAGGCAGTGGTGGCGCACGCCTTTAATCCCAGCACTTGGGAGGCAGAGGCAGGTGGATTTCTGAGTTCGAGGCCAGCCTGGTCTACAGAGTAAGTTCCTGTCGGAGACAAAGGCTTTTGGCCTTGGCATTTTTTGCTTGATCCCAGGTTTGACTTAATCTTGCTAGCTATCTTGTAGCAGGCATTCCTTTGATTCCTTTCTGCCTGATATCAGATTATCTAGGGCCTTGACCTTTAGGCTTGGCTGGATTAGCAAATCAAGGTGTTCCAGCAGGCCTCCCTTTGTTTCCTCCCCAGTGTTACTGCCCCCAGGTAGGGATTAGATGTCCGGCCTTCAACTCAGGGATTATGTCTGATCCGCATTGTGGAATTTCCCCTCCCTCTGCCATTTCCCGCCCAAAAGTGTTTAAAAATACGTAACATTAAAAATTAAACAGAGCTTGAACGGAATTTCATCTTGCTCCAAACGCATTCTTTGTTTCCTGCTTCTTTCCCCAACCGACGGTTTCTCTCTACAGCACGGAGCTCCTGCTGGCGGGAACTTCGAACCTAGTCGCTAGCCTATCCTGGAAGAGCTCTCCAGGACATGGGGGGTAGCGAGCTCTTTGCAAGTTCCAGGACAGCCAGGGCTACACAGAGAAACCCTGTCAAAAAAAAAAAAAAAAAAGATTTATTTATTTATTGTATGTAAGTATACTGTAGCTGTCTTCAGACACTTTTTTCTTCTCACTCTGGCTCTGCCCTTGTCGCGCTCTCTCCCATTGGGGGAAGCGCAGTGAGGGTGGAGTCTCCGGGTCTGGGGACCACCAGGGGTCGGGTCCGCAGAGTACGCCCTGGGCTTCAAGGGTCAGCCGCAACCCTCTTCGTTGCAAATGCCTCGGGGTCTGACGCCGCCCGGAGTGAGATGCCGGGGTCGAGCACCCCTGGCGCTAATGGAGTCCGCCAACCAAGCCACTGCGCGCTGCCTAGCGCTGCTGGTCTCGGCCAGTGGCTTGGCCGAGGTGTAGGAAGGGAGCAGACCAAGACAGGTGGGTGGAGGAGGGGAGAGAGAGAGAGAGAGCTGGGTCAAGGGGTTCTACTTATAGTTCTGAGAGAGGGGGCAGGGTTTGGTAGTTAATACTTTCCGTTGGCCAGCTTGGGAGCCCTAATCATTGCCTCATTTGCCTATACACAAGTTTCACATGCCCTCTCACTGTAGCTGTCTTCAGACACCCAGAAGAGGGCATCAGATCTCATTACAGATGGTTGTGAGCCATCATATGGTTGCTGGGATTTGAACTCACCTTTGGAAGAGCAGCTGGCACTCTTAACCCCTGAGCCATCTCTCCAGCCCCAACCTTTTATTCTTTTTTTTTTTTTTTTTTAGATTTATTCTATTTTTTTATGTATGAGTACACTGTAGCTGTCTTCAGACACACCAGAAGAGGGCACCAGATCTCAGTATAGATGGTTGTGAGCCACCATGTGGTTGCTGAGAATTGAACTCAGGACCTCTGGAAGAGCAGTCAGTGCTCTTAACCACTGAGCCATCTCACCAGCCCCCTTTTATTCTTTAAACCATACATTTTGTATTTTTCCTTTCTAAGCTTGCTATGCTTCATCAAACACTCTTCATGAGTGTAAACTTCAACAGAGTCTAAACTGGGTTGTTTTGAGATCTCTTTTGTCACAATATGACCCAACTTATAACGGTCAGCATAGGTAAATTTTATAATGGCAATGACTTGTATGGACCTTTACTACTGGCTAATCAATCATGGTGTTTCCAGGCATGGAATAGATAATAAGCCTATTCTATTTCTGAATAAGCAGAAAAAATTCTTGAACAAATGAAGGAAAGATTACATTGGATGGTGGCAAAAGGTGATCTTGATCAGTGAATCAATTTTCAGACTTAAGGCAGTTTACAAAACCAGAACCCCTTGAATGAAGGGTGGCCAGGTTCCCCTAAGGAAGGACCTTAATAAGACACCTAAAAGTTTTGCTGTTAGCCTTTCTCCAGTTCTTCTCCAGTGGGACCTATGTGTTGTGGATAGCCCTGGGGCTGTTTGTATTTCATGCTAATTCCACCCTCCTGGGAGGAGCTTTGGACAAGGAGTGAGTTACATACTCATGTGACTTCTTGTGAACCAATCACCTAATGAATAAAGGAGCCAATCACTGGGTGAGTACGAGGGACTTCTGGTCAGACAGGGAAGGGAGGAGGAGGAGGAGGAGGAGGAGGAGGAGGAGGAGGAGGAGGAGGAGGAAGAAGAAGAAGAAAAAGAAGAGAGAGGGAGAGGGAGAGGGAGAGGGAGAGGGAGAGGGAGAGGGAGAGGGAGAGGGAGAGGGAGAGGGAGAGAGGTGTGTCTTTTTGGAACGGGGACAGCATAATAGTAAGATGTAGCTGCTAGAGTTTCCTGGTATCATGGCGGATCCGCAAGGATTTGCCACTAGAGGAATCAGATTTTAATAAGGCTTAGAAGATTAGGTTTTAGTTGTTGAGCCCAGAGATTGAGTTACTGTTGTTTCTGAGCTAAGTTTGTGTGGTGTTTTTCTTCTCACAGTGGCTCATCTGGGTTCGAGAGAGAAAGGTACGGAGGCAAAGTGGGGGTTTGCCTGATGTGCCCCACTAAGGCCATGGAGGATTTGAAGCATGGGGCTGGCGTGATAGTGACACGCCAGTGGGGACCTAGCGAGCTGGGTGGAGAGATCGTGGAGCTCTGACTCAGAGTTCCATGAGATAAAAGCAGGTTGGCCATTGCTCACCAGATGGGACTGAGAGAACCAGGGCATAGCATGGAAACTTGCTATATTCTTTCTTTTTAATATTTCCTGCAACACCTATGGCCTTTTACAGAGGCAACTGTACACTGGGGGAAAGGAAATAATCAGAGTTTCTGGGATCTATTGGATACTGATTCTGAATTGACACTGTATCCAGGAGATACCAAGAAACATTATGGCCCTTCAGTTAGAGTAGGGGCTTATGGAGGACAGGTGATTAATGGAGTTTTGGCTGATGTCCAACTCACAGTGAGTCCAGTAGGCCCCTGAACTCATCCTATGGTTATTTTCCCAGTTCCAGAATGTATAATTGGGATAGATATACCTAGAAGTTGGCAGAATTTTCACATTGGTTCCCTGACCTGTGCAATGAGGGCTATTATGGTTGGAAAGACTAAATGGAAGCCTTAAGAGGTGCCTCTGCCAAAGAAAATATTGAATCAAAACCAGTATTGTATTCCTGGAGGAATTGCAGACATTAGTACCACAAAGAACTTGAACTGATGCAGGGGTGGTGGCTCCTACCACATCTCCCTTTAACTCTCCTATCTGACCAGTGCAGAAAACATATGGATCATAGAGAATGATAGTTGGCTATTGAATACTAAATCAGGTGGTAACTCTGATTGCCAAGCTGCTGTACCAGATGTAGTTTTCCTTACTTGAGCAAATTAACACATCTCCTGGTACATGGTATACAACTATTGATCAAGCAAATGGCTTTTTTTCTCAGTACCTGTCCATAAGGACCACCAGAAGCAATTGCTTTCAGTTGGCAAGGCCAGCAGTATACCTTTACAGTTTTGCCACAAGGATATATTCTCTCCTTCCCTGTGTCATAACTTAGGTAGAAGGGAACTTGTCTCTTACATAAAATATCATATTGGTGCACTATATTGATGACATTATGCTGATTGGACCAAATGAGCAGGAGGTAGCAACCACTTTGGACTCATTGGTAACACATATGTGTATCAGAGGATGGGAAATAAATCCAGTTAAAATTTAAGGACCATCTACCTCAGTGGAATTCTTAGAAGTCCAATGATGTGGAGCATGTAGAGATGTTTCTTCGAAGATGAAAGATAAGTTATTGCACCTGGCCCCTCCACCATCAAGAAGCATAATGTTTAGTGGGTCTATTTAGATTCAGGAGACAGCACATTTCTCACTTAGGTGTATTTCTTAGGCCCAAACAGAAAGCTGCTAGCTTTGTGGGGGGCCTGGAACAGAAGAAGGTTCTTCAACAGGTCTAGGCTGCTGTGCAGGCTGCTCTACCACTTGGACCATGTGATCCAGCAGACCTGATGGTACTTGAGGTGTTTTGGCAGGCTCCTATATGTGAATCACAGAAGAGACCTTTGGGATTTTAGAGCAAAGCTCTACCATCATCTGCAGACAACTATTCTCCCTTTGAAAAACAGCTCTTGGGGACTGGAGGGATGGCTCAGTGGTAAAGAGCAGTGATTGCTGTTCCAGGTGTCCTGAATTCAATTCCCAGCAACCACATGGTGGCTCATAACCATCTGTAATGGGATCCGATGCCCTCTTCTGGTGTGTCTGAAGACAGCAACAGTGTACTCATATACATTAAATAAATGAATTAAAAAAAAAAAAAAAAAGGAAAACAGCTCTTGGCCTGCTATTAGGCTTTATTGGAAACTGAACATTTGACAATAGGACACCAAGTTACCATGCGGCCTGAAATGCCAATATAAACTGGGTGTTAACTGAACCCACCAAGTCATAATGTAGGAAATGCACAGCAGCAGTCTGTTAGTAAATGAAAATGGTATATATGCGATCAAGCCTGAGCAGGCCCTGAAGGCATGAGAAAGACACATGAAGAAGTAGCCCAAATGACTGTTTTCTACTTGTGCTATATTGCTTCCTGCTGTGAAGCACGCACCTATAGCCTCATGGGATATTCCCTATGACTGATTGACTGAGAAAGAGAAGATTAGGACCTGGTTTACTGATGGTTCTGCATGTCATGCAGACACCACCCAGAAGTAGACAGCTGCAGCATTACAATCCCTTTCTAAGACAACCCTGAAACATACTGGTGAAGGGAAATCTTCATAGTGGTCTGGACTTCAGGCAGAACGCATGGTATTATTACAGTTTATTTGGAAGAAGAAATGGCTAGATGTACAATTGTTCACTGACTCATGACAATGGATTGGCTGGCTGGTCAGGGACTTGGAAAGATCACGTTGAAAAATTGGTGAGAAGGACATCTGGGGAAGAAATATATGGACAGATCTCTCCAAATGGGCAAAGGATGTGAAGATATTTGTGTCCCATGTAAATGCTTATAAAAAGGTGACTTCAGCCAAGAAGGAGTTCAATAATCAAGTGAACAAGATAATCCATTCTGTGGACAGTCAGCCTCTTTTCCCAATCTTAAAAAATTGATTTTGCATGTAGGAATATTTTTCTTTTCAAATGTATGTCTGTGCCACACTTGCATGCACTACCTGAAGAGGCCAGAAAGGGTATCAGATCTCCTGGGGCTGAAGTTACAGCAGTCACATGAGTACTAGAAATTGAACCCAGGTCCTCTAGAAGAACCAGTGCTCTTAACTACTGGGCCATCCTCTCCTGGCTGGCTGGTTTAATTGTGTGTGTGTGTGTGTGTGTGTGTGTGTGTGTGTGTGTGTGTGTTGAGTGTGGGTTTGTGAGTGCAGAGCCTGCAAACTCCAGAAGACAGGATCAGATCCCTGTCCTATGTGGGTTATAGGAACAGAAATTATGTCCTCTGTAAGAATAGTAGGTGCTCAAGCTGGCAGAGTGGCTCATATGGTTAATCCTATAACTCAAGCGGCAAGCAAATCTCAGAGTTTGAGGGCAGAGTGGTCCATGATGTGAGTTCCAGAATAGCCAGGTCTACACAGAGAAACCTTGTCTGAAAACAAAACAAACAAAAGCCATTTCTCCAGCCCCATTTTGGCTTTTGAGACAAGTTTTGTCCAGGCTGGCTTTAACTTCTCTATGTAGCCAAGGCTAAGAGCTCTTATATTGGTACAGAGGCACCAGACAGCTCCTGTGCAAGCAGTTAAAACATCTTTATTCTTTTTTTAAAAAGATTTATTTATATATGTTAGTGTACTGTCACTCTGTTCAGACATACTAGAAGAGGGCATTGGATCCCATTACAGATGGTTGTAAGCCATCCCATGGTTGTTGGGAATTGAACTCAGGATCTCTGGAAGAGCAGTCAATGCTCTCAACCTCTGAGCCATCTCTCCAGCCCCAAACAACCTTATTCTTGACAGACACACCTGAAAAATGTTACCTGTCCCCTCTAAGCTTCTAGCACTAAATGGAAAATGCTTAAGTGTCCCACCACACAGCCATTCGTGCCTGTCTTACTACGCCTTAGTAGTACCTATCAGCTAGATCTCTCACCTGAGTTGTCCTTTCCTCCCCACAAGTGCATATAGTACTTTCTTGGCTCAGTACTGAATGACTTAATCCCAGTTGTTGGTCTGGTGCCCAGGAGGGAAAGTAAGGGAAGTTTTAGAATGGGACACTGTCTCATGAGGCAGAGGTTTCTGCATTGTCACACAAAGGAGGAAAACAAGGTTTTTCACAAGAAAGATTAGCCTACTTCCATTGGTTCAGAGGACTGGGGGTCGAAGTTCACATCCCTTTCTGGGATGGCACTCCTTTCCAGTTGGGGCAACATAATGTAACAGATATGCTGAAGCTGACAATGTCCCCATTCTGCAACTATGCTAGTCAGGTCCTAGACCTGGTCTCCCGAGCACAGGAAGTGAAACTCTAAAGCCCTCCAGCCTTCCACTTAATCTTTAATTAGTGATTAGTCACCTCCAACCATTTGAGTCTTTCTCCAGGATCACAGAGAAACTGTGACTCGAAGAAAAACAATAAATAAAACATAAACACAAACCAGGATGTGTGGCTTCAGAGGAATGACACCTGAGGCTGTCCTTTGACCTCTATGGGCCACATTCATATATACATGCCCACACCCGTAAAACAAAACTAATAAAATTAAAAAACAAACAAGCTTGACCTGGCATTAGTTACTGTTCTATTGCTGTGAAGAGACACCATGACCAAAACATTTAGCTTCAGAAGGTCAGTCCATGTCCATCATGGCAGGGAACAGTACCTAAGAGCTTACTACATCCTAATCCAAAAGTTACAGGGAGAGGGAGGGAAAAAGAGGGAGAGGGAAGGAGAGGAAGAGGAAGAGGGGAGGAGGAGGAGGAAGGAAAGAGCTAACTGGAATGATATAGGCCTTTGAAATCCCAATGCCCAGATCCAATGAAAACAAGTCCCCTTCTTAATCCTTACCACAGTTCCACCAACTATGGACCAAGATTCAAACATATGAGCCTATGGGGACTCATTATCTTTTAAACCACAACACCTGGCTTCTTCTCTTACCATGTGACATCCCTCTGTACATGTACAAGCTTCTCCACTCAGATGTAAGCCATCACAAGAGAAGCAAACCGCCGGACGGTGGTGGCGCACGCCTTTAATCCCAGCACTTGGGAAGCAGAGGCAGGCGGATTTCTGAGTTCGAGGCCAGCCTGGTCTACAGAGTGAGTTCCAGGACAGCCAGGGCTACACAGAGAAACCCTGTCTCGAAAAACCAAAAAAAAAAAAAAAAAAAACAAGAGAAGCAAACCTCTTGTCTTCATAAATTACTTAGTCTCAGATGTTATTTTGGGGGAGGGGGACAGGGTGCACACCAGGCAACTTTACTACTGAATTCAAACCCAGACCAGGTATTCTGTTATGACAACACAAACAGATGAACATGGTATGTGACTCTGGTCAGCCTTACAGGACAAGGAGGAGTTAGGTTAAGGAAGAGAGATAGGAGAGAGGATAGAAACAGGACCTCCTAGGAAAAGAGGCTAAGGAATTGAGTAAATACTATTGTTTTACATTTATTTATTTTGTGTATTTATATATGCACAGGTACATGTGTGTGGTTGTATATCAGTATGTATTCAGTATCACTGTCTCAGAGGGCCACCTGTCCACCCTATATAAAATATCGGTGTTCTGTCATCCCAGCTATTTAGTAAGCTGATATAAGAGGATGCCCTGAGCCTGAGAATGAAACATCAGTCTGGGCAAGAGTGAGGCTTTGTATAAATCAGAATAAACGAATAAAAACAGCAGCCCACCTTACTCTTCTCTTTACCCTAATTTTTAATTATTTATTTATTTAGTGATTTTTCCAGACAGGTGTCTTGTATAGCCCTTGCTGTGTTGGAACTCATTCTGGAGACCAAGCTGGCCTCAAACTCACACAGATATGCCTGCCTCTGCCTCCTGAGTGCTTGGATTTAAGTAAAGATTAATTTTTACTTTTAAAGCTTTTAAGAATTTATAGTATGTGTTGTCAGGTTTAGCCAAAAGCACCTTTATTTTGAGAGCCCTCCCCAGTCCTTACCCTTAGTGTGTGTGTGTGTGTGTGTGTGTGTGTGTGTGTGTGTGTGTGGTGTCAGTGCCTGCAGACATCTGTTACTGATTGTTGTGAGCCACCTAACATGGATACTGGCCATGGAACTGGTCTCCCCAGCAATAGCAGTTCTTAGTTGCTGAAGTATCTCTCTGGCTTCATCATTTCATTTTAAATGTTTTTGAGGATCTCACTGTGCAGTTCAATCTAGCCTGAGGTAGCTTTTCTTTCAGTATCTCTAGTGCCAGGATTACAGGTGTACAACACTGTGCCCTACTCCTTTATTTTTTTTATTCTACACATCTTGGGGTTTCCATTGCTATGAAGAGACACCACGACCAAGGCAACTTTTTATAAAGCACAACATTTAATTGGGGCTGGTTTCGGAGGTTCAGTCCATTATCATCATGGCAGGAAGCATGGTAGTGTCCAGTCAAACATGGTGCTGGAGAAGTTAAGAGTTCTACATCTTGATGCAGAAAGCAGGCAGCCAGGGGGAAGGTCTCTTCTGCCCTTGGCAAAGCTTAAGCTTTGCACCTCAAAGCCCACCCCCACAGTGACTCACTTCCCCAACAAGCTCACGCCCACTCCAACAAGGCCACACTTCCTAATAGTACCACTTCCCACGGGCCAAGCATGTTCAAACCACCACACACATGATATGTAATTACTTGATATTGCATTATAAATTCCGTCTTCCCCTTTGGAAGATGAGCTCTGTGAGATAGACTCATTCACTTTTCCAGCAGCTAGTAAGTCTTTCAAAAATACTTATTTCTTATGTTTAACCAACAATCTCACTTATTCCTCAAAACTCTGTTAACCAAATGCAGCAGGCAGGATGGCCTACTGGGTAGAATTTTCTGTGCACCTGATGACCCAATTTGGATCCCCAGGAACCCACATAAAGATGGAAGGAGAAAGGGTGACTTCACAAATCTGTCCTCTAACTTCCATGAGCCAAACACCTATCACATACCAGTCACACACACGTACATGCATATAGTAATAAAGTACAATTATATTTTTAAAAATTGTATTAGAGCCAGCAAGATGGCTAAGCATTTAAAAACATTCACTGTGCAAGCCTGTTTAGTAAGTTCTATCCCTCAGACACACATGGAAAGAGAAGACTCTGACCTTCACACATGTGTTTGTTACGTGTCCCCCCCCCCCCCCCCCCCC
>CM052709.1:47578363-47599441 GCA_028551405.1 Uromys caudimaculatus
CCTCCTCCTCCTCCTCCTCCTCCTCCTCCTCCTCCTCCTCCTCCTCCTCCTCCTCCTTTTCTCCCTCTGTGTGTGTGTTTGCCATAAAGTAATTTGGTACAGATTTTATGTTACTTTCGTAAATGCTCATTTTCAGCATATTTATGTTTTTTTGTTTTGTTGGTTTTGTTTCCTGGAAACAGGGTCTCACTATATATCTCTGGCTGTGTCCTGGAACTCTCTCTGTAGAACAGGCTGCTCTTGTGAACTCACAAAGATCAACCTGCCTCTGCCTCCCAAGTGTACCATAACTTTGTCAACTTGTTGTAAGTGTTAGTGTGAGTGCACATGTGCCACAGAGTTTGGTGTGGGATGTACACGAATAGGTCATAGGACAACTTCAGGGAGTCAGCTCTTCCACCATAGGTCACTGGGGCCAAACTCAGGTCATCAGGCTTAGTGACAAGTACCTTTACCTGGTGAGACATCTCTATAGCCCCCAAATAAAAGAATCTGGATATGGTGGTGCACAGCTTTAATTCAACACTCAGGAGGCCTTGACAGTTGGATCTCTGAGTTTGAGGCCCCTCTGGTCTATGCATTGAATTCTGGGCCACATTGTTCATTGCTACATAGTGAGACCCTGTTTCAAAAAGAAAGAAATGTTAAGAAAAAAAGCACATAAAAAAAGAAACATAACTCTTGTGTCCAATTCTTTTATTTCTTCAAACCCTTACACCAGCTTTCCATTGAGAATAAATTTCAGATATCTATTCTCAAAACAATACCCAACATCCATCCATCTTTTCTTCCTTCTTAAAATTTATTATGTGTTTTAAAATTTATTATGTGTTTTATGTATGTGAGTGCTCTGGCTGCATGTATGTCTGTCTGCATGTATGCCTGCACACAGAAGAGGCCACCATGTGGTTACTGGGAATTGAACTCAAGACCTCTGGAAGAGCAGCCAGTGCTCTTAACAGCTGAGCACCTCTCCTGCCCTCTTTCCTTCTTAAAGATAGGGTTTCATATATCTCAGTCTGGCCTTAGACTTACTATGTTGCTGAGGATGACCTTGAACTTTTGACCTTGTCTCCACCACAGGCTTTCTAGATCAAGTCTAGTTTTATATGTTGCTGGAGACTGACCCAAGGCTTTACATAATCTAGGCAAAAATTACCAGCTGAGCTATAGTTCCAGACCGTGAACTACTTGTTTGATATTAATTTTTTTTGTGGGAGCACATATGTATGAATATTTACTGCACTTGTATGGAGGTCAGAGAACAACTTGAGGGACTTGATTGTCTTCTTCTAGGTATAAAATCTATGTATAGAACTCAGACTCTTGAGCTTAGCAGAAAATGCCCCAAGCTCATTTTATGTAGGGTTGGGATAGAATCTGGGGCCTTGCTCATTCTACCAACTGAACCACAGATTCAGTCTTCCAGCAATTCTTTGACAACTTCACCAATGTATATAATGAATTTGGATCTTTTCCCCACCTCATGCATGTGTTTGTGTGTGTGTTTTCATTTCTATATGTTCATGAGGTTTTGTGCCCGTGTCCATGCAGTCATATGTGCACTTGCTGTGTGCATGCGTGTCTGCACGCAAGTGTAAGAGCCTGAGGCCTGATTAATCTCATTGCATTTATTGAGATAAGTCTTTGAGTAGAACACAGAGCTTACTCGTAGGTCTAGTCTGGCAGCCTGTCCTTCTGAGCACTAGGTGGGCCCCCATTTTAGGGGATCTGAACTATTAAGTTCTTTAACTGAGCCAACTCCTCCCTACCCACCTCCTTTTTCTGCTTGAGTTTGGGTGGGAGGCTATTTATAAGGAGCATAGGCAACTTATCAGTGGTTATACCATCCCAGCAAACAACTGCCAGTAGTCCCTCGAAGGATGGAATCTCATGAATACCTTCTCCTTTCCTGATGGAATGTTGAAAGGCCCAATCTTTTTTTTTTTTTTTTTTTTAAGATTTTTTTTGTTTATGTATATGAGTGCTCTATCTGCATGTTTGTCTGTACACCAGAAAAGGGCATCAGATTCCATTATTATAGATTGTTGTGAGCCACCCTGTGGTTGCTGGGAATTAAACTCAGGACTTGAAACAGCAGCCAGTGCTTGCTTGCTTATTTGTTTATTTGTTTATTGTTATATGAGTACACCATTGTTCTCTTCAGACATGCCAGAAGAGGGCATCAGATCCCATTACAGATGGTTGTGAGCCATCATGTGGTTGCTGGGAATTGAACTCAGGACCTTCTGGGAGAGCAGTCAGTGCTCTTAAAGGCTGAGTCATCTCTCCAGCCCCCACTCCCCCTTTTTAAGGACTATCCCTCCCCCCCCCGGATATGTGTGTGTGTGTGTGTGTGTGTGTGTGTGTGTGTGTGTGCGCGCGCGCGCGTGTGTGTGCGCACCACCTGCATGAGTTTATATAGTGTATGCAAACAGGTGCCCATGCAGGCCAGAGGGTGTAAAATAATAGAATTACTCTGATCCCCATCTAGGTTCAAATGAATGAGACTCAAACTATGATTTATTAGACTCTGCGAAATTACCCCTAATAGAGATTACCCCTAATCTAATTCTCTAATGCTAGACTAGCTGCTTTCCCAACTGTACTCCCCAGAAACTGCTGTTGAAATCTTCTGGGTTATTTCTGCTCCAGCAGTCTGGTGTCCTGGGGAGGCATTTTATTCTGATTCCTGCTGCTGGTCCATTATGACTAATGAAGACTTCCTGTTCTCTCCATCTTCTCTCCTCTGTACTCTTTCGCTCTTTTCCTCCCCCCTTCACCCCCCATGTCCACCACCAGTCAGGTAATTCAAATTCCACCTCTCTTTATTCTCCCCAGTAACTGGTTGTAGCCATTTTTATTTAACCAACATTTTTTAATTGGGGAGTAAGGGTTGCACAGTATACTTGGGAATTGGCTAGCCTTGGGGCCACCAGATCTTTGGTACAGAATTAGCATTTGAATATATAACCGCAGACCAACCCCTAACAAGAGGATGTTAGGAACCAGAGTAACAGGTGGTTGTGAGCTACCTGGTGTGGGTGCTGGGAACCCATCCTCTGCAACAGCAGTAAGCACTCTAACTTATGAGCCCCTGAAGGGCCTGGTCTTGTGCTGGGAATCATAGTTATAGGGAGTTCATAAGTGTAGCAGCCTTCTCCTGCCCAGAAGACACTGTTTTGTGGAGTCCCTCTCCATCCTTCAGATTTTAGATTGTTTACTACTCCTTCTGCTTTCCCTAAGTCTTGGAGCCAGTGGCATATGTTGCATGTTGCTTTTGCTACCCCACCTAAGACCTGGGAACGGACCACACTACCAGCCCCGGACCAGAGAATATTGGATCCTTGGATGAAAAACACAGACACAGACAGTTGTTCAATTTCAAATTGCCTTATTGGCACAATTGTTGGGCACCCCCATTCTACCTCAGCTAGTGTGCCCTTCCCAGAACTCCTAGCTCAGCACCCTAAATCTGTACTCGACTTCAGTTACTCTGCCACCTTCAGTCCCAGGTCAACATTCCCAGCCTCCCTCCTGTAGAAGTGGCCTGTGGCTGCTCCACCTGAGATCGCACATGGTTAATTGGCTTTTTTTCCTCCGAAGCATGGCAAACTCTCCCTTCCTCCCTCTCCTGAGTCTGCCAGTTTGCCTGCAGTGACCTGGAAGTTCCGTCTATTCCTATTGCCCAACAATTGGCCCACGCTTCTTTACTGATAGATCAAGAAGTAATTGGGGAACAGGACCTTAGCATCAGAACTACTCCTACAGTCATAGATGTCCCATTTAGAACTGAGCACTTGTTAATCTTTTATTCTTAGCACTTTAACTGACTATGAGTTTTCTGTATGAACTCTCACCCACTTGGGGGAAAAAAAACTTGTCTCATGTAAAACTAACTTTTTTTTAAAAAAGATTTATTTATTTCATGTGAGTACACTGTTGCTGTCTTCAGACACACCAAAAGAGGGTATTAGATCCCATTACAGATGGCTGTGAGCCACCATGTGGTTGCTGGGAATTGAACTCAGGACCTCTAGAAGAGCAGACAGTGCTCTTAACCGCTGAGCCATCTCTCCAGCCCCTAAAACTAACTTTTATTCTCCAGAAGTAATTGTTGTCTGGAAGGCATATTGCCTCCCTCTGCTAACCTAGGCCTAGTCCTGGAAGCTTCTAGCCTTTGTACAATCTAATCTAAGCCTAGAATGTTTTCAGCCTCTGAGACTTACTGCTGAACAAGCCATCCTTTTTAGTTCTTTCTGAGCTCTGATTGACTGGTCAACTCAACTGTTGGGGCTCAAACTCCTCTCTAAGCTGATTGATTCAATCTGGCTTCTCTCTCAGGCTCTGAATTGCTCTACTCGGCCTCATACTAACTCTGGCAATCTGTTCTAATCTTCTGGCTCTTTCTCCTTCTCTGTCTTGTTCTGTCTTCACCTGTGTCTAGCTTGTTCTCTCTCTGCAATCTATCTCTGTACAACTCTCCTGGTAAAACTGCCCTCCCCCCGTACTGCTCTCTCACTCTTAAGTAGCTTTCCTTTCCTCTCCTTGTGAGAGTTGGGCATATCTTGTTCTGTCAAATCTTTGTCTAATTCATCATTTTGTCTGCCACTTGGGTTCACAGTATGAATAAATATCCTGCAATAGTCTCAAGGGCTGAATGCAGCAGTAAATTAAGAGTATAACTGAAAGTATTTAGAAAACAGTTTGACAACATGTCTACTTAGCAAAAACAATAGCAATAAGTTCCATGCTAAGGCCTGTGACCTCCCAGATTCACTGTACGAGGCATGAGTTTCTTCCTGTGGAGCAGGCCTCCAATCCAACCAGAAAACAGTCTATTACCTAAATACTAGTAGTGCCACGATTGCACCAGTGACCATATCTTGCCTGGTAAGTTGTTATTGTAGCTCACAGGGTTTTCAGATGGGTAATATTATTAATGACTTGATCCATAGCAACCTTCCTGCACTGTGAAAATTAGCTATCAGTGGAGAGGAAGCTCCCAACTCAGTTTCAGCTTGATTTCTCTGTCTTGCAAATATGTGCTAGTCTGTACACAGGACACTATCAATCTGCAGGGGCTCTGGCCTGGCTGGAGTGGCCAAGGAGCTGCACTCTCCAAAGGAAGAGGGGGGAGCTGTACTGAGGCTGCTCTCTTCTGTGACTTCTCCTGGAGCCGGTGGATGCTCAGCTAGCCAGCGAGGTGCAGTGGCTAGGAACCAAGGTGGGGCCACCATGCAGGAAGTAACCACAGTGGGCCCAGGCAGTTTTCAGCGGCAAAAGCTTCGGCAGAGAATTCTCTTCCCCAAAAAGTGTTACGCCTCTGATATGACAAAAGCTCTCAGATGATCCTTGATGAAACAATTTCCTCCACTTTATTTCTTCTGAATAGGGTATTAAATACATTTTGGGGTGGGTTGGGGTCAAACAGCAGATGCTTTCTATTGGCTTGGTCTGAGATGTTGGGGATGCCTCATCTGCATGTGGAGGGGCTTGGGGCACAGCCCCTATGTGACTAATTCATGATCCTCTCTTGGGGTGTTGTGGTCACGTGACAGGGGCCTGGTCAGGAGCAGATGAAGTGCCTACAGTCCTTTGGTATGAAGTGCTGGGGCTTCTGAACCCACTCATCCTTACCAAGTTTCCTGGCATGGTCCACTGCCCTACATAGAGTTAGTTTCTCTCTTCCTTTGTTTGTTGTCTGTGTGTGTGTGTGGGGGGGATGGATAGGGGGGACCACTGACTTCCAGGGCATCCCTTGGCTCTGCCACCCATCTCTCCAGAAGAGTGGAGGGAATACAACATGCTATATACATCTGACTTCTATGTGGATTTTTGAGAAGTGAGATCGTGAGATCCTCTTGCTTGGATGGCAGCTGCTTTACCCACTGAACTATCTCTTCAGCTGGCAGGGTTTTTTTCTTAACACTCTCCTCCTGTCCTCTTGTGCTGCTCCTACATTGCTGTTTGTTTTGTTTTATTTTGTTTGGTACCTCAAACTTTCTCTGTATTGGATGACCTTAAGGCCCTGATCCTCCCTAGTGTTGGGAATACACTGAGTCCGGATTCTTGTTTGTTGAGACAGGGTCTCCCTGTCTGGTTTCAGCTTCCTGGAATTCACTATGTATGCCAGGCTGTCTGTGAACTCTTGCTGATCTTCTTCCCTCTGCGTTTCAAGGTGTTGGGATTGCAGGATTGTACTGCTATGCCAGGCTGTTAGTCTTTCTTAATTTCTGGATATTGCTAAGCTCTTTTTCCTATCACCTAGAATGACTACTACACCTCCCTCATTTATTTGCATTATTTACATATACATCTATATTCCTATGTGTTTACATTTTACTATTGAGCTATAGCCCCAGCCCATTTTTATCTTGAGACAGACTTTCACTAAGTTCTCCAGACTGGCCTTAAATTCAAGATATTGCCTTACCCTCCTGAGTATTTGATATTACAGGCCTATGCCACTAAGCACAGTCCTACTTATTACATAGCCACTAAAACAGGGCTTCCAGGAGCATCTTATCTGAAGATTCTGGTCACCTGTGCCCACACCTGTTTTTAGCACTTTAAACAATGGTTTAGTGTTCTGTATTTGTGTGTATGTGAGGGTCAGAGGACAACTTGGTAGAGTTGGCTCTCTCCTTTTGTCTTTACGTGGGTTTCAGGGATTGTCATGGTTTTGAGTTAACGCTCTTACCTGCTGAGTTTTCTTGCTGGTCTCTTGACATGTTCTTCTTAAATTTTGTGCATATATGTGGGTCTGTGTGTGAGTATGTGCAGAGGAGTGTAGGTGCTCTCAAGAGTCCTGAAGACGGTTCGGATCTCCGGGAGCTAGAGTTGCAGGTAATTGTGAGCTGCCAGATTTGGGTTCTGAGAACTGAACTCAGGTCTCTGATGAACAGTGTACACTGTTAAAGGCTGAACCATCTCTCTAGTCTACACTTGAAAAAAAAAAGTTTTATTTTTCATTATGTGTCTGTGTGTGAATGTTGATGTGTGAGTGCAGGTGCCCTTTGGATTCTTAGCTACAATGTCATCTTTGTAAGGCTCATACTTATTCTGTTCACTGTGATAACTGTAGTGATTAATAGTCAGGCATAGAATCAGAGCCTATGTGTGTGAACTAAGAGCTTATTAGTATGTGGACTAATAATGGTTGGAGAGTATAAAATAGTTCACTAAGCTTGTTAGAAAACGGTGAACTGGCATCAGTATGTAGATTTCACCTCATGCAGCTAGCACTGTGTAACAAGACATCCTGTTAACACAGGCATGCCGGAATAAATGTTTAGGGAGCCAAAGGGTCAGCAGTTCTGGTGGCCGCCAGATTCTAGATTGGAAACTGAGACCTGGCTTCAGGTCTCATTGGTGTGGACAGGAGTCAGGACACTCCCCAGAGCCCATTGGGAAACAACTTGGGTGTATAACATGGCCTGAATGATCGATGGAGAATATACTTAGCAAGCTTATGACAAGAGTATGTTATAATGCACAGGTAGTAGCTGAAGTCAGGCTGAGATGGTAAGCACACTGCCAGCTGTGGGGTTTATCTCTTTTTGCTGCTTAGGATGTCTATCTTTTTGAATCTATGCCCGAGTCTGCAGCACTACTCTAAAATGGCAACCTTCTGAAGTATAATTGCTTATTATAATTCCTGTATGTATAATTTGTTGTTTAGTTTTTATCTAAAATGTTTTCAATGTTGTTTTTTAGATACTTAGCTCCCTGTGGTATACTGATGAACAGAATTCTTCCACCATTTGCCTCAGTTTTGCCTAAAGAGATCTGTGCAAGAACCTTCTTCAGAATCACTGCGCCATTAGTAAATAAACGAAAGGAGTATTCAGAGAGAAGAATTATAGGGTTTGTATATAATTTTACTAAAGCACACTTGAAATTTTTTATAGAGTAGCATGCTGCTTTCTCTCTTTCTATAGGTCACACTGCTAGGTAAGCCTGTCTATAGCCCTTGCTGTTTTGTACATATTGTTGAAAAACTGTAATATTGGGCTGGAAAGATGGCTCAGTAGTTAAGAGCACTGACTGCTCTTCCAGAGATCCTGAGTTCAATTCCCAGCAACCACATGGTTGCTCACAGCCATCTGTAATGGAATCTGATGCCCTCTTTTGCTTTTTCTGAACATAGCTACAGTGTACTCATATACATTAAATAAATCTTTTTTTAAAAAAGTGTCATTTAAAAAAAAAAGACTGTAATATTATATTAATAATATAATATGATATAGATTTGACCTTGACATTTAAAGGAAATAATTTATGATTTACATTTTTTGTTTGTTATTCTTTCATGATTATAAAGAATAAATATGAAGGCTCAAATTCTGTAGAAAGCCAAAATACTACCTTGCTTGGGGGGGGGGGGGTGAAGACAGAGTTTCTCTGTGTAGCCCTAGCTGGCCTCACACTCATTTCTGCCTGCTGCTGCCTCCCTAGTGCTGAGATTAAAGGTGTGCACCACCACCACCCTGTTCAAAATACCTTTTTTGTAATTAATGGTTAAATTATAATTTTGTAGTGGGTTATATTTTAACCGTGTCCAGCATCTGTTTAGGTTTTAAGACTGTGTAGCACTGGCTAGCCTGGTACTTGCTTATGTAGGAAAGCTGGACTTAAACTCTTGGCAATCCTCCTACCAGAGCCTCTTAGAGTGTTAGTATTATAGGCGTGTGCCACCATGATTCCTTGTCTTTATGAGCAAGAACAGTAACTATCTGGCTCTCAGTCAGGCTGCCTTTTATCTATATTCAAAGAGTTTATTGTTATTTGGTCATTGTTTTAGTCACTGGTCTATTGCTATGAAGAGACACCATGACCAAGGCAGCTCTTAAAAAAGAAAGCATTTAATTGGAGTCTTGCTTATAGTTTCAGAGGTTTAAGTTCATTACCATCCTGTCAGGAAGCGTGGCATGAGGCATGGCAGACATAGTTCTTTAGTAGTTGAGAGCTACATCCTGGGGCTAGAAAGATGGCTCAGAGGTTAAGAGCACTTGCTGTTCTTCTAGAGGTCCTGAGTTCAATTCCCATTAACCACATCACGGCTCCCAACCATGTATAGTGATATCTGGTGTGTTTTTCTGACCTGCAGGCATACATGTAGGCAGAATGTTGTATATATAATAAATAAATCTTTAAAAAACAAATAAAAATAGGTTTGGAGAACTACATCCTGATTTGCAGAGAGAGAGCTTGGGCCTGCCATAGGCTTTTGAAACCTCAAAGCCCACCCCCAGTGACACACTTCCTCCAGTAAACAGGGTACCATACCTCCAAATTTTTCTAATCTTTCTCAAATCTTACCAGTTCTTGATGACTAAGCATTCAAATATATGAGTTTATGGGGACCATTCTGATTCAAACCATTGTAGCCATTCTTGAGCCCTGAAGTTTTGTTTAATTTGGTTTTGGGTTGGTTTTTTTTTTTTTTTTTTTTTTTTTTTTTGTTTTTTGGCGTTTTCGAGACAGTGTTTCTCTGTGTGGCCCTGGCTGTCCTGGAACTCTGTAGACCAGGCTGGCCTCTAACTCAGAAATCCACCTGCTTCTGCCTCCCAAGTGCTGGGATTAAAGGCGTGCACCACCACTGCCCAGCTTGGTTTTGGTATTTTGTATTTCTTTCTTTTTTTAAAAGATTTTATTTTACATATGTAAATGAATACACCTTTGCTGTCTTCAGACACACCAGAAGAGGGCATCAGATTCCATTACAGTTGGTTGTGAGCCACCATGTGGTTGCTAGGAATTGAACTCAGAACCTCCAAAAGAGCAGTCAGTGCTCTTAACCACTGAGCCAGCTTTTCAGCCCCCAGTATTTTGTATTTCTATGCTGGAGGTTTTTTTTTTTTTTGGTTTTTGGAGACAGGGTTTCTCTGTGTAGCCCTGGCTGTTATGCTGGAGTTTTTAAACTGGTTATTATTAGTATGAAAGAGGTATTGATTTTTAAGTTTCTTAATAGGCTATATTATTGAACTCTGATTTTTATTTTTATGATTTTTATTTTTTACACATGTGTATGTGGGATAGAGGTATGTGCATGTGAGTGCAGGTATCGTTGGAGTCTAGAAGAAGCTGTTCTAGAACAGACAGATGTGAGGTGCGCCCAGTGTGGGTGCTGGGAATTAAACTTAGGTTCTCTGCAAGAACAGCTGCATTCTTACCTACTGAGCCTTCTGGCCCTGGCTGATTCTTAGGAATTGACACTCTTCAGCGTGTACCCTTCAGAGCGTGGCTACACAACAGCATTTCTGTGATAACTAAAGGATTGCTTCTAGATGAGAATTGTGGTTTTCCTTCTTCTTTTTTACCAAATAATATGATTATAATACATTTTTATATGAAATCATCTGTATATCTTTAAATGAGTTGCTCTGTGCTGGAGGTTAAACCCAGTGCTTCCTGCATGCTAAGCACAAGTGCTTCACCAGCTCTTGCTTTTTTTTCTTTTTGTTCTGTTTTTTTTTTTTTTTTTTTTCAGTCTCTAGTAGCCCAGGCTGGGCTTAAACTCACTCTGTAATGAGTAACTTTGAGTTCTTGTTCCTCCTGCTTTAATTTCAATTTCAGTTTCTCTGGTGTAGTGGCTTAAAGGCCTGAACCACCCTACCTTGTTTGTTTGAGAAAGAGGCTCACTATGTAGCTCCAGACTGACCTCAAACTCACAGAGATCCATTGCCTCTGTCTCCTGAGATTAAAGACTGTGCTACCAAGCCTAGCCCCTGTTCTTTTTCAAATAAGGTCTTTTAATGTTGCCCAAGTTTGTTCTTCCTGCCTCAGACTCTGGAGAAATTTTTACTATTGGAACTTTGTTTGTATGTATGTATGTACATATGTTTATACGCATACATACTTTCTGTGCAGGTGGAGGGTCAGGGCGTGTGTGTGTGGTCTTACTAGCCTAAAATCTTGAATTGTGTTGCCTCAGTTTCTCCAGAGCTGGGATTACAGGCGAGTCCTACCATACCCAGTGAAACAAACAATTTTAAATGTTGACAGTAATTAGAAATTTTAAAGCTACCCCGAGGTTCCAGTCGTGACCTCTGCCATGTGTATCTGTTTATAGTGATTTTACTTCCTGTGCTGCCATTCCATCGTGTCCGTTATTTATCTTCCTTTTTAGAGCTCACCTCGTAGAACTAGTCGTTAACAGTAGTTATATTTCTTTTTAGGTACTCAATGCAAGAAATGTATGATGTAGTATCAGGAATGGAAGATTATAAGCATTTCGTTCCTTGGTGTAAAAAATCAGATATAATATCAAGGAGATCTGGATATTGTAAAACCCGATTAGAAATTGGTTTTCCACCTGTTTTGGAGCGATACACATCAATAGTAACCTTGGTAAAACCACATTTGGTAAAGGTAAGTTTTTCTTTTGCTGAAGACTACTAGATCATCAGATAGGTCATCTGGCTCACAGAAGTGAGAAATGTTTTCATCTTTGCACTATTAAAACAGGACATGGTAGCACATGCCTGCAATCCTAACAATAAAGAGGCTTAAACAAATGGATTCTGAGTTTGAGGCTAGCCTGGGCTATAAAGTGAGCCTATCTTTAAAAAAAAAAAAAAAGAAAGAAAGAAAGAAAATTAATATATTTCATATTTTCAGTGTATTACTTTACCACTGAGGGGGAAATCAGTTTGAATGCACACATGATTTTGTTTTGTGTAAGTTGGAGGAGTGGTAAAACAGTGAGAGGTCAAAGAAGTGTTAAGAAGGGGAACGTGAGCAGAGATGGCTTGGCGTTACACTGCGCTTTCTGAGGACATGGTTCAGTTCCCAGCACCCATGTGGTGGTTTGCTCCTGGCTGTAACACCAGTTCCAAGGGACCCAAAGCTCTCTTCTCTGGGCACTGCTTGCACTTGGTATAAATAATACATTCAGGCAAAAGCATACATATAATGATTGAGTCTTTCTTATCCTCTAAATGTGAAATGTAAACACTGTTAAGGGGCAGCATCCTGCCAGGTACTAGGGTACCATATTAATTGTGTTACCCTTGTCAGGGGGACTGGGGTTTTTGTTGTTGTTTTGTTTTTGTTTTTTTTGTTTTTTGGTTTTTTTGCTTTTTTGTTTTTTTTTGTTTTTTCGAGACAGTGTTTCTCTGTGTAGCCCTGGCTGTCCTGGAACTCACTCTGTAGACCAGGCTGGCCTCGAACTCAGAAATCCGCCCGCCTCTGCCTCCCAAGTGCTGGGATTAAAGGCGTGCGCCACCACTGCCCGGCTCAGAGGACTGTTTTTATGAAGAAAAGTTTCCAGCCTTTTTCTTTTGGGTTTTTGTTTTTTGTTGTTGTTTGTTTTTTGTTTTTGTTTCGTTTTGTTTTGTTTTGTTTTGTTTTGTTTTGTTTTGTTTTGTTTTGTAGGGCTTCACTATATAGCCTTGGGCTGGCCTCAAACTCATAGAGCTTCACCTTCTGTTTTCTGGGTGCTGGGACTAAAGGTGCACGTTCAAGGCAAGCAGAATTTCATAGGATAATACTCATTCTTTTAGGATTTTATTTTTAGGTGCTATGGACATGCATTCCATTCTCTCCCTTCCCCCTCCCCTTTCCTTTTTTTCTTTTCTTCAATTTTTATTGTTTTTGTTTTGGTTTGTTTTTTAATTAATTAATTAATTTATTTCATGTATGTGAGTACACTGTCGCTGTCTTCAGACACACCAGAAGAGGGCACCAGATCCTATTACAGCTGGTTGTGAGCCACCATGTGGTTGCTGGGAATTGAACTCAAGACTTCTGGAAGAGCAGTCAGTGCTCTTAATCGCTGAGCCATCTCTCCAGCCCTTTTATTTTATTTATTTATTTATTTTGATTTTTTCGAGACAGGGTTTCTCTGTGTAGCCCTGGCTGTCCTGGAAGTTACCCTGTAGACCAGGCTGGCCTCGAACTCAGAAATCTACCTGCCTCTTTTATTTTTTAATGTGCACTGAAAAAAATCAGAAAAATTAGTCACAGCAAAAAATCAGAATCAGACTTTCAGGAAAACTCTATTTAAAAAACTCTGAAATAAAAGAGAGGAGTCTGAGGGTGTCTGTTTCTCTCTCCTGGCCGTTGTGGACACCTGAGTGAATGCACAGGATGCACGTCACTCACACAGCCTCACACACACAGACACGGGGCAGGGCGGGTGGTCCAGTGGTTAAGTACACTTGTGGCTCTTGCACAGCACCTTGCTTCCCTTTCCTAGTACTTACCTGCTGGCTCATAGCCATCTATAACTCCAGTTCCCAGGGATCTGATGCCTCCTCTGACCTCTGGGTATCAGGCATGCATGCATTGGACAGACAGGCAGGCAGGAAAACAATTTACCCTAGAGATGTGGACCAGACACCTTATGAACAAGTCAGCCATTTCAGAGTGATGATATACAGTATATGTTTTAAAACTTAAGGAAATGTGGTATAGTATTTTAACTTGTTCAGGATCACCTGTAAGAAACAGAACAGGAATTGTGGTTTTTAAAAAATCACTCCCAGGGTTGGGAGATTGCTCAGTTGGTAAAGCACTTACTTTGCAAGTGTAAAGACCTGAGTTTGGATTTCCAGCATTCACTGAGAAAACTGGGAGTGGTGACATGGGCGGGAACCCCAAGGCTGGAGGGCAGAGATAGGGATCTCTCAGCTCATTTGTCAGCCAGCCTAGCCAGGTTGATGAGTTCCAGGTTCAGTGAGAGACTGTTTTAGTTTCATGTTGCTATGACCAAACCTGACAATTTAAGGGAGGAAGGGTTTGTTCTGGCTTACAGTTCAAGTGAACCCTTTCATAAGGATAGAGAAAACATGGCAGCTGGTGAAGTCATTGCAGCAGAAGCTTAGGTTCACTGGCTGCACTGCCTCTTCAGTCATGAATCAGGGAGCAATGAATGCTGGTGCTTCAGTTTCTCCTTTTTATTAAGTCCAGGACCCTGGTTCTGGGAGTCATGCTGCCTCATTAACCTAATCTACATAATCCTTTATAGATATGCCCAGAGATTTGTCTCCAGTGTGGTTCTACGTCACAGAGACCCTCTCTCAAAAAGATGGATAGCAATTGAGAAAGACACCTGTTGTCAACAAACATGAGCAGTTACATCCCCACATACTGAGCACAGTGGATGAACACATGCCAGAGAGAGCAGTTGACAGTCTTGTGGATCCTAGACATCTTTTTCTCTTGTATTCAGTGCTGATTCATAGTAGATTCTTGCTCATATCAAAGGTTTTTAACTTGTTTCTTTCTTCCCATTTTGTTCTAGGCATCTTGTACTGATGGGAAACTTTTCAATCACTTGGAGACTGTTTGGCGTTTTAGCCCAGGTCTTCCTGGCTATCCAAGAACTTGCACCTTGGATTTTTCAGTAAGTCTATTGTAAAGTTCTTGTTTATGAGTGTGTGCCACAGCACATGGGTAGAGGTCAGGGGTCAAGGGTCTGTTCTGTCTTTCTATCATATGTGTCCTTGGTGCTAAGTGCCATTGAGCCATCTTGCCAGCCCCAGTTTATGCATTTTTTGAGACAGGGTTTTCTTGTAGCCTGGGCTAGACTGCAGTTTATGCATAGCTTGGGCTGGCCTCAACTTCGCTATCATCCTTTAATATCCTAAGTGCTAGGATTATAGCAGATACAGACCACACAGCTAATAATACCCATTTTGGTTTGGGGGTTGTTTTTGGTTTTGTTTTTATTTTGTTTTTCAAAACAATGTCTCACTATGTAGCTTTGGCTGTCCTGGAACTCACTTTGTAAACCAGGCTGGCCTTGAACTCAGAGATGCACTTGCCTCTGCCTCCTAAGTAATAGGTAAAGTGTTGCATCACCACACCTAGCTTAATAACACACTTTAAAAACCCAAAATCTGTAATTATCTCCTGCATAGAGAGATTATGCAGTTTAAAATCTGTTGCAGAAATATTAAAAAAAGAAGGAATATATCAATGTTCCCGTGCTACGCCCTTGTTCTCTCATCCCAGTCGGGCTGGCTGGCCATGCACTGGCGGGTCAGTACCATGCCAGCCCCATGCTTCAATACCCCTACGGCCTCTGTGGTGTACAGAGGCAAACTCTCAGGCAAACTCACACTTTGCTGCTGTACCTTTCTCTCTGGAACCCAGACAAGCTACTGCGTGAAGGAAAATGCAACACAAACTTAGCTTAGAAACGATGGTAACTCAATCTCTGGGCGCAATAACTAAAGCCTTATCAAAACCTGATTCTTCTGGTGGTGAATCCTTGCAGATCCACCATGATACCAGGAGACTCTAGTAGCTACATCTTACCTATATGCTGTCCCCATTCCAAAAGGGTCTCCCCCCCCCTTCCTCTCTTCCTCTCTCAGATCTAGAAGTCCTTCCTACGCACCTTGGCTCCTTTATTCATTAGGGGATTGGTTCACAAGAAGCCACAGGTGTAACTCACTCCTTGTCTGAAGCCCCTCCCAGGAGGGCAGAATTAGCATCCAAATGCAAACATCCCCAAGGCTATCCACAACAAAAAACATCTTAAACTTTTGAGTATTGAGTACTGTTTTCTACACCAGTACTTAAAGAACATGTCATTTAATTGTTTTTGTGAGACAAAGCCACATGTAGTCTAGGCTGGCCTCGAATTTAGTATGTAGCTGAGGCTTACCTTGGACTTCTAAGATCCACCTACTTACATTACATGAGTGTTTGGATTACAGGCATGCACCACCATGCCTGGTTGTTTTTACATGGTGGTGGGGATCAAATAGGGCTACATGCTAGATCATGCTAGGTTAGCATTCTGTCAGCTACACATTCAACCCCAAACACTTCTGTTTTCTGCAGTACTGTTCATTCCTTCTGCATTTCTACATTTTATAAACCCTACATTACAAATCATATGCCAGGACTATGGTTGTAACTCAGTGGGGAGTGTCTGTAGGTGCCTAGCTCTGGGCTTAAATCTTTCCTTCTTTTTTCTTTTTTAATGTGTTAATTTTTTTTAATGCTTTGTTAGCAGGATGAAATGAATTGCCCACACAATTTTCACAAAATAAGTTGTAAACATCATTGTATTCCCTGAATACAGTTTGTTTGCAAGCTTTCAGGTGTGTGTGTGTGTGTGTGTGTGTCCAGGTGCTTTTCTTTAATGAAGTTCCACCAATGTTTTCATACCATGATTCTAACATATTTTGTTAGTGTAGAACTAAAGTAGCTATTACCAATGCATATAGAGAGCACATGGAATTTTAGGGCCCCTTTCACTGTGAGTCTTGGAGCCCAATGCAAGTGCCCCACTTTAGGGATGTATCTGCAGTGCTAATGTATTTGTAAAATACTGGAAATTTGAGTCACCGTTGAAAGGACTGGCCATGGTTGCTAAGTCTTACTAAGTTCCCAATAGTTGTTTTTTTTTTTGTTTTTTGTTTTTTGGGGTTTTCTTTTTTGGTTTTTCGAGACAGGGTTTCTCTGTATAGCCCTGGCTGTCTTGGAACTCACTCTGTAGACCAGGCTGGCCTCGAACTCAGAAATCTGCCTGCCTCTGCCTCCCAAATGCTGGGATTAAAGGCGTGCGCCACCACTGCTCGGCCAAAAGTTGTTTTTAATGTAGGAAGTCATAGTCATGTTTTTCAGGATGGCCTGATTAGTGACTCAAAGTGTATTTTTTATTTTTAACACACTGAGGCAGTATGGATTCACAGGGGAAATTAACTATACAGTGTGTTCCTCCATCTTTGAGTGTTTCAGCCCTCTAATGCTTTGAGCATTCTGCCAACAGCAAACGCTACAGAGATTTTTCTTAACTATAAAATGAAGATAGGTGGATACATTGAAAAGCAAGCAAAACCAAACTTATATAATTTCACTATCTATTCAATACTAAAGACATTTAAACTTATTAGAAGTCTAAAATTAGCATCAGCTTAAATCTATGCATTTCATATTAGATGCAGAAATAATACTGAAAGGAGAACATGGTTTTTAATGTAGAGACTCCTGCCAAGTGTGGTGGCCCGTGCCTTTAATGCCAACACTGAGAGTGCAGAGGCAGGCGATCTGTATGAGTTCAGGCCCAGCCTGGTCTACATAGCAAGTGAGTTCCAGGCCAGCCAAGACTGCATAGTGAGACCATATATCATAAAAATAAATAGACAATCTAGAGTCTCCTAATTGTCTTGCTCGTATGCTGTCGTAAATGCAAAGCCATTTCTAACTGATTTCCCAAAAGGAAATGAGTTTTCTCTGTACTTACGATTCTGGTCTTAAATCCTAAGAAATGTTGGTAATTTAGGGTAAATGGTGGGTTTTTTTTTTTTTAGCTCTTGAATTACTTTCATTAAAAAGTTAAGAGCCAGGGCATGCCTATAATTTCTGCAGTATTGTGGCTGAGGCAGAAGGATCACAAACTGGGAGCCAACTAAAGCTGTACAGTTAAACCCTGTTTCAGAAAAGCAAAGCAATACAGCTCATAAAGCCTTGGGTTCACTCTGAAAGTTGACATTACAGGACAATTGGAAATGCAAACAGTCTGGATAGTTTAAATTATAGCCTTATTACCTAGTAACTGGTAATTTTCTGATTTTGACAATTGTATGGCTATATGGTTATAAGACAAATAGGAAATTTTGGGGTGATGATTATGTGAAAATCCTTTATATTCTTTCTGCTTTTTATTTTATTACATCTTCATTTATTACGCATGTCAAGGTCAGAGGACAGCTTGGGGAGTCAGTCGTGTCCTTCTGACGTGCAGGTTCTAAGGCCGAAACTGAGGTCATCTGGCTTAGCAGCAGCTGCCTTTACCCACTGAGCCATCTCAGCGTTACAAGAAAGTAATTTAGCCAGGTGTGGTTGAACACACTTTGAATCCCAGCACGCAGGAGTCAGAGGCAGGCGGATTTCTGTGTTCAAGGTTAGAATGGTCCACAGAGGGAATTCCAGGGCAGCCAAGGCAACACAGTGAACCCTGTCTCAAACAAACGAAATTATTTAAGAGTAAAAGGCTAGAAGCCATACCTAGTGATATAGGCCTGTAATCCCAACTACTGGGGAAGCTAAGGCAAGAAGTTCACTGCTTGCACTCAGTGACTTTGAGCCTAGCCTAGACAACTCAGTGAGACCCTATCTCAAAATAGAAAATTTGAGAGCTTGCCCAGTGTGTTAGAGGTCCTAGTATCAAGTCCTAGAACAAGAAAGAAAAGAATAGAGGCTAGGACTCAGAGTGTGGCTCACTGGAAGCTCTAGGTTTGATGTCAACATTGCAGTCAGTCCATGAAGGAAAGTTAAAGTATTTTAATATTCTGAGTACATTGCTACTGTTTAAAGTAAGTGCCTTGAACTCTGTCCAGAACAACAGTGGGTATTAGTAAAGCTATAACTCTTTGGCTGCCTGGTTTGTGGGTGACAAGGATGTGCATGAACAGGCAATATCAACTTCCTGCTGTTCCTTACACCCAGGGTTTTGTGTGTGTTGGACAGGTGCTTTACCACTGAGCTACATCACCAGATGTCCAAACTTTAGCCTAGGCAGGCCTTGAACTTGGATCTCTAAGTAACTGGACTTAGAGGCCTGAGGCACCATGCCCAGCTTTGCCCAGCCCTGGTTTATTTTTACAGCTCAGGCTGGCCTGGAACTCACTGTGTATACTAGGCTAGTTGTAAATTCCCAGTACTCCTGCCTCAGCCTCCTTGGATGCTAGGATTATAGATGTGCCTAGCAAATGTGTAAAATGATTTTTAACATTTTCCTACAGATTTCTTTTGAATTCCGCTCCCTTCTGCACTCTCAGCTAGCTACACTGTTCTTCGATGAAGTTGTGAAACAAATGGTAGCGGCCTTTGAAAGAAGAGCATGTAAACTGTATGGTCCAGAGACAAACATACCTCGGGAATTAATGCTTCATGAAATTCATCACACCTGAGAGGAAAATAAGAGCTGCCTCCGCCTACTTTTGACTAGTGTGTTCACTTTTAGGAAGTCCTTTCACCATCTCTTGAGAAGTCAGAAAGCATTTGTTAAACCTGCCTTGATTCTAAGCCCGCTCCATTGAAAATTTGCACATTGAATATGGACCCACTTGTACATAGAATTATTTCTTCAATCAAGTGTAACTCTAAGTAACATGTACATGTGCAGGCTCCATCTGCCTTTGTAATAATGGATGTTATCACTGTTGCTACGATACCACAGTCCTCATTTGAGTGCACAGACGAATGAGTCTTTTAATTCTCACCTTACATGAAAGGTTAGCTGAGATACAATGTGTTTATATTAACCATATCATGTTTAAGTTATTAGGTTCAGAGTATTTGTAACTTATTGTTATTGGGCATGCCACATGGTGTAGAGTATTTGAGTAATCATATATTTAACATTAAAACTTTGAGTTAAAGTACTGCTAATGAAGTCTTAGCACTTTGGGTATTTTAAATTGTTCTTACGGGTAGCAAGCAGTAGATAATTCAGGGTTGTTGGGAAGTTGCTTCCCAGATGTACTGAGTAGAGTTTTTGTTTTTTGTTTTATTTGGTGAGTGGTCCAGAGCTCCGAGCTACTTTTCTAGACATTTGAAACTTCCTCCCAGGTGCTTTGCACTTTCAAATGCTGATTGTGTGTCAGAATTTTGTCTGCTACTGCAGGCAACAGATAAGTAAGTAGTTAATATGTCTCCAGCACTGCACAGGGCATTTTCTATTTATTCTGTATATTCACTTTCAATAATATTCTAAACTGATTAAAAAAAAATCAGTGTAAGGGCTGAAGTCATGACTTAATAAAGTTAAATTGTTTATTTTTGTATAGTGACGTTGGTTATTTAAATCTTTTTGTTTTTTCACAATAAGGTCTCTCTGTGTAATATCCCCGACTGCTCTGGAACTCACTCTGTAGACCAGGCTGGCCTTGAACTTGGAGATCCTCCTGCCTCTGCCTCTCGAGTGCTGGGATTAAAAGCATCGCCATCACCACCACCATTGGCTGTTATTTAAACCTTTTCTGTATTGTTTTAACGTGTATTTGGACAGATGGCCTAGTTTGTGTTCCTGTTACTAAATGAGCAAAAGCACATGTGAGGAATGTGTTTATTTCAGCTTACAGTTCACAGTTTATCACAAAGGGAAGCCAGGGCAGGAGCTAAAGGCAGGAACTAAAGCAGAGACTGGGAGAATGGGCTTTCTGGCTTGTGCCCCAGCCTGTGTTCAGTTAGCTTCTTACACACTGCAGACCCACCTGCTCAGGGATGGCGTAGGCCACGTGTCTTACAAATACTTTCATGAGTGTAATATTCATCCTCAATTTAATCCTCAGCACTGCCAAAACAAGGGAAAAACCTTCCACAGAGACAGAGAGAAATCTGAACTGAACTCATTCTTCATTTACTCAGTATTCTCTCCCTTCCTTTCACTCTACAACCAAGTCACCTCTTCACACTAAACTTGTAGTCATGGTGCTTTCAGCTTTAATTGGTGCTTGTGTAAATTTGCTCCATAGTCTCTGCTAATCACTTCCTCGCAGGCACTGGCTGTATGGTTTTGAGGAGCTCATGCTTGTCTGTTCACACGGGTTTCAGTTGTGCTTTTAACAAGTGAAACAGGATCTTCCCACTTGCAGGTAAGGCACACACACACAGCCAGAGCAAAGTGACCTGTATATAATTGTGTCCATTGCATTTGATTTGGGTTTTGGTATTTGATTTAGTGTTAATGGAGCGTCATTAACCCAGGCCGATCTGGAACTCACTATGTGGCACAGGAGGTGCTCTCATTACTGAAGGTCTTGGCCAGCTTCCCACATGCTAAAACTGTAAGTTTGAGCTGCCACACCTGTTTTGCATGTGTCTGTGTGTGTGTGTATGCATATGGTGGTCTGTAGTTGACACTGAGTGTCTTCCTTGATGGCTCTTCGTGCAATCTCTTGCTGAACCTGGAGCTCACTGATTGTGGCTAGTTGAGCTATATGTGATGCCCTGGGATACCAGTGTCTGCCTCTCAAGTGCTGGGATTTCCACATGTTGCCGTCTCTGACTTTCCAAAAATTACTGATCCTCATGCATGTACAGCCAGTACTTTATCCTTCGAGCCATCACACTTGCCCTGTGGGGAGCATAATACTGATACTACCCCTG
>CM052709.1:47599541-47645861 GCA_028551405.1 Uromys caudimaculatus
CATGCTGCTGTTCATCACAAAAGGAAGTCAGGACTGGAACTCAAACAGGTCAGGAAGCAGGAGCTGATACAGAGGCCATGGAGGAATGCTGCTTACTGGCTTGCTTGCTTCTCCTGGCTTGCTCAGCCTGTTTTCTTATAGAACTCAAGACTACCAGCCCACAGATGGTACCACTCACAAGGGGCCCTCCCCCCTTGATCACTAATTGAGAAAATGCCTTACCGCTGGATCTCATGGAGACATTTTCTCAACTGAAACTCCTTTCTCTGTGATAACTTCAGCTTGTGTCAAATTGACACACAAAACTAGCCAGTACAATTGACCTCTTGTCAACTTGACACACAAACACATCACCAATAAGCCTCGACCCCTACTTCCTTATTCATCCCCAAGATCTAAATAACTTTAAAAGTCCCACAGTCTTTGCAAATTCTTACATATTAACATTTCAATCCCTTTTAAACATCCAATCTCTTAAAATTCAAAGTCTTTTAAAAATTCAAAGTCTCTTAACTGTGGGCTCCACTAAAATACCTTCTTTCTTCAGGAGGGAAAAATATCAGGACACAGTCACAATCAAAAGCAAAATCAGACTCCAACCATCCAATGTCTGGAATCCATTCACGATCTTCTGGATTCCTCCAAGGACTTGAGTCACTTCTCCAGCTTTGCCCTTTGTAGCACACACCTTGTCTTCTAGGCTCCAGATGCTTGTACTCCACTGCTGCTGCTGTTCTTGGTGGTCATCTCATGGTACTGTCATCTCCAAAACACTGCTTTTTTCCACTGCAACTAGGCTTTACCAACAGCCTCTCATAGGCTCTCTTCATGGTGCCAAGCCTCACCTCCTTTGCATGACCCCTTCAGTCCTGGGTTGTCAATTGCAACTGAGGCTGCACCTTCACCAATGGCCTTCCACGGCCTCTCACAGTGCCCAGGCCTCAGCTGCTCTTCACGACTCCTTCATGCCTTCAAAACCAGTACCACCTGGGTGACTTACACATTACCAAGTCCTGCCGCAGCACAAGGTACAACCCTGGCTATCTCTGGAACGCAGCTTCTGCTCTCAGAAAACACTTCTCAGAAGATTTCACCCCAATGATGCTGGTCTCTTCTTAATCACCACTAATATCTTGGCTCCAGCTAACCAGTATCAATAGTCCCAGCACTGCAATGGTTTTGCTTTAGTAGTTCTGGTATCTTGTTAATCACAGGCGATCCTTCAGCCCCAGCTAACCAAAACCACAGAACCTTCACAGTCAAAGATAAGAGTCTTTCATCTTCCCTCTGAAATTTCACAAGCCAGGCCTTTATCTTCTGCACTGTTCTCAACATTATCTTCCAAGCTCCTACACAACATCCCACAAAGCTCTTAACACAGAACGGATCTAGCCCAAGGTTCCAAAGTCTTTCCACAGTCCTCCCCAAACATGGTCAGATTGTCACAGGAATACCCACTACACTGGTACCAATTTGTCTTAGAGTTTCTATTCCTGCACAAACATGACCAAGATGCAAGTTGGGGAGGAAAGGGTTTATTCAGCTTACACTTCCATGCTGCTGTTCACCACAAAAGGAAGTCAGGACTGGAACTCAAACAGGTCAGGAAGCAGGAGCTGATGCAGAGGCCATAGAGGAATGCTGCTTACTGGCTTGCTTGCCTCTCCTGGCTTGCTCAGCCTGCTCTCTCATAGAACTCAAGACTACCAGCCCACAGATGGTACCACTCACAAGGGGCCCTCCCCCCTTGATCACTAATTGAGAAAATGCCTTACCGCTGGATCTCATGGAGGCATTTTCTCAACTGAAACTCCTTTCTCTGTGATAACTCCAGCTTGTATCAAGTTGACACACAAAACTAGCCAGTACAATGTCCTATTCTGTTTTGCTAAATAGGCATGTTGTCAAATTGCCTTGTACAGAGTTGTTTACTTATGGATTTGTGCCACAATTCATCAGCGTATCTTCTTTGTGCCATGAGTGGTAGTCAATGCAGAGATTTATAACTTTAGAGTTCTAAGAGTCACTCAGGTGTTCTATCCTAAATGGGACCTCTACATTACCCGCTAAGGCTTCAGGGCACATTTTGTGAGAAAGAGTGGAAAGACTGAACTTGGAGATTGGGAGGAGTGCTGAAGGAACATCTGGACAAGACATGGCCTCTGCACTCAGGAACTCACATCTGCACAAGGTGGAGACATCCACATTCCATCATGGATGGGGGAAGGGCTTCTGAGAGCCTACCCCTTCCTAACAGACTATTGGCAATTACCGCTTGCTGAGGGAGGGGGTGTCATTTTTTTCACTGTGTACTCACTGGTACATTGCTCACGATCCAATAAAAAATAAAAAATAAAAACTCCTCAAGCCATGCTTATGCAAGCAACTTTAATTAAACTGTGTGTCACCAAAACAAAACAAAAAACCCAGTACAACTTGTATAGATTTCGTGGGAATGAGAGGGTAATACATGTGTGAAATTGTGCCAAAAAGAAAAGTATGGGTCAGGGTAGAGGAATCCTGGGAAGACAAGGTGTGTCACATACACACATCTTGTCCCAGTCTTACTGCACTGCAAAATTCTGTTCTTAATTCAGCTGTCTTTTTAGGAGTCTGGAATGCCCTGGAAATGCCCTTGTTACCATGTGTGAGAGTTGCTCATGTGATAAGCATTCTGTAAATAGAAAGTGAATCTAAAACAAGTTTTTGTTTTGATTTTTTTTAGCCAGTTTCTTCTATATCTACATATAACCTGGAACTCACTATGTATTTTAGGATGACCTTGAACTCCTGGTCATCCTGCCCTTACCTCAGTGCTAGGATTATAGGCCTGAACCATACCTGGTTTATGCAGCAGAGGGGATCAGGTGCAGGGCTTGCCATTCTGCCAAGTGAATTAAAGGAATTCTAATCAGCACTTGGGAGGAAGTTCTAGACCATTGAGGGCTACATATAAGACACTGACTCATAAAGAAAAAAAGCTAATCGTAAATTAAAATTAAATTGCAAATCTAAGCCAAACGTGGTAGTGCATGCCTTTAATCTCAGCAGTCAAGCAGGCAGAGGCAGGGGTATCTCTATGAGTCTCCTAATAATTTCCAGGCCAGCTAAGCTACATAGTGAGACCAGTCTCAAATAAAACAATAAAAATGCAAGTCTAATACACCAAATTTTCTCAGATGTTTTAAGTTATTTTTGAGACAGAATCCTGATTATGAAGGTAGCCACATTTGTGTAGATAGGATATGTTTCTTTTGTGATAAAACACCACAACCAAGGCAGTTTACAAATAAAACATTTAATTGGGCTTACAATAACAGATCTGGAAACAGGGCAGCAGAAGCAAGCGGGAGTCATCGAATACAGTAGGCACTGCATGTGGCTTTTGAAACCTCAAAGCACATCCCCAGTGGCATGCTGCTTCCAAAAAGACCACACCTCCTATCCTTCCTACAGCTCCACCAACTGGGGACCAAGTATTTAAACATGAGTCTATAGGGCCAATTCTTTTAACTTTTTTTTTTTTTTTTTTTTTTTTTTTACAGTCCAGTCTTTACCCTCCTACTGGTCTGCCCTCCCATAGTTCCTCAGCCCATTCCTCCTCCCCCATCTCCAGTAGGATGTCCACACCCACATCCACCAGGTCAAGCCTCCCCACTCTCTGGGGCCTCAAGTCTCTCAAGTCTTCTCTCACTGAGGCCAGACCAGGCAGTCTGCTGTATGTGTTGGAGGCCAGCTGGTGTATGCTGCCTGGTTGGTGGCTCAGTGTCTGAGAGATTTCAGGGGTCTGGGTTAGTTGAGACTGCTGGTCTTGGGGCCATTCTTTTTTCAACCCACCAGTTACTATTTCACCTTGTGCTTAGTACAAGAAAGGTTGCCTTTGTGGGGCAGTTGCTATACCTTTCTGTGCCTTGCAGAAGAAGTCTGAGTTTCCTACTGGCTGAGATAAAAGCAATTGGCTCACAGTTTGAGTACAGTGTATGATAAAGTCATGAGGAGTTTCAGGCAGTTGGTCACATTGTATCCAATCAGAAAGTCAGAGTGATAAAGCACAAACTCAACTAACTAGCTTTCTCCTTTTTATGTAGTCTAGGACCCAAGCCCGGGATGGTTCTGCACTGTCAGGGTGGGTTGTCCTTTTTGTTAACCTAATCAAGAAAAACCTCCAAAGCATGCTGAGAGGTTTGTCTCCTAGTTGGTTGTAAAATCAAGTTGTTTTTTTGTTGTTTCAGTTTTTTGTTTTTGTTTTTTTTTTTCAGTTTTCTTTCCAAGACATGATTTCTCTGTGTAACCCTGGCTGACCTGGAACTCAATTTGTAGACCAAGCTGGACTCGAACTCAGAGATCTGGCTGCCACTGCCTCCCATCACAGTGGGACTTGGTACCTTCAACCTTAGTTCAAGGCAAGGTTTCAAGATTTCTGTGTAGCCCTGACTGTCCTTTGATTCACTCTACAGACCATGCTGGCTTTGAACTCAAGATTTATCTGCCTCTCCAGTGTTGGGATGAAAGGCATATGCCACCACATTGAGCTAAAAATAAATTTTAAATTTAATAATAAAACTTAAAGCTAGGCCGGGCAGTGGTGGCACACACCTTTAATTCCAGCACTCGGGAGGCAGAGGCAGGTGGATTTCTGAGTTCGAGGCCAGCCTGGTCTACAGAGTGAGTTCCAGGACAGCCAGGGCTACACAGAGAAACCCTGTCTCGAAAAAAAAACCAAAACAGCAACAAAAAATTAAAGCTAGGCAATAGTGGCACACATCTTCAATCCCAGTACTTGGGAAACAGAGACAGGGAGATCTCTAAGTTTGAGGCGACCATGGTCTATAGCCACCAGGATAGCCAGGGATACAGACAAAAAAACAAACCACCCACCCAAACCAAAACCAACACAACCAAAAAACTCTTAAGCATGTCCTGTTACTTCAACATTGACTTTGACCAGACTGTACCTGCAGCAGAGATCAGGCCAGTCATTCACTTTGGAGGGGTTTTGGACGCACCCACATCTAACTACCAGGGCTCTCTGCCAGTGCAAACACTCCATTGTTTTTGGACAAGGCAGAGTGTACTTCAAGGTTCCTTTCCTCTTGGGTTATACGTTTTTGAAGTAGATATATGTCCACTGACAAGACTGGCATTTGCTCCCCTTTTCATTCCTGGCTCATTGTTCTATTCTGGAAATTTCCATCCTTTATTCAAATACTCTTTGTGGAAATACAACCAGCTCTTGCTTTCACAGGATGGCCAAAGGACTGCAGACCAATACACTATTCCTTGTTCTCTGCATTCTATTTTTAACTGGCTGGCTGGGTTCTTTCACACCAAGGAATGAACAAACTTCACTGGGGTATTTGTAAAGTGAGGGTTGGGGGTTAAACCTCATATTGCCTATTCATTTGGCTAGATCTCTGGTAATTCTAGACTCACTTAAACCTGCCAGTACTGAAAGCTGGTTACAATGCTAATTTGCCCATGAAGTCTTTTTATACTTTTTTACTATAGCATAACTTCAAAACTTTTGAATTTATATACTTGGGCATGTACACACCAGAGTCAGAGGACAATTCTGGGGAGTTTGGATCCCAAGGATTTAACTCAGGACTGGACATGGGAGCCTTCATCAGTTGGCTAGACTGGCTAGCTCTCAACCCCAGGGATCTCCCTCTCTGCATCTTCAGCACTGGGAATCAAATTAAGATACTCTTGCTAGCAGAGCAAGCAGCCATCTCCCAGATTCTACACGCTTTAAGAGTTCAAATCACACAGAGGAAAGACTACACTCCCCTTTACAATCAGTTGTCAACACTCTCCAAATTAGGTTTTGCCTTCTATAAAAACTATCCCAAAGCAATAATCTTATCTCCAAGGAAAGGCCACTATAGCATATAGGTGTAGGTAGACTGTTTGTATACACCCAACTGTGCTCCTCTGATTGGCTTTCATTTCTCCCATCAAGACCATGAAAAGGCTAACACAACCAGGAACTTTAAACAAAATTTTATTACACAAAGGATGTCACATAATTGAATACTTCTCTACTTTGTACACAATCATTCCCACCCTCCACAGAAAGGCTGCTTCTGAACTTCTTATGTGGTGACACAGCGCTACAGTCCTGATGCTAACAGAACAGTAGAGATGCCTCAGTGATTTAAGTTGAAAGCAGGACACTGGTATTATGGCTCTTGCACCCAGCATCAGGAATGTACAAATGTCTTTATTCAAAAATACAAAATAAATTATCTGTAGGCGTGGACAATGACAGCAGTAAACCATTATATATTGTCAAAGGAAACCAGTAACTGATGGTTACAGTGATCAGCAAGCCTTCTCTTCAGTCATCTTCTCCAGAAGTTATCCGTGAGGAACCTGCCTTGAGCTTCCTGTCACAGTTCATTGGTAAGGGCACAGCACTACTCTGGGACTTAGAACATGCCACCTCCCATACCCCCTCCCATTCCACCCATTGCACCCATTGCAGGGTCCTTCTCTTCTTTAGGAATTTCTGTCACTACAGCTTCGGCTGTAGTTAGCAAGGAGGCCACCCCAGCAGCATCCAGTAAAGCAGTTCTTACAACCTAGAAAAAAATTTTAGTAAAATAATTAAAAATTAATGAAAACCATGCACCAGAGAGCAAGCCATCCAGTGTTTATGAAATGCTGATTTATTTACCTTTGTTGGATCAATGATCCCCTTTTCCACCATGTTCACAAAATCTCCAAGCATGGCGTCATAACCAACCTCTGAGGAGCTCTGCAGGATTTTCTCCACTATCAAAGATCCTTCAACACCCGCATTCTTAGCAATCGTCATTGCAGGAATTTTAAGTGCTCTTTTAATAATTTCTATACCTACAAAGCAAATACATTTTCACAAATTTATTTTTGTTTTCCCCTTTTGGGGAGCCAGAGATGGCTAAATGGTTAAGAACACTGGCTTCTTTTTCAGAGGACCTGGTTTAATCCTTGGCACCAATGTAACTCCACTTCCAGGCTATCTGATGCCCCTTCTGGCCCTGAGAATACTGCAAACGCATAGCACACAAGACATGAAGCCAAAATGCACCCCAACACACACAAAATAATTAAAAAGAAAACAAGAGCTTAGTAAGTGAGAAGACTTTTCCAAGCCTACCATAGGTGAAATAATACCCCCTGTAAAATGCGGTACATTGCTAATTACCTCTCTGGTATCAACAATACTTTTCAACAAAAAGAATCAGGCCACAAACTCATTTAAAGATGACCTTTACCTATTTTCTGATCTTCGTTAGCAGGCTTTAATGACTCCAAGGCTGGGATGCACCGAAGCAGAGCGCAGCCCCCTCCTAGAACAATGCCTTCTTCCACAGCTGCTCTTGTAGCATTGAGAGCATCTGTCACTCTGTCTTTCTTCTCATTCACTTCAACATCACTTGTCCCTCCAACCTACAGATTAAAAAATTCCAGTTAGCATGACCTTTCCCATTCAATGACCACCTGAAGCTACCTACATGGCATACCCGAGCTGCGTACAGTGTCACATAGTCATGACCCCAGCCCTTGAGAGGTGAAAGCAGGTGGGTTACACCAACTGAGGCCAGCCTGGGCTACAGCAGAGTTCACTTGAGAGGCGAAAGCAGGTGGGTTACACCAACTGAGGCCAGCCTGGGCTACAGCAGAGTTCACTTGAGAGGCTAAAGCAGGTGGGTTACACCAACTGAGGCCAGCCTGGGCTACAGCAGAGTTCACTTGAGAGGCTAAAGCAGGTGGGTTACACCAACTGAGGCCAGCCTGGGCTATAGCAGAGTTCAAAACAAAAGCAACAACAAAAGGAAGCAGTTCTAGAATCGGTTATAATGTAACCTACTAACAAAACCCTGAACTTCCCACAACATAAGCTGTACTGCAGTTTGAGGAAAGGATGCTAGCCAAGCAGCAGTGCACACACCTTTAATCCCAGCACTTGGGAGGCAGAGGCAGATGGACTTTCAGTTCAAAGCCAGCCTGGTCTACTAAGTGAGCTCTAGGACAGTCAGGGCTACGCAGAGAAAAAGGCAAAGAGAAAGAGCGCAGCTGGGAAATTGGGGCAGTGATAAGACTGTCTGCCCGACACAGCACAAGAATTGCTTCGGTCTCATGCATAATACCAGTAGGGGACAGATGCCTATTTATGACTCAGAAGGTCTTGGGATATGACCCAAGTGGGTCAAAGGGCTTGCCTGCCCTGCACACCAAAGGCCTGAGTATTCTTGGAATCACAGTGGAAATGTGGATGACCAACTGCTGATAGTTGCCCCTGACTGGTACATGGGCCCCATGCAAAGTTTGGTCATATGCACACACAAAAACCAAAACCAAAAAATAAAGATTCTGGGAAAGAAGGTTATTTAGTTATTTATTTAGTTACTACTGGTAAATACCACAGAATCAGTATCACTAAACTCAGCCTAAAATGCTTCCCTGCAAGTCAGTCTTACCTTCAGCACAGCTACTCCATCTGAAAGTTTAGCAAGTCGCTCGTTCAGCTTTTCCTTCTCATATTCACTAGTTGTGACATCTAGCTGCTCAGTGATTTCTTGAATACGTTTTTCAATGTGAGCTTTGTCACCTTTTCCTTTCAAAAGCATGGCATCATCTTTGGTGACAATGACCTCTCCAACTTTTCCTAAGTCATGAGCTTGAACATCTTCAAGATTCAGATTCAGCCCTTCTTCTCCAAACACCTATAAAAGCAGTGTGCTATTAGTGGCTTCCATTACACCAGGTATATTACTGTATGTCACAGATATTTTGTGAGGAGAAACAGCTTTTCAGGGCTATCGAGATGTCTCAGCAGTCGATGTCTCAGCAGTCAAGAGCACTGGAGGGCTATTCTGCTCTTCCAGGTGTCCTGAGTTCAAGTCCCAGCATCCATATGGCAGCTTACAACTGTCTAACTGTAGTCCTATGGGACTGGAGGGATGCCTTCTGGTATGCATACACCATAAAAAAACACCCAAATATAGAAAGCTTAAAAAATCCAGAAAAAGAAATGCTGTTTTTATTTGAGATGTCAAGGCCACTGGTATACCAGAACAAGGTCTAAATAAAATCACTTACACAAATTAGAGTTAGTTTTAAGTTTTGAGAAGAACTTTTAATCATGTCCACTCTCAGGCCAGGCTCAGCAAGTTAGAAATGTGACCTTAATCCAATCTCTGTGTCCCAAATATCCAATAGAAAGAAACAGCACCATCTCTTTGTGAAGTATACACTGTATTTGAGATCTGGAAGCATAAACATCACTGAGCAGAGCAGTATGACAAGGGTTACTTACCGCACCACCAGTAGCAATCGCCATATCTTTAAGCTGGTTCTTCCGATTGTCCCCAAACCCCGGAGCTTTGACTGCTACAACCTGAAGACCGACTTTTAGCCTGTAAAGAACATTTAGCCGTGTAAGGTGTAAGTAAGCTGAAGGGGAGTTGGGAGAGAACATCTACTTTAGTTCCTGGTAAGTTCTAGCACTACGTAACTATCCTGATCGTACTCTTTTTCCCACAACTTCTGGTCTTAAAAAAGACGAGATGGGGACTTCTACTCATGTAACTTGTTCCCTTCTTAAAGAAGTGCTGCCCTTACACTGCAGACACAGCTGGGCAGCTGTGGGAGGCACCTGGGACCAGCTTGAGATGAACTCATAGCGCACAGAGCACTCCATCACACACTGCAGCTCTAAGACACACAAACATGGAACTAATTTCAAAAAGCAACAGGAACCACCTTCTACCTACAAATATACAAACAACCCAGTCCATTTATCTATTACCTGTTCAAAACCAGTGTGCTTAGAGCTTCTCCGTCAACATCTTCGGCGATTATGACCAAGGGCTTCCGATGAGCATTAGCAATTTCAAGAGCAGGTACAATGGACTGAACACTAGAAATTTTCTTTTCACTCAACAAAACATAGGCATCTTGGAATTCACATTTTTGACCTGTAAATATAGTGAGCAATAAAACCAAATTCTAACAGCACTGAGAAAATTAACAGCTTACTTCCACAATGAGACAGACCAGTAACTCATTTCTTCTCTACACTTACTGAATCATTCATATTTGAAACCACATTTTTTTACTTACTGTACCACCTATACCCACTGCCTACAGCTGACCTAAGTTTACACCTTAAAAGTATACTGTGAAGATTTCACCTTTGAACCAACTCTTACCTTTTGATGTGTTAATAAAATATGGAGAAATATATCCTCTATCAAACTTCATGCCTTCAATAATTTCTAGCTCATCATTCAGGGTTTTTCCATCCTATAACATCAAAGAATCAGAGGAATGGATTTCAATTAAGAAACAAAACTTGGTCAGCTAAACTTAAAGATGGCTCAGGGGTTAAGAATATTTGCTCTTCTTTTTTAATTTATTTCTTTTAGATATATTTATGTATTTTATGTACTTATCTGCATGTACACCCGTGTGCCAGAAGAGGGCACCATATCCCATTATAGATGGTTGTGAACCATCACGTGACTGCTGGGGATTAAACTCAGGACTTCTGGAAGAGCAGCCAGTACTCTTAACCACTGAGCCATCTAGCTTCCCAGCCCCATTTGCTTTTCTTGAATAGAACCAGGTTAGGTTCTCAGCACCTACATGGTGGTTCTCAACTCAGTTCCAGGGATTCTGCTGTTTCATCTGGACTCCAAGGCGCCAGGTACACATATGGTGCACATACATACATATGTGCAGACAAACACACATACATAGAAGAAAAAATCTTTTAAAAGAAATACAAGCTGGGCTGGAGAGATGGCTCAGCGGTTAAGAGCACCAGCTGCTCTTCCAAAGGTCATGAATTCAAATCCTAGCAACTACATGATGGCTCACAACCATCCGTAATGAGATCTGATGCCCTCTTCTGGGCTGTCTGAAGACAGCTACAGAAGTGAGCGATGCCAGAGTGAGAAGAAAAAAAATATATCTGAAGACAGCTATAGTGTACTTACATATAATAAAGAAATCTAAAAAAGAAAGAAAGAAAGAAAGAAAGAAAGAAAGAAAGAAAGAAAGAAAGAAAGAAAGAAAGAAAGAAAGGAAATACAAGCCTAATTTGGACTATCTACATAGTGAGACCCTGTCTTAAACCCAGGAGCAAAGCCAACATTTGAATTATATACTGAATTAGCAAGAGATGACACAGGCATAAGAGACTCAACATGGAAATGTTGCAAAGTACCTCTAACTACACTCCCGCAAAAATCTCAAGACACTAACTAAATCTGAGCACAGGAGCACATTCATGCCTTTAGTCCTCACAATGAAGAGAGGACAGAAGGATGGCATCCCTCAGTTTCAGGCCAGCCAGGATTACAGTGAGGCTCCATCCTATTTACAGCTAGCAGAGAGCTAATTATTTAAGTTAGATGAATTCATTGTAGGAGGCAAAGCTCCCAACTCACAGACTAATGGTGAGCAAATACTCAATACAGATGTTAAGACAAAGGGATGAATTGTGGGTGACAGATACCCCATTGAAGGTATTATCAAATCCCATACTTGCCTTCACTGTGATGACACCCTTTCTTCCAACCTTTTTCATTGCATCAGAAATGATGTTCCCAATGTCTTTGTCTCCATTTGCAGAAATTGTAGCAACCTGAAATAAACAAGTTACTTCAAAATTAAATGGTTAAGATTATTAATATTTTCAACTTCCTAACTCTTTGACACTGATATTTTACAGTTAATAGTTTTAATGAAGTCCTGGTTAAATAGAGCTACTTCCTCAGTCCTTCCATTATCTGGCACATTAAGAATAAACTAAAGGGGCTGGAGAGATGGCTCAGTGGTTAAGATGACTTACTATTCAGGTCAGTACCCAGGACCCACACACAGTGGCTGGCAACTGTCTCTAAAATCCCCTTCTAGGGGTTCATGCATGCATATGGTACGCACACACATACATCCAGGCATGTACATATAACACTTGTCTACTATGCTAAGGACTAAGTTTGAACCCATATAGCACAGGGTACATTGATAGATATCATCTAAGAATATTTTTGCAAATAACACAGATCTTACATACAACCACGTAAAACTAAAAAAATAATGACCCATTAAAACCCAAATTAGTAGGCCTGGCAGTGATGGGGCAAGTACTCTGGAGATAGAGGCAGGGGAATTTGAGTTCAAGGCCAGGCTGGTCTATAGGCTGAATTCCAGGATAGCCATGGCTATAAAGAGAAACCCTGTCTTGGAAAACCAAAAGATCCAAATTAGTCAGTTAATTCTTTTCAAATATGAACTAAAGTCCTTACCTGAGCAATTTCTTCAGGGGTTGTCACAGGTTTAGACTGTTTCTTAAGTTCAGCAATTACAGCATCAACAGCCAACATCACACCTAGTTCAAAAATGTTCGTTAATACAATGCTTATGATGGTCCCCAAGCTAAGTATAAACTTACAGACACTTTCTAACATTTACATGCAACCCTGTGCCAACACTTTTTTAACCCACCAAACACAGCACATAGGTTTGTTTGCTTCATTTACGATTTCATAAATTGAAAACTTGACCTAAATGTTGTGTGGTGGCTCACACCCGTAATCTCAGGCCCCAAGAGACTGAAATGGCTAAAATTTGAGACCTGCATGGATTACAGGGCACCATGCCAAAGAAGGCTAAGGAGACCTACTTATTCTTAACAAAAGCAAAACAAGAAAAGATAGTTTCAAAATTCTCACTACTTATGAACTGCAGAGATGGCTCAAAGGTTAAAAGTACAGAGTCTTGGGCCAGGTATAGTAGTGCCCACCTTTAATCCCAGCACTCAGAAGGCAGAAGCAGGTAGAACTCTGTGAGTTTGAAACTAACTAGCCTGGTCTACAAAGTTACAAAGTGTGTCCAGGACAGCCAGGGCTATACAGAGAACCCCATATTTTCACTTCCATTAGCTGAGACAAGCTAAAAAACACAATGCAGAAGAAAAACGGTCTGGGGTAGAAGTACTTGGCCAGCAGGCCTGAGGACCTCAGTCCATCGTGGAAACCCTCTTAAGTAAAGAAAGAGCAACACCACCAGGGACAAACAGTCACAATCTCAAACTCACAAACAAATGTAATAAGGACAAAGATGAAACAGTAGAATCCTTTCCAGGACAGGGTCAATGCCTACTCTTACCTCTCCGGATCTCCACTGGATTAGCCCCTTTGCTGATCTTCTCGAAGCCCTCCTTGGCAATAGACCGTGCCAGAACAGTGGCAGTGGTGGTGCCATCCCCAGCCTCTTCATTTGTGTTATTGGCAACATCCTGAACAAGTTTAGCTCCGATATTTTTGTATTTATCCTTTAAATCAATTGACTTTGCGACAGTGACCCCATCTTTTGTTACTTTGGGACTTCCCCAACTCTGTTCAATAATCACTGTTCTTCCCTATAGAGACAGAAAACATAATAACTCTCAATGATAACCCTCAAAGTTGTCATCTTAACAATCCTGCAACATGAATTTCAAAGCCAAGCTATTCAACCATCTTAGGTCTATAGACAAAATTAACACTGCTCATATGCCAGGAGTTTAACTTTGAATGGGGCACAACAGGAAGTCCCTGGAACTAACATGCCACCTATAAAACAAGAAAGCACAGATGTCAATCACCAAGTCCCAGAACATTCTTTCACTTGAGTTTTGGCTACGAACTGGGTTTGTTGTTTTCTGAGACAGGGTTTTTCTGTTGTAGCCTTGGCTATCTTCAACATCACAAAGCGCAAAGATATATGCTTGCCTCTGCCCCTGAAGGCTGGGATTAAAGGTATGCACCACTGCTGCCCTGCTTATGAACTATTTTTAAAACATGTCTTGCTTTAAAATTCATTCATATTGCCAGTAAGATAATAATATTAAGATAATAATATGCTCTTTGGTTCACTCAATAAAAAACTTCAAATATGGCACCAACAGTATTAGCAACTTTTGGATTTGAACCAAGCTTCTATTCTGTCTTGAGCTATGTAAACAGTACTTAAAGATGCAGGGGTTTTTGTTGTTGTTGTTGTTTTGTTTTTCAAGACAAGGTTTTTCTTGTAGCCATGGCTTTCCTGAAACTTAGAGATCTGCCTGCCTAAGCCTCCTGAGTGCTAGGATTATGCAGCTCTTTAGGTCAGTTTAGCATCAATTTAAAATGACTGTACACCATATCCAGTGATGTCCTCAAAGTACTATAGCTCCCTATTCAGCCACACAAATGTGTGTGTGATCCCAACCTTTGACTTTAGAATTGCTCCCGAGTTCAAGGCTGACTTGGCCAACAATAGTTAAGAGACCTTGTCTTAATAAATAGCCTTGCCACAAGGAGTAGAAGCCAAAGCTAGTGAGACTCTCTCAAAAAGCCAAAACCAGACAAACCTTTGCAATGTGAAAACTGTAGAAACCATGAGCTATGTGTAATGAAGGGATGAATGGGAAGACCACAGAGGTTTTTTCCCAAGGGCAAGTGAAAACCGTACGGTGATACGTGTTGCAGAGGCAGGTGGATGGATCTCTTTGAGTTCCAGGGCAGCGAGGGCTACCAGGAGAAATGCTGTCTTGAAAAAAACAAACAAAAAGCCAAAACATCAAAGCCCATAAAGTTGTAAAGGAAAAACGGCTCAGTGGTAATAGTACAGGCTCCTTTTCCAAAGGACCCAAATCAGTTCCCAGAACCTTGGCACCCTCATAGACATAAATGCAGGCAAAACAATGCATATAAAAACACAGAAACCTTAAAAAAAAAGTAATGATTCTATGCTAGTGCACTCGCCTTATATGTTGAAATATTTCATCACAATGAATGAACCCTCACATTACAGCTATACACTTTACGGTATTATTAGACTTGAGTTGTACTGGGAAGGGATCCAAAAATTAATGTAAGCATGCGCACAAACTGGTTTGAAAATCCTCCTTGAGCTATTACTATTCTATTACATCACAATGCACAAAAGTCCCCCAAATCGTAAAGACACCATCGTAGAATGACCAACTAGCAAACCTAAACAACACCCCCCAAACCACATGCTAACCACAAAATGCTGTCTTGCAGCTACAGAACTCTTTAACATGATTTAAGTATACTGGTACCTTTGGCCCCATTGTAACAGCTACAGCATCGGCTAAAAGGTCTACACCTTGAAGCATTAAGGCTCGAGCATCCGCACCAAATTTTACATCTTTGGCATAGGCCCGAGTGAGATGAGGAGCCAGTGCCCGGGACACTGGTCTCATCTGGCGAAGGACTGTAGGTAGTCGAAGCATTTCTGGGGGAGGAAAAAAAAGTATCACTATACACTTGTCCAATGGTGCTTCAAAACATGGAGGCTAGATTTGGAGCTCGGATGTCCCTGCTTACCACCATGCCTGAGCCACAAACGGCGCTGAACATTCAGGACATAATCTGCTAGCCAATTGATCATGGAGGCTGCCCCCATGCCTGACCTACAGCACGAGCACAAAGCACACAAAACCACATCCCCATGGCCACCCACTACTGCCCTCTCGAGTTAATCTTTCACTGCCAAAGCGGCCTTGGGAGCAGATCCACTCAGAAAAGTGTCTGGGGGGGTGGTGGTGTAAAAATCAAGTTGGTGTAAGCAAGGCAGGTTCTAAATGCAAGTGCCCAGAGAACTATAGAATTGCTCATGACGGTGCAAAACCCTCTAACGAGAGTTGCCAGGTATCCACCCGGAGCTAATGTAGCATAGCAGCTAGCAAGGCCGGAGGAAAAGGACCGTAGCTCAGTCCAGCTGCGCGGCCCCACGTGTCTTCCCGACCAGGAGCCCCGAGCAAGGTCAAAGTGAAGGCGCCGGATCGCCGCGGCCACAGCGGACTAGAAGACCGCGACCACCCTCAAACAAGAGTCCTGCAGTGCGCCAGGCGCAGGTGGCACCAGAGGGCCCAGATTGCTCCCACCCTAGCCCGCCCTTGCTCCCGCGCTTGGCCTGGGTCGCGTGGTCCCCGCCGCACGTGATGAAACCCGCGTGGCCCTACGGGGCCTGGACAAGTGAGCGGAGCCTGCGGCGTCCCTGCCACTCTTATTCCCCAGCCCTCTGTGCTCGGTCCGTGCTGCAAGCAGGCCTGCGAGCGCCGGGGCGCCGTGCACACCGAGGCCGCGTACCTGCGGGGCGGAGGCGAGAGAGCACGAGCCGAGGCAGGCCGTCTGCGGCGAGTGAGGGACCCAGCACTGGGCGCGCACCGCAATGAACCCGAGTCCCCTCCCTCCCCGGCCCCGCCCCGCGGCCCCGCGTGCGCGCGCGCGCGTCCCGCTCTCTCCCAGGCCCGGGCCCTGCAATCTGCATGAGGCGCACGCGGCCCCACCCTCCGTACCTGAGTAGCCTCAGCCCCGAGGCCTCAGCCCTCTCCCGCCGCCGTACGCTGGTTCCTGGGCCGCGCTCAGTTCTAGAACCTTCCGGAAGGCCCCGCGCTTTCCGTGGGTGAAAGGTCAAGTAGCGTCATTTCCGGGAGGGGCTCGTTCTTTCACCTCGGAGGCCGGCCTGGAAAAGCCTAGAAAGTGCTCCCTTTTTCTTCCGCATCAGGCTGCCCACATCGGAGGCCTGCGCGGAGCCCTCGCCACCAATCGGCGCGCGCGCTTGCGTGGCCGCCCTCTCTCACGCTCAGGGGCTGAGTGCGCCTGCGCGCTGCGCGGCCTTTTCACGTGTCCTGAGCCGGCCCGCAGGACTCTCCTTGCAGCAGCGTCCCGAGTGCAGAGTCCCGAGCGGTGGCGGCGCAAGTCATGGTGAGTGTCGCATGGTTAGCAGGCCGCAGGTCCTGTTCGGCCTGCGGCCCACGGCTAGCTCATGTGCGCCGCTTTGGGATTAGCAGGACAGGGGTCCACTCAGTGTCTGGCGTCCTCCCATGGCTCTGTAGAAGCGAGGCCTGTCCGGCCATGTCCACCATGGCTTTTCTGCACGCACGTGTGCGGCAGGCATCTGGGGCAGGGGGCGGGAACCCGGATGCACACGCAGAAGCCCACCAGCCCTGGCAGGGCTTTGGTGGATGTGTCCTATTTGGAGAACGAGTACGATCCAGGTTCAAAAATTGACACTTCTCCCCCGTTACTCGAATAAAAAAAAAAAAAAATCTAAAGAAAGAAAATGTTTGACCTTGGAATAGACCGAGGTTGTGATTGTTGATGAGCAGTGAAGGACACCCCCCCCCCCATAGACAGGAAAATGTAACTTAATTTGGCTTATATAGAGTGGAACATTGAAGAGTATATTCTAAAGGTACACCTTAATTTTCTTGTCATTTTGGAACGCTTTGACCTGTTGATAGTTAAGGCTTGCAGTGGTATTAACTGTTCGTGTTCTGACAATTATAGTCTGTTTGAACACATTTCTCTCCACAGGCTGGACAAGCTTTTAGGAAGTTTCTTCCACTCTTTGACAGAGTATTGGTTGAAAGGAGTGCCGCTGAAACTGTAACCAAAGGTGGCATTATGCTTCCAGAAAAGTCTCAAGGAAAAGTATTGCAAGCAACGGTTGTGGCTGTGGGATCAGGCGGGAAAGGAAAGGTAAACCGGAGCTCCTAGAGTGGTACTGAGTTCTATGTGTGACTTGGAAGGAGAGGGATTCCTTTGTTAATTAAATTCATTAAAATGGCAGATTTTTTTGGAAATAATTTCAACTTACAAAGAACCTCAAATTCAGAAAAACGATAGTAATTTGTGTTATATTTCTAAGGAGTGGCAAGGGACTGTAAGAAGGCAAAAGCCATTTGAGCATGTGACTGTACATGTCTATCCTGTGTAGCAGGGGCATCTCCACCATACTGCTCCAGGGTAAAGTCTTGTTGAACTGGTCTAGTTTCTGGCCCTCAGCATGTTGAGGGTTATATCAGTTTTTACTAGAGTGTTGGGATCCCAACTTGGGTTCCCATATTTTCTTAGCAAGTCTGTTTACCTATTTACCCACTGAGCTAGTGCCCTACACTCTAGAGATTAAGAAGTGCCTGCCTTGATGGTGGCTCATGCCTGTGGCCCAGGTTCTTAAGAGGCCAAGGCAGGTAGATTGTAGAGCCTTCTAAGCCAACAGGAGGTACAGGATGAGACCATGTCCCGCCGGGCAGTAGTGGTGCATGCCTTTAATCCCAGCACTTGGGAGGCAGAGGCAGGCGGATTTCTGAGTTCGAGGCCAGCCAGGTCTACAGAGTGAGCTCCAGAACAGCTAGGACTACACAGAGAAACCCTGTCTTGAAAAGCCGGAAAAAAAAAAGAGACCATGTCTCAAAAAAGTAAAACCTCACAAAGTGAAATACCTCTGTAGCTATTTGTAGCCTACTCTTCACATTTTAAGTAGACAAAAGATCGGGCAGGTAGATAAACCCCTGGGGCCTTTTCAGAATTGAAGGAGGTACTTAATAAGGCACAAAACTACTTCTAGCACAGGTTGGGGGAGGGTACTGTGCTGAGGTAGGAGGATCCAGAATTAATGGCCAGTCAGTTTTTATATAGACCCTGTCTCCCCCTCCCCCCCAAAGAAAGGATGAAGTGGCAGGGGTGGGGGAGCCTGGCTGTTGGCTTAGCCCAGACTGAAATAGTTTTAACCATTATTTTGAGTTTTAGTTGGCGTACTTGAGAAGACAGGTGGAAATACTCTAGGTGTTCTTTACTTAACTAAACTGCTAGAGTATTAGAGGGAGTGGACACTACACTTCAATCTCTGACCAAGTCTGCATTGAGTCAATACATGTATATTAAACAGAAAAGTAATGCCAAATTTTTGTTTGTTGAAGGAAATCATACATGACCATTTATCGTTTGGTGTTACGAACTGCTTTATTTCACTTGATCTACAGGGTGTGTTAATATTTAACAGTAGAAAGTTAGCCAACCTTAGCTGTCCACTGAAATGCTGTTTTAGTGAAAGTGTCTCTTTCGTATTGTAACTACAGTAATATATTGTGAGGATCTATATTTAATGTAAATTATATTGCTTAACCACTAATTAGGTACCTAACAACATACTGGTTTGAGCACATTTCATTAATTTAGTGATTTAAAAGTTACAGAGTTTAATATGCTTGATGAATGCCTATAATTAACACAAACCTGAGGCAGGAAACTCCTGGTGTACATACTGAAACAAAAACTTTACTGTGTATCTAGTGCACAAGACAGAAGTCTTTGCTAACAAGTGACTGTTTTTATCAGGGTGGAGAGATTCAGCCTGTCAGTGTGAAAGTTGGAGATAAAGTTCTTCTCCCAGAATATGGAGGCACCAAAGTAGTTCTAGACGACAAGGTAAGTAAAGTTAATAATTTAAAAATAAGTTTTATATTTGCTATTACTGTTTTAACCAATGGTCTCTTTATTCACAGGATTATTTCTTATTTAGAGATGGTGACATTCTTGGAAAGTATGTCGACTAAAATCACTGTTGAAATGGTGTCACATGAAGCTGCCATTCCACTGATACTCTGAACTATTTCATCATGTAAATAATTTCCATGCCTCCCTTTTATAATAAACGGATGATGCCTAAACTGACAGCCATTGTCTCTGAAATTTAGTTTCGCTGTACTGTTAAAAACATTTCCAAATAAAATGATGTAAATGAGTGGACAGTCTTTGGTAATTTAAGATGGTTTTCTCCAAGTAAGCTGCATAGAGAAATAAGGATTTTCTAGGTAAATGAATTTTTAGGATGAATTTGGTATTATTACATAGATGAATGATATAAGCCATGGGGACTTATATTCAGGTACTATCTTAGTTTACATTCTATTCCTGTGATAAGCTGCTGACTAAAAGCTACTTGGAGAGGAAAGTTTATCTCAGCATCAAGTTCATGACAGGAAACTAGGCAGGCAAAGACCATGGAGGAATGTTAAAAATTGCTCCCCTTCTCAGCCTGCTTTCTTACACAACCCACTGCCACCTGCCCAGGGCTGGCATGTCCTAGAGATGCTTCCCACATCCATCATTAAGAGTCTGTGCCACTGCCGGGCAGTGGTGGCGCAAGCCTTTCCTTCTAGCACTTGGGAGGCAGAGGCAGGTGGATTTCTGAGTTCAAGGCCAGCCAGGGCTACACAGAGAAACCCTGTCTCGAAAAACCAAAAAAAAGTTCTGTGCCATCGACTTTCCTATGGGCCAATCTAATGAAGGAATTTTCTCAATTGCAACTTCACATGAAGTTTACAGTTCCTCGGTGACCCAAGCTTGTGTAAAGTTGGCAAAATGAAACCTGGACAGAAAGTAAAGTTAGCAGCATTGTACAAGTATAAGAAGCACGTGGTACAATTCTGGTTACAGAGATGGGGGGGAGGATCCTTAACCTTTTTGGTTTGTATTGGAAAATTTTATTTCCTGAGCATGTCTGAAATTATACACCAAAATTTGGAAAAAAATAAGCACAGGACTGGGTAAAGATAGCACATGCCTTTAATCCCAGCACTCAGAAGAGGCAGGCCTGTGAATGTAAGGCCAGCCTGGTCTATAGTGCCAGGTCTAGGATAGCCGGGCCACACAGGAAAACCCTGTCTTTTGGGGGGTTTGAGGAAGGAAGCCAGAGAGATTGCTCCCAGAGGACCCAGGACCCAGAGTTGGCTTACAGAACCTGGATGGTAGCCCACTCTAGGGCCTTCAGGCCCTGCCTATGTGTATGTAGTGACAAGCAACATTCATGAATAAATCTAAAATCCAGTTCAAGGTAATTACAAAATACCAGGGGTTTTTTTTGTGGTTAGCAGCACTCCCAAAAATGTTTTTGTTTCCTTGTTGCCAGGATCTAGCAAGGCTTCTTACATGCTAAAGAAGCATTCTACTACTAAGGTAAACCTAGCATTCCATAATTTGAATGCAGTTAATTTCAGAACAAGAGGGCATAAATCATGACTCCTTGTGTGGGTGTTTAGTGCTTTTGATATGCCAAGGTCTAATTATCAAATTTAGATAGAATATGAAGTTCTTAGAAATCCAAGTGGGTCATCAGTGTTTATACTCTGCCTCAGACATAGCTAACAATGTACTTGGGAATTTATCTTGTTAGCACAGTCCTAGCTAGCCTGGATCTTGTGTTTAGACCAGGTGGAACTTAAGATCTGTTTATGTATTCTGTGTTCTAGTTTAAAGGTGTGTGTGATTATGTCTAGCTTCCTTTGTTTTACCAGTCAGAATTTTTCCTCTCTATTTTCCTGTTGGACAAAAGATAAGCAGCTGATCTGAAACACTAGCCCCACCTTCTCAGTGCTGTGTTCTTTCAGACAGTGGTTCACTATGTAGACCAGATAGAGGCCTCAGCCTCCTTGGGTGCTTGGATTGTAGGTGTTAATACATGCCTGGCTCAGCCTGAATTCCTTATGACAAAGTTCATTCTTATATATTCTTATTCTTATATATCTTATATTACCAATATAATCTCGTAAAATTATTTCTTTGAGAATTATACTAGTCAAATATCACAGGAGGCCCAAAGCTTTTAGTAGGTGTAGTTGGGACCTTGAAATTTTAAGTATGCTAAGTAATTCTGGGAATGGAATCCAAGCTTTAGAACCTTACCTTGGTCCTAAAACGTTTACTTAGAAGTGACAGCATTGGCAAGTAGGGATTGAGGCTGGACCCCTGATCTCTGTAGTCATAGTCACCACCTTCAGGAAATCATCTCATTTGGGTTTTTCTTTGTGGTGAGCTTTTTCTTTCAGTGGGTGCTTGGGGTTTAGGTGCAGGTCTTCATGCTTATAAGGCCAGCACTCCCCAGCTCCTGTTTCATTTTGGGACAATTTTTTAAAAACCTGTAGCCCAGGTTTGCTCAAACTCAGCAGCCCTTCTGCTTCTGCCTCCAAAGTGCTGGCATTACAGGTATGATTCACAACGCCTGGCTAAATCTTGGCCTTTTTTTCTCTGCTAGCATAATGGGCAATCACTCTGCCACTGAAGTACATCTACAAATGCAGGGTTTTTTGTTTGTTTTTTTTTTTTTGTTTTGTTTTTCGAGACAGGGTTTCTCTGTGTAGTCCTGGCTGTCCTGGAACTCACTCTGTAGACCAGGCTGGCCTCGAACTCAGAAATCTGCCTGCCTCTGCCTCCCGAGTGCTGGGATTAAAGGGGTGCGCCACCACTGCCCGGCAGTTTTGTTTTTGAGACAAGTCTCACGTAACCCCCAAATGACCTCAAACTTCACTTGTATATTGAAGATGACTTTGAACTTCTGATTTTCCCATATCCAGCTCCCAAATGCTGAGACTATGCTTCCTCTTCTATGGTCAGGATCAAACCCTGTGCTTTGTCCATCTCAAGCAGGTACTCAGCTGACTGAGCTGTAACCCTAAGACTGGGTCTCATATCGCTCAGGCTGGTCTTGAATTCCTCACCCTCCTCCCTCTGCCACTTTGAACTCCTCTGCAAGTGCAGGAATTGCATGCTTGCACCACCATTCCTGGCTCTAGACTCTTTAATTTTTTTTTTTTCAAATTCTCTTGCAAAAATGCCCAGTTTGGCCTTCAACTTGTCATCCTGCCTCATTCTCTGAGTGACTGAGATTACAGGAATGTGCTACAGTGCTTGACTATTGCTGGGTTTTTATTACTATGTACTTTGTGTATGTGTTTGTACCATGGTACACATGTGGAGGTCAGAGAACAACTTCAGAGAGTTGATTCTCCTACCAAGTGGGAATCCTGGGAATTGAACTCTGATCGTGCAGCTTGGTATGAGGGATTTTACCTGCTGAGCCACTCGCCGGTTTCTATTGGTGCTTTAAACAGTCATATATTTAAGTCAAACTTTATGCATCAGTAGATAATACTTTCTGAGAGGGAGGATATGATCAGAAGAGACAAGTCACAACAGAATACAGTAATACCATTTCTCTTTTCAATAGGGCACCTAATAAGGCTTATTGTATGTCTTTAGTTGTTTTGTTTTAGACAGTCTTTATCATGTAGCCCTGGGTGACACTATGCAGACCTCTCATTTATGGGGTGTGACATCCACATGTCTCTGCCTCCCAAGTGGTGGGATTAAAAGCTTTCAATACACACCAGTCCCTTTTTTATGGTAGTTTCATAATATTTCGTCTGTGTTCCTCTCTCATTTTTTTATGAGGCATAAAACAGTGATTGGGATGTGTTTAAAAGTGGTTTTAGGGACTGGAGAAACGGTTGAATGGTTAAGAGTACTTGCTAATTTTGCAGAGGACCTAGATTCAGGTTGTTAGCATTCCTTCAGGCTCTGCCCCACAGTATGCCTGGCTTACTATAAAGGGGGCGGGGCTGTTCGCCCCCCTCCTCACTCTCTTACTTTCCTCTGCCTCTTCTCTCCCTGATCCCTTTCCCCCTCTCTCTCCTTTCTCCACACGTTCTTGGCCGGCCTCCTCTGCCCTCCCTCCCTCAGCAGAGGCACCCCTTCCACCTCTCTAAACTGTGCCTCTATCAAACATATCCTTGGCTCTTCCTTTTTTATAAAACAATACAAGTCCTCTGTGAATCATCCATATTTAGCTTATAACCATTCTTAACTCCAGTTTAAGGGGATCTGATATTTTGGCCACCTCAGACACAGTGCACACATGTACATGTGCAATGTACAAACATACATGCAGGCAAAACACTTACACACATAAAATCGAAAACGGTTTTAACCTAGGCCTGGTGGCATAGACCTATAATCTCAGGCACTTGGGAGGTTGAAGCAGGAGGGCAGCTTAGACACCATCTCAATATAAAAAGAGGACTGGGGATGTAGCCCAGTGGTAGTGTGTGCTTAGCATGTGATGTGGAAGGCTCCAGGTTCAACTTAATAATATAAAATGAAATAAAAATGCCACCAGGCAGTGGTGGTGCACGTCTTTCCTCCCAGCACTTGGGAGGCAGAGGCAGGTGGATTTCTGAGTTCGAGGCCAGCCTGGTCTACAGAATGAGTTCCAGGATACACAGAGAAACTCTGTCTCAAAAAATAAAAATAAAATAAAATTAAAAAAAATAAAAATGCCTAAGGGAGCTGGGAGATGATCCATCAGTTAAAGAGTATCTGTTGCTCTTACAGAAGACATGGGTTCAGTTCCCAGCGCATGGATGCTCACAACCAACTCCACAGGAACCAGGCATACACATGGTGCACACGTATGCATGTAGGCAGAACACTCATAAAAAAGGGCAGGCATAGTGGCTCATGCCTCGAATCCCAGAATTTAGGACTAGCAGGATTGCTGCAAATGCAAGGAGCTACACCACATAATGAGTTGCCAGCAAGGGTGGGCTGCAATGTGAAGCCCTTTGGCAGGGTCTCACCATGTAATGTGGGCTGGCCTCGAACTTGCTATGTAGACCAGGAAGGTGTAGGACCGTGAAAGGCAGCCAGGTTTCTGGTTGAGCTAAGGTTTAAAACCCTGGAGTCCCCAGCAGGGGAAAACCCGTACAACGGACGGTAGGCATTTTGCCACGCTCCTGGGCCCCAGGCTCCTGACATAAGGCTGCAGCTCTCCACAGGTCTGTGACCATCAGTCATGAAAGGGCAACACCCCAAGCCCTTTCACAGGTAGAGGGTGTGGTCATGTAGCCTCAAGACATCCCCATTTTAATGAGGTATCTAGAGGCTTAGCCAATAAACTCCCCTTCCTAGCCACTCATCCCTGCAAAACGTACTTAACCTCAGGCCCGCCCTGAGAAAGTAGGGTATGGTTTCACTCATCACCACTCTCCACCATGACAATAAACGCCCTAAAACCATGGACTGTCTCTCTTCATCGGGATCCACTGTGGGGAACAATGGAACAGGCCTTCATCTAAAGAGCCAAGTCTAGTCTCCCGCAGAAGGCCTCTCAGCGCTCCCAGCCACCGTCTCTACAAACCAAGCCAGCTAGCCACCAACAAGCCAAAGACTTGGTCCCTGGCGGGACCCAGCCAAGCTCCTCCCTGCCTTTCCCCCTCGGCCCCAGGCTAGATATAGCCTACAGGCCCGCACTCTGTTCTCAGCTCTTCCAAGGCATCTAGTGGCACCTAGGATAGCCAAGAGCCTAAGAACTAGACGGAGCCGGCTCCACGTGGTCCTCAGGACCAAAGGCTGTACTCCCCAACACCCAGGTGATATCCTGTGGCTTCTCACAGCTGGACACCCACCCAGTGGTGCTGTGGGGTGGGCGTGGTCAAACTTCCCGCTTCTCACTCTGCCAGTGGCCCCAGCCCTGGGGTGGAAGCGGGACGCCACTTTAACCCAACAGGCAGGCCTTGAAGTTACAGAGATCTATCTGCTCCTCTTTCCTGAGTACTGGCATTAAAGGCATGCACCACCACACTAGTTATATACAAGAAAAGACTTTAAAGTGCTGTAATAAAATGGTCTTTTAAAGGCTGAAACCCAAATAATACCTATTCTTAAAGTTTATGTATTTTTAATGAATATATGTGCCTTGCCGACATGTATGTCTGCATCACATGTGTGCCTGGTGCCCTAGAAGGCCAGAAGAGGGAGTCAGATCCACTGAGGCTGGAGTTGCAGTTATGAGCTGCCGTATGTGTGCTGGGAATCAAATGTGGGAAAGTAGCCAGCGCTCTTAATCACTACGCCATCTCTCCAGCTCACCAAGTAATACTTATCGATGTTTTTCCAGAGCTTAAAAAAAGTGATGCTTAAATTTTATGAGGACGAGTGTTTTGCCTGCATGCCTGTTGCCCACAGGGGTCAGAAAAGGACTCTGGGTACTGAGAACTGGAGTTACAGATGGTTGATAGCAGTAGGGGGACTGAACCTGGGTCCTCTACAAGAGCAGCAAGGGCTCTTAACCACTCGGGCATCTCTCCAGCTCTTCTTCCTCCTTTTTGTTTGAGTGACATGGTTTTGTAGCCCTGGCCTTTCTGGCTAGCCATGAACTTGGATGATGCTCCTGCCTCTACCTCCAAAGTGCCGGCTTTCTTTACAGGCAAGGGCCTCTATACCCAGCTTCCAAATCATAGCATAAAGTTCAATAAAACTAAAAATATTTCATAACAAAGCCTCAAAGCTGCTTTTCTTTATTTGAGGGGTGTGTGTGTGTGTGTGTGTGTGTGTGTGTGTGTGTATGAGCGTGCGCATGTGTTGTTTTGTTTGAGAAGGTCTCATGTAGCACAGATTGGTCTCAAACTAAGCATTGGTGCCTGGCCTTGAAACCTGATCCTCCTACAGCCACTCCAAGTTCTACCATGCCCATCTAAACTTAATTCTTTGTGACATTTAAATTTAGATATTTAGATTCAGTTGTAAAAAGACAGAGGAATTGGATCCATTCCCTTTTTGTTTGTTCATTCTTTCCTGGTGCAAGGGATTGAACCTGGGCCTTTACCGCAGAGCTACATCTCTAGCTTTCCCTATGTTTAACAGGAAAGTGAGCCCAGTATAATGGTGTATGCCTGCAACCCCAGTTCTTTGGAGGCTGAGGCAAAAGGATCAGGAGTTTCAGGCCATATGGGCTATACAAGATGACCCTGTCTTGACTCTCAAAACAACAATATACATTTCACACAAAACGCAAGGTCAGGTAGAGTAGCTTACCTCCAAGCCTGATCACCTGAGGTTCCACACGGGGGAAAGAGAGAACTCACGCCCTCAAACTGACCTCTGACCTCCACAGATGCATTATGGCACATACACGCCTACACACATATAGACATTAAATAAAAAACTTTAAAATTTGTCTTAGGGTTTCTATTGCTGCAGTGAAACACTATAATAACCAAAAAGCAAGGTGGGGAGAAAAGGATTTATTTGGCTTACACTTCCATATCACTATCACTGTTCGTCATCGAAGGAAGTCAGGACAGGAACTCAGGCAGGGCAGAAGCTGCTGCAGAGGCCATGAAGGGAGTCTTAGGGTTTTATGACTGTGAAGAGACACTATGACCAAGACAACTCTTATAAACAAAACCATTTCATTGGGGCTGGCTTAACAGTTTCACAAGTTCCACCCATTACCATCATGGTGGGGAGCATGGCAGTGTGCAGGCAGACGTGGTGCTGAGAGTTCTACATCTTTTTTTTCCCATCCATCCATCCATCCATCCATCCATCCATCCACCCATCCATCCATCCATCCATCTATCTATCTATCTATTATTTATTTATTTATTTATTTATTTATTTATTTATTCACTTTACATCCCAATCCCAGATGCCCTCATCCCAGTCCCACCAACACATACTCCTCCCCCTGTCCCTTCTCCCCTTCTCTGATAAGGGGAAGTCCCCTGTCCCTGGTACCAACCTACGCTGGCACATCAAGTCATTGCAGGACTAGACACATCCTTTCTCACTGAGGCCAAGCAAGGCGGCCCAGCAGAGAACAGGATCCACAGGCAAGCAACACAGTCAGTAGACAGCACCACCCCAGTTGCCTGAGGACCCACAAAAAGACCAAACTGCACATTTGCTACATATATTTTAGGGTTTGGGGTAGGTCCTGCCCATGCACGCTCCTTGGTTGGTGGTTCCCTGGAGCCCTCAAGAGTCCAAGTTAGTTGACACTGTTGGTCTTCCTGTGGAGTATGTATCCGCTTCCAGTCCTTCAATCCTTTCCCACCTCTTCCACAAGACTCCTTGGGCTCTGTTTAACATTTGGCTGTGGGTCTATGTATCTGTTTCAATCAGCTGCTGGGTGGAGTCTTTCAGAAGACAGTTATGCCAGGCTCCTGTCTGCAAGCATAACAGAGTATGATTAATAGTGTCAGGAATTCGTTCTTGCCCATGGGTCTCAATTTGTGCCAGTCATTGGTTGGTCATTCCCTCTGTCTCTGCCTGGCTACAGGATGTGGCCACTTCAGGCTCCATATACCTTACTGCTAGGAGTCTCAGCTAGAGTCACCCTCATAAACTCCCTGGAGCCTCCCCCATCCCAGGTCTCTGCCACATCCCAGAGATGCTCCCCCACCCTCTGCCTATTTCTGTTCACTCCCCTGGCCCTCTCTCCCTGGCTCTCCCTATACTTGATCACACCTTGTTATTTGGCTTACAAATAAAGCTGCTATGAATATACTTGAGAAAGTGTCCTTGTGGTATGGTGGAGCACCTTTTGGGTATATGCCCAAGAGTGGAATAGCTACATCTTGAGGTAGAACTATTTCCAAACTTTCTGAGAACCCATTAAACTGATTTCCAGAGTGGTTGTACAAGTTTGCACTCCCACCAGCAATTGAGGAGTGTTCCCCTTGCTCCACATCCTCGATAGCATGTGCTGTCACTTGAGTTTTTGATCTTTGCCATTCTGACTGGTGTAAGGTGGAAACTCAGGGACATTTTGAGTTGCATTTCCTTGATGACTAAGGACATTGAAATTTTTTTTTTTTTTTTTTTTTTTTTTTTTGGTTTTTTGAGACAGGGTTTCTCTGTGTAGCTCTGGCTGTCCTGGAACTCACTCTGTAGACCAGGCTGGCCTCAATCTCAGAAATCTACCTGCCTCTGCCTCCCAAGCACCACCACTGCCCGGCTTTTTTTTTTTTTTTTTTTTTTTTTTTTTCCAGTTTCTCTCCATTTAATTTGACATTGGCTATTAGCTTGCTGTATATTGCTTTTATTGTGTTTAGGTATGCGCCTTGTATTTCTGAATTATCCAAGACTTTTAACACGAAGGGATGGTGGATTTTGTCAAAGGCTTTTCGGCATCTAATAAGATGATCACGTGGAGAAGATTTCCATGCCCAATTCCCTGCCTGCTGGGTCTCCCCCAGCAAGCCTCGCAGCCATGAGATCTGCCCCATCCCCTCCGTGCTCCATCTTCTAGTTCACAACTCTACCTACAATCCCAGAGGCCTGCAGCCACCAGGGACTACCAGGTGAGACTCCTACCCCAATTCCCTGCTTGCCTGCAGCCCCTCTGGGCAAACACAGCAATGGCAAAGGAAAGTTTTACCCTGTCCCCTCTACACTCCATTCCCTGGGCAACAGCTCTGCCTGCATGAGTCCTGCTGCCACCTCGACCAATCAGATGAGATCCCCACACTGCAATCCCCTACCTCATGGGTCCCCCAGCAAGCACGACAGCCATGAGGTCTGACCCATCCTCTCTGTTCCATCTTGTCTACACCTCTACCTGCAATCACAGAGATCTGCAACTATCAGGGACCACCAGCTCCGCTTTCATCCCAGGAAACCTGATGCCATTGGTGACTAACTGTCCTGCCAACACCAGGGACAACCGGATGGTTAAAGGCCAGGGCAATATGGCATCACTAGAATCCAGCTATCCTACTACAGCAAGCCCTGGATATACTAACACACCCAAAGCTCAAGAAAATGACCTTAAATCTAATCTTATAAAGATGATAGAAGCCTTTAAAGAGAAAACAAATAAATTCCTTAAATACAGGAAAATATAATTAATTATTGTATTTTCAACAAATAGGTAGAGGCCTCCTAAAGAGAAAACAAATAGCTGGGCAGTGGTGGCGCATGCCTTTAATCCCAGTACTTGGGAGGCAGAGGCAGGTGGATTTCTGAGTTCGAGGCCAGCCTGGTCTACAGAGTGAGTTCCAGGACAGCCAGGGCTATACAGAGAAACCCTGTCTCAAAAAAAAAAAAACCAAAAAAAAAAAAAAAAAAAAAAAAAAAAGAGGAAACAAATATAAAGAAATACAACCAAACAGGTGAAGGAAATGAACAAAACTGTTCTAGGACTGGAAATGGCAATAGAAGCAATAAAGAAAACACAGACTGAATCCCGGAGATGGGAAAACTAGGTAAGTGAACAGGAACTACAGACACAAGCATCCCTAACAGAATACAAGAGATAGTATCTCAGGTGTAGAAGGTATCATAGAAGAAATTGATATATCAGTCAAAAAATGCTAAATCTAAAAGTTTCTAACATAAAACATCCAGGAAATTTGGGACACTATGAAAAGACCAAACCTAAGAACAAGAAAATTCCGAGTTCAAAGGCCCAGAAAACATCTTCAGCAAAATCATCAAAGAAAATTTCCTAAAGAAAGAGATGCCTATAAATGTACAAGAAACTTACAGAAGAGCAAATAGATTGAACCAGAAAAGAAAATTCTCCTGCCTCATAATAATCAAAACATTAACTGTACAGAACAAAGAAAGAATATTAAAAGCAGCAAGGGGAAAAGGCCAAGAAACATACAAAGGCAGATCTATCAGAATTATACTTGACTTTTCAACAGAAAATCTAAAAGCCAGAAGGGCCTAGGCAGATAGATATCTTGCAGACCCTAAGAGACCACAAATGTCAGTCCAGATGACTATACACAGCAAAACTTTAAATCACCATAGATGGAGTTCTACATCTTGGTCATCAGGCAGCTGGAGACTGTGTACCACACTGAAAGTAGCTTGAGCACCAGAGATCTCAAAGTGTGTCCCCACAGTGATATACTTCCTCTAACAAAATGTACCTACTCAGAGAAGGCCACACCTCCAAGTACTGCCGTGCACTATGGCCAAGCATTCAAATATATGAGTCTATGGGGGCCATTTCTAGTCAAACCGCCACAGAGGGGTGCTGCATACTGACTTGCTTTCCAAAGCTTAGTAAGCCTGCTTCCTTGTAGAACCCAGGACCACTAGCCCAGGGATGGCATCACACCCATAGTAAGCTGCACCGCCTCCCCCCCTCACCATGTAAATCTCTAATTAAGAAAATACCTTACAGGCTTGCCTGCAATCTAGTCTAATGGAGGCATTTTCTCTTTTTTTTGTTTTTTGTTTTTTGTTTTTGTTTTTTCTAGACAGGGTTTCTCTGTGTAGCCCTGGCTGTCCTGGAACTCACTCTGTAGACCAGGCTGGCCTCGAACTCAGAAATCCACCTGCCTCTGCCTCCCAAGTGCCGGGATTAAAGGCGTGCGCCACCACTGCCGGGCAGAGGCATTTTCTTAATTGAGATTCTCTCTTCTCAGATGACTTTAGCTTGGGTCATAAAACTATCTATCACAAAATTTTTAAAAATCTAGGTCAGAAGTTAGTAGCAATTTGCCTGGATAGTCATAATTGGGAGATGTCTGAGGAAACAACTGTAACGTTAATGGTTTTCCCCCTTTGAGACAAACTTTAATGTTTTTAAAGGCTATTTTTAATGCTGATAGTTGACATAAAACAAACTTTAATGTTTTTAAAGGCTATTTTTAATGCTGATAGTTGACATAAAACTATCTATCACAAAATTTTTAAAAATCTAGGTCAGAAGTTAGTAGCAATTTGCCTGGATAGTCATAATTGGGAGATGTCTGAGGAAACAACTGTAACGTTAATGGTTTTCCCCCTTTGAGACAAACTTTAATGTTTTTAAAGGCTATTTTTAATGCTGATTCTTAACTGCTTTAACCTCCCCCTTTAGCCCACCACCCACCAGAGGTGGTAGAAAAGAGGATATAGGGGAAGTGGACCTGTTTAGAAATGGTTCTTTGGAGCAACTCCCTTGTGTGTTGTCGGGAAATCAGCAGTTCAGTTGGAAGGTTAGCAGTGGCAGCTCGATCCACTCGCAGACACTTCACAGATACACCAGCAGTCCAGTTCGGTAGAGTTGGAATAGCAAACACGAATCAGCAGTGGTGGCATGACCTAGCAGACACAGCCAGGCCTCGGCATTGGCACTAGTCAGCAGGAGGGACCAGGAGGGATGCCAGAAGTTCTCAGCTATGCCTTAATCAGGGAAGACTTGAGACCAGCAAGCATTGCTGGCAGCTCTGCTAACAAGCCTACCTCAGTCTCCGTCACTGTCTCTCCAGTCCTTTTTATACTCCCTCCAAACATCATGTCCTCCATGTGTCCTGCCTCAGCACATGCGTCTGTCTCAGCCGACATCACTCTGTTAATCAGCCTCTGTCCAAGGAAGTGGCAACAAACTGCAGCACACCACCACAAGTTTTTTGGTGTTTCTTTGTTTGTTTGCTCATTTCTCTCTATAGAGTCCTGACAAATGGAGCTCAACTATGCAATGTAAGGTGGGCCAATATGATTGTCGTTATCAAAGACTCCTTCATCACGTGTCCTTTCACGTGCTTGCTTTAGCAGAACATCCTTTCTTTTGTGTCTGCTTCAGGTAAAGATCCCTTCATGAGTCTGCCTTAGTCTTTCACCTGTGTCCGCTTCAATGAAACGTTCCTTTATGTGTTTGCCTTAACAAAACACCATCTAGCATAACTGACTTTCCAAAGAAACCTTAAGTTTCCACTTCAAGCCATTATCAGAGGGTTTCACTTGAATTGGAAGATAATATTTTTGAAAATTCGTTTTTTTTGAGACTCACTATGTGTCTGGGCTGGCCTGAAACTATGTAGAGCAGACTAGCCTTGAATCTACTTCCCTAGATTAAAGGTGTATATTATACTGCAGAGAAAAAATAAGGTGTATTCTTAATGATGGGATGTTGTATTTGGTAGAGAGTCTCTGTCTTTTTCTTTTTGGGGGGCCAGCCTGGGCTATGTGTAAGGAACTTGTGTTGATAAAAACAAATCCAAGACACAGTTACTTCCACACTACCCTATTGGTTCTATTCAGTGTGGAGAAATTGTAACAGAAGGGCATAAATACGAGACCATGATCATCACCAGGGCCAACTTGGTCAAAATTACATATTCTGTAAATGCAAAAGTATATCTGTAACAACAAAAAGGAAATACTTGTTGAAGATGCATAAAAACATTTAGGTATTAATTTATTCAACTGTGAACATACATTGCCATGTTTCCCCTGCTTCAACTTTGCTCAGTCTCCAATGGTGTTTTCTGTTTCAGCTGCTTTGTGCATTGTTTACAGTGGGGTTACACTGCTTTTGAGCCTGAAGTGTGGAACTCTGTCAGCCACAAGTAACATGGCCATTCCAGTCAGAGCAGCTGTAATTACCAGTACAACCCTTTCACAAGACTGGGCCCGTGAACATTTTCTTGTGGAGGATGAGGACACACAAGGTCCTGCCCTACTTCAAAAACATTTACCTGATTAGCAATTGAGGGAGACTCTACTCTGTGATGGCATAACTATCTGCCTATACACCTGCAGGTTACCTCCCATACATGTACCTGGAAGTAACCACAAACTAGACTTAGGTAGGAGTGCTTCTTTGGCCTGTTGTTGATGCTGTTTCTGTTGGAAAGACATTTGTTCACCTCTCCCCAGCAAAAAGTTAATGTACTACCTGGCCACCTTCAAGCCAAGATGGTTATTGCAGTACCAGATAGCAACCTCTAGTGACAGAAAAATGGAATCATCTCCTTTTGGTATCTCCTTTAAATATTCATTTACTATTTTTTAAATTGGGTGTATGTCTGTGCATGCATATTTAATGGTGCATTTATGGAGGTCAGAGGACAATTTGCTTGTGTGGGTTCTCCCCTTCTACCATTGAGTTCTAGGGCTCACACTCAAGTCAGGCTTGGAAGCAAGCACCTTCTCCCACTTGCACAAAGTTGTCCAAGAAGGATAAAGAGCATCAGATCCCCTGGAATAGGAGTTTCAGGCAAATTTGAGCTATCTGATGTGGGTGCCAGAAACCAAACTCACACCTTCTGGAAGCATAGTAAGTGGTCTTAATTGCTAAGCCTTCTCTTCAGTTCTTGGTACCTCCATTTAGAGTAAGAAAATTCTTATCAGGAATTGGGAAGATGGCTTAGTACTTGTGGCTCTCACATAAGAGTCAGGTTTGATTACCAGTACTGACATGGTGGGTCACAAACATCCATAACTCCAGTTCCAGGTGATCCAACACTTCTGATTTCTGTGAGCACCAGGCAATCATATGGTGTACATACATACATGTGTAGACAAACCATTCATACACATAAAATAAAAATAAATATGAAAAAAAGTTTTAGAACGAAATTAAAGAAAGTGGTGGTGGCACACACCTTTAACCCTAGCACTGAGGAGGCAGGGCCAACTGAATCTCTGTGAGTTCCAGGCAGTCTTGATAGTATTCAGATCAGATATCCTTTAATATGTTAATAATTTTTAAGCTGTATAGGACTCATACACCTCCACCAAGTAATCATTGGCTTAGGCTAGTAGAGGTTTATATCTTAGCTATAGAAATGGATTTTTTGGTTGTGGGTTTAAATGAGAATGACCCTTGTAGGCTAATATATTTAAACACTTGGTCCACAGTTGGCAGAACTGTTTGGGAAGGGTTACGAGGCCTTGTTGGAGGAAGACTGTAATTTGGGGGAGGGCTTTGAGGTTTCAAAGCCCATGCCATTACAAGTTATTTCTCTGCCTTGTGGTTATATCTCAGGATGTGAGCTCTCAGGCTAATCATGGTGGCTCAAACCTTTAATACTTGGGAGGCAGAGCAGACATATCTCTGAGTATGAGGCCAGCCTCAGCTACAGAGTGGGTTCCAGGATGGCTAAGGCTACACAGAGAAACCCTGTCTTGAAAAACAAGAAGAAAAATAAATAAATAAATAAATAGATAGATAGATAGATAGATAGATAGATAGATAGATAAAGAAAGAAAGGAAGGAAGGAAGGAAGGAAGGAAGGAAGGAAGGAAGGAAGGAAGGAACAAAGAAAGAAAGGAAGGAAGGAAGGAAGGAAGGAACAAAGAAAGAAAGGAAGGAAGAAAGGAAGGAAGGAAGGAAGGAAGGAAGGAACAAAGAAAGAAAGGAAGGAAGAAAGGAAGGAAGGAAGGAAGGAAGGAAGGAAGGAAGGAAGGAAGGAAGGAAGAAAGAAAGAAAGAAGAGAAAGGAAGAAGGAGGAAAGAAAGGGGAAAAATGAGCTTCCAGCTATTGCAGTAACATACTGTCCTACTTGTTGATCTTTGACAACCTATGCAAATCTGTCTGTAAGACCTGGGACTTGAGGACCTTAAAGAATGTGTCATACTACAGTCTACGACACAGACAACTTACTTCAGTTTCAGTGTGCTTTTATACATGAATGTAACAGAGAAAGCAATGACCCAAGGAAGGTTGTTTGAGTTCAGAAAAACATGATTAGAAAAACATGTAGATAAATTCCAGTAAGCACACACTAAATACTAACAGAGCAGCCCTTTCCCAGAACTATCTCAGGACAGATGGATTTAAACACAGTTGTCTGGCACATTATATCTGGGAAAGCATGAAACCAAGCAGAAGGCCATATCCAGATCCAGGGTACTCTGAGGACAGCACTCAGCATAGCATTTCATCAGATTGGGTTCTATAGCTATGTTCCGAAATCCAACAAGAATAAACATGTCTTATAAATTGAATGCAAATATTTGTCACAGAAGGCATGAAATCATGTTCAAGAGCAATCCAGGGAACCAGGTAAAGGGTCCTGGAGCCTCAGTCACAGTTCGCTAAGGCATTGTTCACCATGTGTCATTCTCTTGGCTGCATTCCAACAATTCTCCACAGTAGCGGTCACAGAGTCAGTGATGATTTGAACGAAAATGGCCTTAATATGCTCATAAGGAGTGGCACTATTTGAAAAGATTAGGAGGCGTGGTCTTGGAGGAAGTGTGTCATGGGGGGTGGGGCAGGGCATTGAGTTTCCTGAAGTCCAAGCTGGGCACTGGCTCTCTCTCTTCCTGCCTGTGGATCTGGATGTAGAACTCTCAGCTGTCACGTCTGCCTGTGTGCTGCCATGCTCCCCACCATGAGGATAATGCACTAAACCTCTAAAACTGTAAGCCAGCCCCAAGTAAATGTTTTATAAGAGTTGCCATAGTCATGGTGTCACTTCACAGCAATAGAACACAGACTGAGACAAAGTCTAACCCTCTGAGTGAGAATTTTGGTTTCTTCAAAAACTCGGTTATGTGAATGTCTTTGTTTTGATCCCAGGTGTGAGATATGGGGCTGCTTCAGATTGTCCACAGCAGCTAACTATTATTTGTCTCATGCTTTGGCAGGGATATGATTCTGCCGCTGAAGATAGCTTACATTTGGAATTCTAGGGGCTCTGGAGAGGGTATATAAATGCCAGAGCCCCGAGGGAGACTGCAGCTGTCCCCCCTGCCACTGTCCCTGTTGTTGCTGCTGTTTCTGGTTGCTGGTTGGAGATATCCTGGCAATGAAGATTGGACTTGCCCCTAGGAACTCAACACCTAATGCCCAGGAAGTAGTCTAAAGAGATCCACGTCCCCTTTCCCCCTCTAGCCTTCTTTCTCTCCTACCTAGTGTTGGGGGACTGGAAGGGATTGGGGTGGAGAAGGGTGGTAGGTAGGGATATAAGAACCCAATCAAGTAGACAAGAAGTAAGCCTACACTCTGAAAGGATAAGCCCCAAATAAACTGTTTTCTATAAGTTGCCTGGTCATGGTGTCTTATCACAGAAAAGTAACTAAGACACTGCTTATATTGTAACGAATGGACCCCCGAGCAAGCTAAGAATTTGCCTGTGGGGCTGGAGAGATAAGATGGTTATTAAAAGCACATACAGCTCTTGTAGGGGACCGGAGTTAAGTTCCCTACACTCACATCAGTTGGCTCGAGACTACCTATAATTCCAGTTCTAGAGGGTATACAATGCCTCTGGCCTCAAGGACTACCTGCACTCACATGCATGTACACACACATACACACACACACACGCACGTACGCACGCACACACACTATATATACATCTATATATATACACATATACACACATATATCTTAAAAACAAAATTAAAATCAAAAGATCTGTGTTGTGTTTTATAAAAATATATAGAGAGAAGGAATATGTTTGGTGGGGCAAGGGGGCGCCTCTGAGGGCCCATGCTGAGGCATCCCTTCCCCCTGAGGGATCAGCCACATGACAACAGTAAATAGAGTTTATTCAGGGCATGGGGAGGGGAGTTGAAAGGGTAGTAGAGACAGAGAAAGGCAGAGAGAGAGAGTAGAGGAGTAGAGGCCAGCCATGAGCATGTAGAGAGAGAGGGGAGGGGAATGGGAAGAGAGAGGGAGCAGGAGCAAGGGGATAGAACAGGGGTAAGAAAGCAAGGGAGAGAGGAGGGGCAAGCAGCCCCTTTTATAGTGAGTCAGGCATACATACATGGCTGTTGCCAGGTAACTGTGGGGCGGAGCCTAGGCGAAATGCCAACAGTCTGCTTCAGTACTTAAAATTAAGCATTCTACCCTGTAGTATAGTATTCTCTACACATTGGCCTTGTCATTCATTTTAAGTCTTGTGTGCTGTAGCACTCACGTGGCTTAGACAGGAAGGTCACTGCAAATTTGAGGCCAGGTTGGGCTGTTAGGGTCCACGATTCGCTGAAGAATGATACCTCAGACTCAAATAGTATGCAAACACAAAGAGTGTTTTACTCTCCAGAAATCCAGCATGCTGGGGTCTCCCACTATTCAGATAGAGAAACCCCAAAGTGAGTTCACAGGCTTGATTTAAAGCACATTAGGGGAATTCCTGGGATGGGTAGGTGACCTCTATCTTAATCTTGACTCTGTCTCTAAGGATATTCCAGAACCATTGCTGGGGCCTGGGGGGGGGGGGGGGGGGCTGGAAACGAACTGGGGAAGTCTGGAAACTGTTGCAGAGGAAGTCTGGAAACTACTGCTGACTCACTGTCCTTGCCTCAGGCCAGATGGCAGAGGGGCAGATTCTGATGGAAGGGCAGTTTCTGACTAGCTGCCTAAAGCATGGAGGTTTTTGTTTTTTGTTTTTTTGTTTTTTGTTTTCTTCTTTCTAGTAACTGACTTGCCTGGGTTTGCATGGACTCACCCAGTTCTTAGGCACAGTGTCCTAAACTGCCAATTTGAAGCTCGTCATGGAATCCGCTTAGCCTTCTCAGAGCTACATAATGGGTTCAAGGACAGGCACAGCTACATAGCTATTGGGAAATCCTGTTGCTTAAGGTTGACATCTACCATGTCTAGATGGATCCCCCGAGCTTGGCACAAAATGGAGAACTCCTTTTCCCAACAGGGCTTCCTCTTCTCTACCCTATCTAGGGAGTCAACCCCCACACTCTACCTGTGGAATGTCATTCAATCCTTACAAGTTAAACTTCCAGGAATGCTTCTCCATGCAAATGAGGTATCCCCAGAAGTAAACCTCAGCCTACGAAACTTTATCCTAAAATGAACCCCTTCCCATTTTCCAAAATTTATATAGTCCTTGTTCACCCTGAATAAAGAGCACAATCTGTTTTGTTAACCATCATCTAAGAAAGCTGTTTTCTAAAAGAGCTGTAACATGGAAGAGCTGTAAAACTAAAATCTTCCAAGGCCCCCTACCCCAACATTCACTGCTGACACACCTATTCTGGAATTCCATTCATCTTTTCCCACTTGTGTGCACAGAGTCCCGGACATGCCAAGGGAAGATACGGACCTCAGAACTCTGCTCTGCTCCATCCTTCCCCATTCATTGGTGTGCAGCAGTGCCTAGACATCCCAAGGGAAGAAGCTTAAAACAGAGCCACGCATAGTAGGACCCTACTTTAAACAACGCTCCCCCTCCCCCAAACAAACAAACAAACACAAACCAAACCAAGACTCAATAAAGTCTTGGAAGTAAGCTTCTATATTTTATGGATCTTCATGTTTCTCAGTGCTCAGCTCGATGCATAAGTCCTTAATGTGTTTGTGAATGAACTCACAGTCATCTTAGTTTATGCAATTACACCCTAGATCACTTTTGGTGTTTCTAGCATGCATTCAAAACGAGTTAGGTGATACATGACTATACTTGGATTTTAAAATTCCCCAAAGAACAAGCCAGATGTGGTATATGCCTGAAATACAAGTTTGTATGCAATTCTCAGGCTAAGGGTCAGGAGGAACTAGATAGAGATCAAGGCTAGCCTAGACTACACAGCAATATCCTGTCTTGAAACAACAAAATTCTCCAAGTGAATTTTATATTGAATATTTGCAGAATTACTTATGATACTTTATAATTATACAAGCAAACAACCAAACATGACAAGATAAAAAATAGTATGTAGCAAAAATATCATATTAAAGTTAGACATGGTAACCAAAAGGAGGAAGAGAGTCCCAAGAGCAGACACAATTGTCAGAGACCACTTGTTCTCACAGTCAGGAGTTCTATAAAAATACTAAGCTTATGCTATAGTATATATGTGGAGGACCTGGTGCAGACCCATGTAGGCCCTGGCTTCTTTATCAAAAATGCAGGTACCCGTAAGTGTGTGTCTAAGTCTTCAGTTTGATTCTATTGACTAACGTGTCTGTTTTTGTGCCGATACCATGAGGTTTTTATTACTATAACTCAGTAGTACAACTTGTAACTGAAAATGGTAAGTCCTCCAGCAAGTCTTTATTCAGGATTTTAACTATCCTGTTTTTTTTTTCTTTTCTTTTCTTTCCATTTTGTCATAGTGTACTTTATTCTTTCATCAACATTTTTATGGAGAGCTCAATTTTTATATGTGTAAATTTTTAAAAATTAAATTTATGTGCTCAGGGGACTGTGCCACTCACCTCTGCAGGCTGTCCCAGGCAGTCCTGCTGGGGTCGGTCAGATCCAACTAGGATGGGTGGTCCGGTAGAGTTCTATGATGGCTAGTTTTAGGGCCCCCGAAGGTTTTCATGGGGAGACAGGATACTCTTGGAGTCCCACAGGTCTCCTCTGGACTGAGGAGGAAGGCCAGAGCTAGACAATGGTGCTCTGGGGACCACAGGTGCCCTGAGTTTTTTCTTTTTTCAAATGAAGTTGAGAATTGTCCTTTCAAGGTCTGTAAAAAATTGTGTTGGACTTTTGATAGGAATTCCATTGAATCTGTGGATTGCTTCTGATAGGAAGGTCATTTTTATCATTAATATTTTCTGATCCAAGAGCATGGGAGATCTTTCCATCTTCTGATATCTTCTTCAATTTCTTCAAAGACTTGCAGTTTTTATCATACAAGTCTTTCACTTACCTGGTTAAAGTTACCACAAGGTATATTTTTATTATTTGAGCCTATTTGTGAAGGGTGTTGTTTCCCTGATTTATTTTTCAGTATGTCATTTGTATATAGGAGGACTACTGATTTTTTTAAAGTTAATCTTGTATCCAGGTACTCTGCTGAAAATATTTATCAGCTGTAGGTGTTCCCTGGTAGAATTTTAAAGGGTTGCTTGTATAGTATTACATCATCTGCAAATAATGATATTCTGACTTCTTCCTTTCCGATTTGTTTTCCCTTCTTCTCCTTCAGTTGTCTTATTGCTCTAGCTAGAACTTTAAGTACTATATTGGATAGATATGCTATGCTTCCCATTATGATGATAATGGAACAAACCTCTGAAACTGTAAGCCAGCCCCAATTAAATGTTTTCTTTTATTTATTTATTTTTATTTTTTATTTTTTATTTTTGTTTTTTCGAGACACGGTTTCTCTGTGTAGCCCTGGCTGTCCTGGAACTCACTCTGTAGACCAGGCTGGCCTCGAACTCAGAAATCCACCTGCCTCTGCCTCCCAAGTGCTGGGATTAAAGGCGTGCACCGCCACTGCCCAGCAAATGTTTTCTTTTATAAGAGTAGCTTTGGTCATGGTGTCTCTTCGTAGCAATGAAACGCAAACTAAGAGAGAAGTTGATTCCAGAGACTGGGGTATTGCTGTGATAGGCCTGACCATGTTTTTGTTTGGAGGAGTGTGTATTTTGGTGCTTTGGATTTGGAAAGCAGTGGAATGCTTTAAGTGGGGCTTACTGGGAGATTTTAGTAGGAACATGGAAGACATTGGTACTGAGGGTGACTTGAACTATGGGGTCTGGCTCAAGATGTTTTCAGAGTAGGGTAATTTTAGAATGTTGCCTGGAGATCATTCTTATGATGTTTTGGTGAAGAATGTGGCTGCTTTTTGTCCTTGTCTGAAGAGTCTGCCTGAAGCTAAGATGAAGAAATTCAAATTAATTGTGACAAAGGAAGTCTCTGGTTTACTCTCATGAAGCACTTTTTGATCAAGTTTAGCAAGCTTAGAAAGGGAAACCACAAAATCTATGGTTCAAGTGATAAAGGGGTAGGTACCAGGAAGTGAAATGGACTAAATTATGTGTTCAAGGACATTAAATGGATGGTGATCCATTAAGTGGGTGGTGATCTCAGGGCAAGATCCCACCAAATTAAGCTTATTGTTTATGAGTTTGCAGTTGAACAAGGGTTAGTTGTACCATATTATATTATATTATAACCTGGTTATTGTTTTATTTGGACATAAGGAAATATGATTGTGTGTCAAATTGACAAAGGATGGATTTTGATAGCGATTCTCAGTTGTCAACTTGACTATATCTGGAATGAACTACAATCTAGAACTTATAATGATCTTGTGAAAAGGTAAAGAAAGGCTTAGGTCCAGGCATGGTGGTACACACCTTTAATGCCAGACTCAGGAGACAGAGGGATATAGGTCTCTGAGTTCAAGATCAGTCTACAGAGCAAATTCCAGGACAGCCAAACTTCATCAGTAAAAGAGCTGGAAAACAGAAAGCTGCTGTTGATGTAATGGAATAAGGGGGCCAGCAATTAGCAAAACTTTGCCATGTAGCTCTGGGTTTAGAGTAAAGAGTAGAAAGGGTTATTGAGAAAGTTGATGCTGGTTAGCTAGAGCTAACAAATTACGGATTAAGAAGAGACCAGCATCACTGAGGATGTGCTTTCTGACAGCACAAAGAAGTTGTGCTTCCAGAGATAGACATCATGCTGGCAGACAGACTTGGTAATATGTAAGAATCACCCAGGTGGTTTTGAAGGCATGAAGGGGTCACAGAGAACAGCTGAGCCTTGGCACTGTGAGAGGTCAGAGTCAGCCATTGGTGAAGGTGCAGCTTCAGTTACAGTTGATGGCCCAGGATGAAGGGGCCATTCAAAGAAGGCAAGGCTTGGCACCATGAAGACAAACCATGAGAGGATTTTGGTGAAGCCTAGTTGCAGAGGAGGACCCCAGAATATTGGAGATGCCAGTACCATGGGGTGATCCCCAAGAACAGCAGCAGCAGTGGAGTAGAGTAAGCCAGAGCCTAGAGTGCTAGAGAGGGCAGAGCTGGAGAAGTGACCCAAACCCTTTGGAGGAGCCCAGAAGATCATGTGTGGACCCCAGATATTGAAACAAGAAACTGTAAAGTTGAAGTTGCCTTGAAGCCTCCAATATGTTACTGATTGCAGAGCTGTGGGGTATCTACCAGGGAAAGCTGCTAACAGGAAGTAGAAGCAGCCCAAGAGAAAGAATTGTTATAATCATCAAAGCTGAAAGGAGTTGAAGATCTGAAGAGCACTTTGACACTAGACATGGAGATGTAGAGTTCAGAGTGTGTACAGCTCATTTTCTGTCTTGTTTTTGTCCAATATTTCCTCACTGTGGTGTTTTGGAATGGTAATGTATATCCTATGATATTGGAAGTATGTGGTCTGTTTTTTGATTTTGATTTTATAGGGGACTACAGTTGTATGAATCTCAGAAGAAACTTTGAGCTTTGGACTTTTAAACTTTACTGAGACTGTGATATGTCTGGAGCCATCTAGGAAAAGATAAGGCTATCAGGTGACCTTCCTGGAGGTGGTCTACCATTTTTGCATTGTCTGTGATGGTGAGTTCTGAAAGGCAAGGCCCTAAGAGACTGTCCTAGAATTGCTTCTTGCAGCCTCCTGTCACTATTACATACCCTAAGGATTCCTGGGCATCAGCCCACCCTATTGAGCAGACTTCCTGCAGATCAACATGAAGATGAACTTTCATGAATTAATGCTGTTTGGATGAATTAATGATTTTATAGAATTCCTCATTTGATTCACATAATCTTAGGAAGAAAGCTTTTTTTTTTTTTTTTTTTTTTTTGGTTTTTCGAGACAGGGTTTCTCTGTGTAGCCCTGGCTGTCCTGGAACTCACTCTGTAGACCAGGCCGGCCTCGAACTCAGAAATCCACCTGCCTCTGCCTCCCAAGTACTGGGATTAAAGGTGTGCACCACCACTGCCCGGCAGGAAGAAAGCTTTAAGAGATAGTTTAATTGTTTTGCTAGAAAGATGTAATATAGTTAGAATCAAGAATAGAATGTGCTCACTCCTCATAAATAGTAAGTAAAGGCTGCATAATAAGAAATACAGTGAGCTTTCCCACCAAAAGGAAATATAGGGTTGGGAAAAATTTGTGTTCAAGGAAAAACATCAGGTCTAAGGATGAAGCCATAGGTATGCACTATGATAAGGCAAGGCCATGTAAAAACTGTTGCTTTGAACTTATAATGAGCTTACAGTGTGAAACATTGCTTTGAACTTGTAATTGATACCTTTCTGAAACTCTCCTTTTATGTACCATTTTATCTATGAGGTAATTCTTCCTTACATAGAAAACTTGTTTAAAAAGCTATTAAAAGGCTGATAGCAATAAAGGTGGCATAGCCATTTTCTGCTTCACCTGGAGTGTATGTTATTTGTGTGAGTGACTTTTTTTTTTTTTCTTTTTTGGTTTTTTCAAGACAGGGTTTCTCTGTGTAGCCCTAGCTGTGAGTGTCTTCTTTCCTTTCCTTTCTTTTCCTCTCTGGTTCAAAAGAGTTACTAAGCTCAGAGCCTCAAGCCTGGCCAGCAAGGACTTCCTGGCTGGCTCACCAGAGGAAAGAGCACTAGCAGTAACTCCTTTTTGTAGTTCTTCAGCACTTATTTAAGCAACAAAGACTTAAGTTTCAAACTGGAGAGGTGGCTCAGCGGTTAAGAGCACTGACTGCTCTTCCAAAGGTCCTGAGTTCAATTCCCAGCAACCACATGGTGGCTCACAACCATCTGTAAGGGATCTGATGCCCTCTTCTTGTGTGTCTGAAGACAGCTACAGTGTATTCATATAAATATAATAAATCTTTTTTTTTTTTAAAAAGTTAGGTTTCCCTAGTGCTTATTCAAGCATAGAGTATTAAAGAAAAAAGAAGACAGTGATTTTCAGCCACAGATTGATCAAGAGAGTATAAGTTTCCAGAAGGCATCAGCTTCTAGACCCCCAGTACAGTTAGGGAGAGTTACAAGGCTGGAGATCATCAGTCTTTTGGCTTTCATCCAACTCTGTGTTTCACCTCAGCTTCGAACCTCAAAAGGCTGGGGCTGGCTCCCAGAAGTGATAGACCATGGGGAGTTTTGAAATTAGACTAAAAATGTATTTTGCATTATGCTATGGCTATGTATGTTCCCCATAGACTTATGGGGGCCAGGGAGTAGAATATGGTTTGTTTGAATATGCTTGGTTCATCGGAAGTGGCACTATTAGGAGATATGGCCTTGTTGGAATAGGTGTGATCTTGTTGGACAAAGTATGTCACTGTGTAGGTGGGCTTTGAGGTCTCCTTGTACTCAAGCTCTGCCCAGTGAGGAAGAGTCCTTCTAGCTGCCTATGGAAGACAGTCTCCTTCTGGCTGTCTTCAGGTCAAGATGCAGAACTCTTGGCTCCTCCAGCACCACGTCTGCCTGCATGCTACCATGCTTCCCATCATAATAATAATGGACTGAACCTCTGAAATGCAAGCCAGCTCCAATTAAGTATTTCCCTTCATAAGAGTTGCCTTGGTCATGGTGTCTCTTCACCACAATGAAACCCAAACTAAGACAGTATGTGAGGGTCATTATATAACTTAGGCTGTACGACTGTTTCTTTTACAAAAATGAGTGCTCTTATGTTTGGGGGAATAGATGTTAAGAATAGAAATATCATCTTGGTGGTTCTTTCCTTTGATGAGTATGTAGTATCCTTCTCTATTTCTTTTGATTAATTTTGGTTTGAAGTCTATTTTCTCAGGTATTAAAATGGCTCCAACAGCTTGCTTGTTAGGTACATTGGCTTAGAAAATCTTTTCTAACTCCTTATCAAGAGATAATGTCTATCATTGGTATTAATGTATGTTTCTTGGATGCAACAGAAAGATTTATCCTGTTTTCACATACATTCTGTTAGTCTGCATCTTTTTATTGGGGAATTGAGATCATTGACCAATGAGTGTTATTTCATTGTTGTAGTAGTTGGTGGTGGTAGTAATGGTGGTGATGCTGTGTGTGTGTGTTTCTCTCCTTTGATTTTTGGGGTCTGGAATTTTTTTATTTCCTGTGATTCCATGAGTGTAGTTAACCTCCTTGGGTTGGAGTTTTCTTTATATACCGTGTGTAGAGTCAGTTTGTAGATAGATATTGTTTAAATTTAACTTTATCATGAAATATCTTATTTTCTCCATTCGTGGTCTTTGAGAGTTTTGTTGGATTTAGAAGTCTGTGCTGGCATCTGTGGTCTTAGAGTCTACAGCACGTCTGTCCACTGTGGTCTTAGAGTCTACAGCACATCTGTCCATTATGGTCTTAGAGTCTACAGCACATCTGTCCACTGTGGTCTTAGAGTCTACAGCACGTCTGTCCAAGTCCTTCAGGCTTTTTGAGTCTCCATTAAGAAGTCAGGTAATTCTAGTAAGTCTGCCTTAGTATGTTACTTGGCCTTCTTCCTTTGCAGCTGTTATCGTTCTTCTTTTCTTTTTCTTTTGTTTGTTTGTTTCTTTCTTTCTTTCTTGAATGTTTGGTGTTTTGATTATTATGTGGCAAGTGGACTTTATTTTTTGGTCAACTTGATACTCTGTATGCCTCTTGTACCTTGATAAGCATCTCCTTCTTTAGATTAGAAAATTTTTCTTTAAAGATTTATTTATTATATGTAAGTATATTGTAGCTGTCTTCAGACACTTTTTCTTCTCTCTCCAGCCTTGCTATCTTTGGCCCTGCTCACTTTAGCTGTCTTCAGACACCCCAGAAAAGGGTATGAGATCTCATTACGAATAGTTGTGAGCCATCATGTGGTTGCTTGTCGGGAACCAACGGATCTGCAGCTTTCTTATTAGCCTGAGAGAAGCCATTTTTTGTGGAAGTTAGGATTGAAGGTAGAAGTAGGCCTGAGTTTCAGGTTCCTGAGAACTAGGCTTTTGTTTAGGTTCTGTCTCCTAGGAGATGGGTTCTTTCCCAGGTCAGGGTGACCCCCTTACCATTAGGTGATCAGCAGAGCATAGATGGTTGCTTTAGTAACCTGTCCTGGTGGTTGGGAACATGTACTCCCTAGAAACTCCTCACTCCTATAGCACTGTTTTTAGCCCTCGTTACTTTGTTTAAGAGTCCTTCTACATTGTTTAAGATTCTCATACTTCCTTCTCCTTGTACCCTATAAAAAGCTTGGAAATAAAGTTAATCTTTGGAGCTTGATCAGACATCCTGTCTTGCTCCCAGGTATCTCTTGTTTCCTGTCTCTTCTTTCATCTGACAGCTCCCTCCTTGGACCCTCGTTGAAGGTCCCGAGGGTCGGGACACACACAGTTGCTAGGATTTGAATTCAGGACCTTCGGAAGAACAGTCAGACCTCTTAACCGCTGAGTCATCTCTCCAGCCCTGAAACTTTTTCTTCTATGATTTTATTGAAAATATTTTCTGGGATGGCCGGAAACCTCAGCTTGGGCCACAGGGCCCCACAGCTAATCAGCGCCGGGACAAAGATCCCTCGCCGGAGAT
>CM052709.1:47646361-47690359 GCA_028551405.1 Uromys caudimaculatus
GGGGGAGGGGACACGGGGTTTCTAAAGAAAAGGGGAATCATCGGAAATGTAAATAAAATATCAAAAAAATAAATAAATAAATAAATAAATAAAAAAAAAGAAAATATTTTCTGGGCCTTTGAGCTGGAATTCTTCTCTTTCTTCCATTCCAATTATTCTTAGGTTTGGCCTTTTCATAGTGTCCCACATTTCCTGGATGCTTTGAGTCAGGAGTTTTTCAGATTTAACATTTTTGACCCATCTATTGATTTCTTCTATTGTATCTTTAACACCTGAGATTTTTTCTTCTATCTCTTGTATTCTGTTGGTGAAGCTTGCCTCTGCAGTTCCTGTTTGAATTCCTAAAATTTTCATTTCTAGAATTCTCTCCATTTGTGTTTACTTTATTGATTCTATTTCCATTTTTTAGGTCTTGAACAGTTTTATTCCTTTCTTTCAACTGTTTGTTTTCTTAGTTCTCTTTAAAGGATTTATTCATTTCCTCCATTTTTTCCCCCTGAATTTCATTTAGGGATTTATTTATCTCCTCTTTAAGGACCTCTATCATCTTCATGTAGTTGGCTTTATGGTCTTTTTCCTGTGCGTCAGTTATGTTGGAATATTCAGGGTGGGCATGCTGGCGTAGGATAGCTGGGCTCTAGTGGAGACATATTGCCCTAGATGTTATTGTGTTTTTATTCTGGTGTCTGGGCATCTAGGTTTGCGATGATTATATGTCTATATAGATGTTGATTTCTAGATTTGTCTTTGTTGGGTGTATGTTTTGTTCCTTGGTTTCTGTTTTCTCTCTGGGCTTTTGGAGAGTGTGGTGGCTATGTTACCTGTTTTCTGCCCTGCTTAGTTAGTGTGTTTAAAGGGAATGCCTGGTGGTGTTGGAGGCTGGGATACTGGGATGAGTTTGGGGAGAAGGTCTTTGTGATTTCTAGGGGATGGGGTCATAGAGGAAAGGAAAACCACAGTAGGTTCCTACTACAGAGCACTCAATGAGATTATCTCAGGAACAGTAGGAGAGGTATGGGTCTGCCTTCAGTCTACTTGTTGCTCCAGGAGGAGCATCCCTTGGGTAAGCAGAAGGTGCCTGCTTTAGTTGGGGACTGGGACAAAGAAATATGTGAAGAGTAGAAGGTTAGAAGGGGAAGATCTGTGGGATCCACAGGAGATGGGATTGGGGGGGCAGGGAAGGCTGTGAGGGGGATTGGATCTGAAGGAACATAGAAGAGAAGGTCTGCAGGCAGCCTCCCTGGCTTTCTGGCAGGTGTGGCCTTTCCTACACGAGTCTATACTTTCATTTATGTTTAATTATAGCTTTCATATTCTGTGAGACAAGGAAAGGAACTGCTGAACAGTCTTCATTACAAATGAAATTTGAATAGTTTGTTCAAAATCTTATTAGTCAGCAGGCATGAGAATCAGGATTTTTTAAAAAAGATTCTATTTTATTTTATTTATTTGTGTGTGTGTGTTCTGTATAGTTTTTGTTTTTGTTTTCGAGACAGGGTTTCTCTATGTAGCACTGGCTGTCCTAGAACTCATTCTGTAGACCAGGCTGGCCTCAAACTCAGAAATCCACCTGCCTCTGCCTCCCAAGTGCTGGGATTGAAGGCGTGTGCCACCACTGCCCGGCTTCTGTATAGTTTTTATGCCAACTTCATATAAGCTAGTGTCATTTAAGAGCAAGGAGCCTCCACTGAATAAAAAATAAAAACAAACAAACAAAAAAAACCCATGCTTGTATAAGATGTGCTGTTGGCAAACTTGTAGCATATTTTCTTATTTAGTGACTGATGTGGGAGGGCCAAGCCCATTGTGAGTGGGACTATCCATGGGCAGGTGGTCCTGGGTTCTATGAGAAAATAGGCTGAGCAAGCCATAATGAGCAAGTCAGTAAGCAGCAACCCTCCATGACCCCTGCATAAGTTCCTACCTTCAGGTTCCTGCCCAGGTTGAGTTCCTGCTTTGGCTTCCCTCAGTGGACTGTACTTCAGGATAAGTAAGCCAACTAAAACCCTTCCCTCCCCTTTGTGTTCACTGGGTTTCATCACAGCAATAATGACCCTAAGACAGTGTGTCCGGGCATGGGGGTGTCTGTGTGTATGTGTGTCGACATGTTTGTGCAGGTGCTCAAAAAGGCCAGAAGAGGACATTAGATCCTCTGCAGCTACAGTTACAAGCACTTATGAGCCACCCTGTGGGTGCTGGGAACTAAAACTGAGTCTTCTGTAAGAGCAGTAAGTATTTTTATTTACTGAGCTATCTCTCTGGCCTGGTGAGTGGTTAAGATAATTCTTGCTCCTTCTCTTTTCTCCTTTCCTCTTTTCCTTCTCCTTCTTCCCCAGCCCTGTTTCTTTTATTGCTGAGGATGGACCTCAAGGTTTTTTGCTTTCTGGACCAGCACTGACTGTAGCACTAATCTGTAACTTCATCCTTGACTTCATTCTTTTCATAATTTTCCCCCTCCTTCCCTCAACTTACTCTGCTATAAAACTCTTGAGTTTGGAGATCATCATCTGGAGATTGACTGGAATGAAAATGTGAAGGTTATGAAGTAGAAACGCTTCAGCCAGCTCTAAAGAGCAAGGTTCTTTCTCTGAGAAAGGTCAGGGCTGACATCACCATGCAAATTTATTGGACTTTTCAAAGGGAATGAGTTGAATTTATTGTCTTGAGACAGTTTCATGCAGCCCAGGGTGGCCTTGCATTCTGAACCTTCTGCCTATACCTCCCAAATAGCACATGCTCCAGAATTTAACATTTAATATACAATTCCTTTTTTCTCTTTCTGTCTTTAAATGGGTCAGAATCATTTAGCAAACCTGGGATTAAGAGAACATTGAGATGATCTTCATTTATAAATAATTGCTATCTACACTCAGGGAAAGTACTACACAATCTGAAAAATTTTAAATTAATCCTCAGAGTGAAATGGAATTGCTTAAAGATGGACGTCATGCCTAGCCCTCTGCTCTCCTACAGACCCATCCCCTCTCTCTGGTAGAGAGACAATACTTAAGTATTATTTGTCCAGAGTTCTCAGTACATTAGGATAAGCACTAATGATAAGAATTTGTGACTCTTGTCCTTCTAGAAGACCTGGGTTTGGTTTGAACAACCATATCAAGCAGCTCACAACTGCTTGTAACTCTAGCTTCAGAGGATCTGACACCCTTCACTGGCCGCCAAGGACAGCTATAGTCATTCACATGTCATACACATTCAGACACGCTGTCCTAGCTAGCTATGACAAAGCAATGACCAACATCAACTTAGGAGAGGGAAAGATTTATTTCATATTACATTTCTTTCTTTTTTTTTTTTTTTAAAGATTTATTTTATATATGTGAGTACACTGTCACTGTCTTCAGACACACCAGAATAGGGCATCAGATCCCATTACAGTTGGTTGTGAGCTACCATGTGGTTGCTGGGAATTGAACTCAGGACCTCTGGAAGAGCAGCCAGTGCTCTTAACCACTGAGCCATCTCTCCAGCCCCTCATATTACACTTCTAGGTAACAATTCATCACTGAAGAAGGACAGGGAAGGGACTTAAGGTGGGAACCTGGAGGAAAGAACTGAAGCAGAGGCCATGAATGAACAGTGTTTACAGGCCACTGGCATGTTCCCCAGGATTTGTTCAGTTTGTAAAATTTCCCATACAGTGCTGGACCACCTGCCCAGGGGTGGTATTACCCATAGTGGGCTGGGCCCTCCTAAATCAGTCATTGATAAAGACAGTGTTCCACAGATATACCCATAGGCCAATCTGAATGAGGCAATTCCTGGGTTGAATTTTGTTATTGTTGCTTAAAGATAGGGTCTCCTGGCTGTCCTTGAACTTTCTTTGTAGACCAGGCATACTTTGAACTCACAGAGATCAGCCTGTATCTGACTACTAAAAGGTGCCACTATACCCAGTCAGCTTCTATGGTTGAACACTTGGTCTTCAGCTTGAGATGCTATCTAGGGGTTCTAACTGTGGCCCAGCTGTGAGAAGTGGGTCACTTTGGGTGGGCCTTGAGGATACTATCTTCTACCTCCAGCTCAAGACCTCTGTTTCTGAACTGTCATGATATGAGGAACTGCCTTCCTCATGCTCTTGAAGTCATAAAGAGCACTTACCCATTGTTCACAACTTCCTCATCAGGTATCCCATGGTACTATAAGCAAAAACAAACCTTATTTGAAAAAAAAAAAAAAAGATTCTGGTAAAAGTGTTGTGGTTTCTTTCTTATTTTGGGAAAGATTGAGAGAAGACTATAGTGTCTTGCTCTGTAGTCCTGCCTGGCTTGGAACTCTCGACATAGCCCATGATGGTTTCCAATTCTAGACAATTATTTTAACTTTTTTGTTTGTTTGTTTAATGTGTGTAAGTTTTTTATTTGCATGTGCTCACAGAGTTCAGAAAAGGGTGTCGGACCACCTGGAACTCCCTGAGTTGGATTACAAACATGAACTTCTAAGCCTGGCTGGCAGGCTGGTGTACTCCATTAATCCCAGCCCTCAAGACAGATCTCTGAGTTCAAGGAATGTCAGGGAGAGACTCTGTATCCAAAACAAAAGGAAACACAAAACCACAACAAAAAACAAACAAACAAAAAACCACCACACTTAAAAGCAGGAGAAACTTGGAATTTTGTTAAGATACAGAATTTATAAAAGCCATCAAGGACTATTCATTTCCTCCTGCTTCCGACTTGCAAAAATGTGAGCTTATTTTAACTCTAACGCACAATAACAGATGTGCATTTTCTATCTCATGATGGGTATCTTTTTTTTTTTTATTATTATTATTATCATTGGTTTTTTTTATCTACGGAAACCAACTTGTCATTGAAAGAGTCCTTGGCTTTTAAGTGAGAGGACCATAGAAGCAAGGTTTATCAGTACCTCCTATCTTCCCCTTAACAGACCCAGCCAATCTGAAACCAGATTGGGTAATTCCATTAAGATTCTATAGAAATTTCCCAGATTATCTGAGATGTTCTGTCCCTCAACTTCTGAGGTGGTTTTGGAGAATTATGCTCTCATTTCGCTTTACTGAGATGGTCACTATTATGCAAACTGCCCTTCCAGTTTATAGACAGCCGAAAGACTAACACCCACAAGTGACGCAGGCTTTGGTCACCCGCACCACAGACCTTGGAAGCGGCTCTCAGCCCCAGCTTCCGGTCGGTCGCACCTTCCTTTCAGCCTTGGATGAGCTTCGCTGGCTGTTCCTTTTCTGCTGCTCCCTCCTCTCCGGCCGCCCGTTCGGCACTCTTCCCATCATGCCCCGCGCGGGCGGCGGCTGTTCCGTAGGCTGCCGTCCCTCCCCGCAGCCGCAGCACAGAGCCCCGCCGTGCCCCGCCCCCCGCGCAAGCTGCCGGCCCCCACATCCGGGTACCGACGCCAGCCGCCCAGACTCTGGCACTATGGTCATGGCGGAGGGGACGGCAGTGCTGAGGCGGAACAGGCCAGGCACCAAGGCGCAGGTATCGTTCCCATGGCTTTCCTGTCAAGGAGTTCGCGGGGCCGAGCCGAGGCTCTCCTGCTGATGGGATTCGGTCCAGGAGAGGCCAAGGCGGGCGGGTGGGGGCCGTGGCTGTGGTGGCTGGCCTGCGCTTCCGGAGCCGCGGCCCCTGAGGCAGCCGAGCCGGCGCCGGCCGCCCTGGAGGCCTGCTGGGCGCAGGACCCTGGTGTGTCCGCCGTGGCCCGGGGTTGACGCCTGTCACGGGCGGCTGCTGCTGCGCTGCCTGCTGTGAGGGGCAGCTGACGGCGCCCGGGTGTGGGGTGGGCCAGCTGGGGACCGGGGGGCCGTCCCCGCGTCGGGACCGCCGGCGTCGAGGGCTGTAAACACTGCCCACCTCACCGGGCGCAAGCTTGGCCGGTGACGTACCTGCCGGTCGGCTCCATCCAGTTTGTCTAGCCGGATGCAGGTGGAAATAGTTTGCGTTATCCTCCTGTTGTTTGTCTTTGCCACCGCTCCCTTCTGCTTCCCTGCAGCTGTTCTCTGGTCCAGCAAGTTTTCGCCACCAGGTTGTGACTTGTTACATGTCATTCCTTGCGAATTTCCTGCTAATGCGTGTGGACAGTAGGTAGAACGAACTGATTATAGTACACCAAAATACTTGATAACAGCCCTTTTAGTAGGGCACTGTTGGGGAGTAAATTGTTGCTTCTTAGGATTTGCAAACCTGGGATGCTTCACGGTTAAAATACTAAACAAAACCAAGTTGACATTCAAACTTGATAGGATTAATTAGCCAGTGGAAATGGCCTGTCATTGAGTAGATGTTCTAAAATCAGAAGAGATATGTTTAAAATGTAATTTTAGCAGGCTGTGTTCATGTTGCTGCCCAGCCTGCTGCCTCTTACCATGTAGTGAGTAAACTTTTTCCTGTTGAAAAAATGTAATTTTTAGGGTAAAAATACTTAATGCTACTGAATTTTAGAGAGTTACTGACTGTTTTTCTTTTCTTTCTTTACTTTTTTCCTTTCTTCTTTCCTCCTCCTCCTCCTTTTTTTTTTGGAGACAGGGTTTCCCTGTGTAGCCTTGACTTTCCTGGAAGTAGCTCTGTAGACTAGGTTGGCCTCGAACTCAGAGATTCACCTGCCTCTGCCTTCCACCACCTCATCCAATTTAGAGAATTGCTATTTGTTGTTGATTTTGAGAAGGTTCTCAAAGTTAGGCTACCCTCGAACTATACTATATAGTTGAAGGTGACCTTGGCCTCTTAGGTCCTCCTGTTTTCCACTACTCTGGGGGCTAGACTTACAGTACACACCACCATTCCATACACACAGTGTTGGGGAATGACAACTCTATCAATTGAGCTACGTCCCTAGCCCTAGAGAATTGCTTTGAAAACCATTGAGTCAGTTCGCCTTGATTCTGTTGGAAATTTGTATACTTTTTACTGTTTAACAACTCTTCTTTCTAAGGGTCTTTGTTTTCAGATAACTATTATTGTGCATAGGCAACATTTTTTCTAATTTTTAAGTGATCACTTTCTTTAAAAAAAATTCCTGGGATTAAATTTAGCAACCTTTCCTGTTTATCATAGAACTTTTCTTCGCTAAAATAGGCCCGTTCCAAAATGATGTATATTGTATTATTTTGTTACATATGAGTAGTATGTGGCATATCTTCCTGCCTTTGGGGGTCGGGGCACATGGTCTCATGTATCCCAGGCTGGCTGGCCTTGAACAGAGAGGTTAAGTGACTGAGAATGACGTCTCATCCTGCCTCCATTTCCTGAGTGCTAGATTCAAGCATGTGCTGTAGAACATTTAAAAGTTAGACTAGAACATAGACAATATTTGGTTGGTTTTTAACATCTATTTACTGAATTAAATGAGCACATTTATTTGTTTCTTTGTTTATTTATAAATGGCCTGGAACTCACAGAGATCCACCTGCTACTGCCTCCAAGGTGCTGTGATTATAGGCAAGTGTCATCACCACCTGGTGAGAGAGAGCATTTATTAGGCTAGATTTTATTTTTCTCCTAAGTGTCTAATGAATGTCACAGTTACATGGTAAAATAGTTAATAACGTGTTAACTTTTTTTTTTTCTCTTTTTTTTCTTTGAGACACTTTTGCTTTTTATCTCGGGCTGGTGTAAAACTTTCTTTGGAGTCTGGATTGGCCTCGGATTCTTGGTTCCCTTGCCACGGCTTCCTCACATATCTATTTATATCTGTATCTATATATCTTCTACACTATGCATGTTTGCTCATTTTTTTATTTGTTTATAAAGGGTCTCATGTAATCCAGGCTGGCTTGAAACTTACTGTATAGCCAAGGATGACCTTGAATTCCTCTTCCTCCTTTATGGGCCAATACTGTTTGTTTTGAGGGTCTAACATATAAGCCTGATTGTCCTCGTATCCACTGTGTAGTTTCTGTAAGCATTGACCTCTTAATAATCTTACCTTAGATTCCAAATGAAGAGATTACATGTATGTATCATCATTACTGGTTTGCTAATATTTTTTCATTTTTTGCTAATAATTTTAATCTTTAAAAGTTGTGTGTCATTGTGTGGGTGTTTTCTCTGTAGGTGTGCATGGAGACCAGAGAAAGATATATTTCATTCTCTGCCTTACTGCTTTTGACAGGGTCTCTCATTGAACCCAAAGTTTAAGGTGTTATCAGCAAAGCTGACTAGCTAGCTAGGGAGCTCTAGGAACTGCCCACCTTTGCTCATGCTGAGATTAGAGGCATGTGTGGCTGTCTGGCTGTCTGGCTTGATTGATAGCTAGCCCTTGTGCACTTTCTTTCACTCTGCCTCTCTAGGTCTCCTTTGATAGGGTCACTATCTAGTCCAGGCTGGCTTTGAACTCATAGAAATCTGCCTTCCTCTGTTTTGTGTTTTTGAGATAGGGTCTTTCTATGTAGTATTGGCTTATTCAGAACTTGCTATGCAGATTAGACTGCCCTGAACTCAGATGTCTGTCTGCTTCCCTCTAGCATTATCATGCTTGGCTTTTTTTTTTTTTTTAAATGTGGGTGCTGAGGATTTGAACTCAGGTCCTCATGTTTGTGCAACAAGTGCTCTTACCCAAGAAGCCATCTAGACCACAGCCCCTCACTAATATTTTTAAAGCAGAATAATCTATGCTTTTTCTTTTTAAAATTTATTTTTTATTTATGTGTTTGTGTATGTATGTGCATGCCTGTGTGAGTTTTTGTATACAACATGAATGCAGGTATCATGAAAGCCAGAAGAGGATGTTTGATCAGTTGGAACTGTAGTTGTAGGTTGTGTGAGCCATCTGATAGGGGTGCTGGGAACTAAATCCAGATCCTCTGTAAGAGCAATAAGTGTTCTTAACTACTGAGGGCTCTCTCTAGCCCCTGTAATCTCTAATTTTTTTTTTAAAAAATGGTTTTTATTTGCTTTAAATCATGTTAACATAAAAAATAAATTGTTTTAAGTTATTTTAAGATATCTGTTACCCTTAACAACTGCTTATAGATACTTGGGACTTGGTTAGGGAAGACTCCTGTGAGCCTTTCCCCTGACAGACCTAGTATGCTTTGAGTTTAGGAGAGCAGTGGCTATGTCATGCCCAGGACAATGTCCCACAACAGTCCACTGCCTCCTTCAGTTCTTAGATTTTTTTTCTTCTTTCCTTCAAGGCAGGGTTTCTCTGTCTAGCCTGCTAGCCTAGAACTCAAAGACCCACTGCCTCTGCCTCCCACGTTTTGGGACTAAAGGCATGCACCGCCACCACTGCCCTGCCAGTTATTAGATTCTTTCTGTTCCCTCTTCCATGTTGTTTTCTTAGTAATGGGGGTGATACAGATATTCATTTATGGCACAGGAGGGGTGAAACAGATACCCATTTATGGCACTGGAGGGGTGATACAGATATCCATTTATGGCATTGGAGGGGTGAAGCAGATATCCATTTATGGCACAGGAGGGGTGAAGCAGATGTTCATTTATGGCACAGGAGGGTTGATACAGATAATCCATTTATGACTGAGCATTCAGTTTATTCTCATCACTTATGGGTCTCTGCCATTACCATTGCCTATTGCAATTGTTCCTCTTTTCTTTTCCAGATATTTTTACCATGCATGCTTCCCCCATTTCCCATCCATTTTTGAGACAGTCTTACATGGCTTAGGCCTTGAACTATCTATATAGCTGAAGATTATTTTGAACTCCTGATCCTCTTCCCTCCACCTCCCAAGTGCTGGAATTATTTATTTATTATTTATTTGTTGTTGTTGTTATTGTTTTTGAGATTGGGTCTTGCTTTCTAGCTATGGTTGACCTGGTACCTGATTTGTAGATGAAGCTGGTTTCCAACTTGAGGCTGTCTTTTGTCTCAGCCTCTTTTCTATGGGGATTATAGGTTTGTACTACCACACATGACTTAATATATGCATTATATCCATAAATATGGTTCCTTAATCTGTTAGTTTGGTTTGGGTTTTTTTTGTTTGTTTGTTTTTTTGTTTTTTTTTGTTTTTTGTTTTTTTGAGACAGGGTTTCTCTGTGTAGCTCTGGCTGTCCTGGAACTCACTCTGTAGACCAGGCTGGCCTCGAACTCAGAAATCCGCCTGCCTCTGCCTCCCAAATGCTGGGATTAAAGGCGTGCGCCACCACTGCCCGACTCCGTCCTTAAATTTTTTAAAAATTAATTATTTTCTATGTATGAGTGTTTTGCCTGTGAACCACATGCCTGCATTGTCCTGGGCAGGCTAGAAGAGGGCATCAGATGCCCTGGAATTGGAATTACAGCCAATTGTGAGCTACTTTGTGGGTGATGGGAAACTTACCTAGGTCCTCTGAAAGAGCAGCTTAACCACTGAGCTAATCTTCCGGGTTTTTTTGTTTTTGATTTTGTTTTGTTTTGTTTTGGTGGGGAGGGAATTGAAACAGGGTTTCACACTGTAGCCCTGCCTAGCCTAGAATTCACTTTGTAGCTCAGGCAGGCCTTGAATTTGAACAGTGATCTCCTGTTCTCTTCTGGGATTATAGACATGAGCTACCCGGCTATTTTTCATTTTCTTAAACTTTAATCATGAGGTGCTATACACTGCATTCTTAGAGTTTTTTCCTCAACCTTAGTTAACTTTTATTGGTCAGTAAAGGTTTATAGGTCATTGGTTTAATAATCTTCCCCTTCCTTGAGCTTATTTTAGCTTAGAGACATTTGTTGAAGACCAGGTCTTTGCCAGGACTTGTGTACTTTTTGAAAATACATAGGAGCCATGCATGCCTGGACACAGGCCTGTATCCCAGCTATGTAGGAGTCTGAGGTAGGAAGATTGCAAGTTCAAGGCTGGTCTGTAAAATTTAGTGAAAATGAAAAGTATAAAATAGGCTGGAGATAGTGCTCAACAGTAGAGCATTTCCCTAACATATATAAGACCCGGGTTCAATCTCCAGTATTGAAAACAAAGGAAGCTGTGAGATACATAAGTAAGTCTTGCTGGAAAAATCAATAGGGAGTCAAGACTAATACAAGGTGTGCCACAAAATTATCCCTTTAAAAGGAGCTGGGTAGTGGTAGTACATGCCTTTAACAGCACTCAGGAGGCAGAGACGGTCAGAGTTCCAGGCCAGCTAGGGCTATACAGGGAAACCCTGTCTTGAAAGAAAAAGAGAAATTCATTTGGATGATATCCTTCATGCTGGGGATTAAGCCTAGGGCTTTTCACATGCCTGATGTTCCATCTTTCCCAGCTCTGAATAAAAACATTTACAGATTTTAATTACAATTGTGTTTGAGCAGTTACCTGCTTGTGTGTCTGCACCATGTACGTGTAGTGCTCACAGAGGCCAAAAGAGGGCACTGGGTCCCCTGGATCTGGAGTTACAGATCGTGGTGAGCTGCCACGTGGGTGTTGGGAATAGAATCTAGTTCCACTGGAAGAGCAGCCATTGATCTTAATCACTGAGCCATCTCCTCAGCCCCTACATAAATACTTCTTGATGGGAGTCATATTTCTATTTAGAAATTTAAAATTCTATTTGTAACTGGAATAGTAATTTATACTATTTATTTAAAATAGTATTATGAAGTTATAAATTGCTCACCAATAATGCTAACTCTTTAAAACTCTGATTTAGGTTTTTTTTTTTTTTTTTTTTCATGTTTGGAGATCCTTTTTTCAGTGCAACTTTTATGGGTATTATCTAACAATTGTAAACAAAAAGTGATGAACTTTTCTTTTTAGTTAAACCATCCATGAAAGATTAATGAAAAATGTATTTGAGGGATTGTGGTTGCAAAAAATCACAATGTATAGTTCATTGATGTCCATTTAAGAGTACTGGCTAAGAGTAAAGACGTTTCTTCTACTCTGGTGTGAGGTTTGGATCTTTATTAAGAATGGATGTTTATAGCAGCATTACTGTATCTTCTGTATTACTTTGTATGTGCTTTAACCATGAGTTTACTTTTATAGGATTTCTATAATTGGCCTGATGAATCATTTGATGAAATGGACAGTACGCTTGCTGTTCAGCAGGTAATAAAATTTAATTTTATAACTCTCATAACAAACATTTTATATCTTTAGCATAGTTGAATATTCCCATTTTGTGTGTGAGGGGGCACAAACTAGATTCCATTGGGTTAATGGAATGGCCATTTAACAATGTAATCAAACTTCATTTTATTAAGTATGTCATGAAATTTGAATATATAAGGAATTAAAAGTAATTACATTAGAATAACTAAATAGAAATAAAATGCTAATTTAGTGACTATACCTTCGATAACATATTTTTGAGATTTGTATCTTTTTATGATTGTAGTTCATATTATACCCTCCAGTACGTGAAAACAGAGATGTTTTCCTTTAGCTCATCACTACTATCTCAGGACTCACTATAGCATTGGTTCCCAAGGAGGGCTTCCATAGCATGTTTTGTTTCAATAGTACCTTGGGAGATTTTTAGAAATTTTTGTTAAGAATCACTTTCTGTACTATGTTAGGTTTTAACCCCCACATCCCATGAAAAAAAATGGCTCTTCTTTCAAATTGAATAGAATCAGGAATTTGGTGAAAAAAAAGTAATATTCATGGCTAATTGTTAAAGTTCAAATTAAGGGGTTAATTGTGGTTGCCAGTCAATATTCTAGCTTGGAGTGGGAAGCAGTTCATGAGCCTCCTAACTTAAGTGTTACTGACAATTGATGGCTTCTAGGGAAGAAGAGTTAGTTTTCTTTAAGGATATTGTTCCTGGATGGTTCCACACCCACAAGTATATGGACAGCACAAATTGAAGTTGGTGGATTATTAAAAACAGGACATGAAGTTGAGGGTATAGGGAGGTAGCGTGGACCTGGGAGGAGTTATGGGAAAGAGTTGGGGTAAATAAAATCAAAACATATAAAGTTCTTAGTTAATAAGAAAAAAAAAATAAAAGAATGGCAGAAAGTAGGATATACAGGGGCAGGAGGTATGGCTCAGTGGTAGAGTACTTGTGTAGTATGCCTGAGGAGCTAAGTTTGATTTCCTAGCATTGTAGTAGAAAGAAGGTAATATTTAGAAAAGAAAAAAGATGTCTATAAAGCCACAAAACTAACAGCAAAACCCAAAGAAATTGGTATGAAATAGATTAGATTAGGTATAGGTTAAGTAACATTTTTATTATGTTTTAGGGGAGTAAGGAAGTCAGTGTGCTGGGAATGAAACGCAGGGCTTCACACATGCTAAGCAAGTACTCTACCACTAAGCTATTTCCAGATTTATAGCTGACTTACTTATATCATCATATTTGAAGTAAATTTCCTATAACCAACATAGAACTGTGGGTTTTATTTTTTCATTTCATTAGTCTTTATTAATTTCTATATTATATTATTTAAAATTAATACAGTTATTTGCAGATATGTTTAGACTTAGGTTAAGTTTTATTACTTGTTTTCAGTTCTCTTGTTCTTAAAATTTGTAATTTATTTTGTGTGTAGTATTTCAGTATGAGTGTATGACTGTGTACCAGGTGCACGGTGTAGGAACCTGTGGATGTCAAAAGAGGACATTAGCGCCCTCGGAAATGGAGTTACAGGCGCTTGTCAGCCACCATGTGGGTACTGGGAACTGAACCCAGGCCTCTGCAAGAACAGCAAGTGCTCTTAACCACTAGACCTACTCTCCAGTAGGGTAGTAGTGGGAGATGGGGAAGTCCTTTTTTGAAATGAGTCCTCCTGTTTGCCAGGCTGGCTTTAAACTGGAATAGGCAAGGATGACCAGTTCCCCAATCTTCATTTTCCTAGTGTTGGCATTAGAGGTGTGCACACATTATCTGGTTTATGTGGTGCTAGGTTTTCACCTTGGGCCAAGGCTTCATGCACGCAGGTAGGTTATCACCTAGTTATATCCCTAGCCCTCAGTTTGCTCTGTTTGTCTTTGTCTTCTTGAAGATCACTTTTCCCCCTTTTGACGGGTTATTTGAACTTTTAAGCATTGTTTTAATTGTAATTTTGAGTATACCTCTATGTTTTGTTTGTTTGTCTTGTTTGGTGATGGCATAGATTACTAATATTACATAGTCTATTTATGTAGAATCAGTATTTTATTACAGTTTTTTTTTTTTTTTTTGGTTTTTCGAGACAGGGTTTCTCTGTGTAGTCCTGGCTGTCCTGGAACTCACTCTGTAGACCAGGTTGGCCTTGAACTCAGAAATCCACCTGCCTCTGCCTCCCAAGTGCTAGGATTAAAGGCGTGCTCCACCACTGCCCAGCTACAGTTTTTATTACCCTTACATGGGTCCCTTTCCTCACTGTGTTTACTTACTCCTTGTTGCCTTATATATCTGTAGACATTCATTGAAACTCAGACAGACAGTGATATTTTTTTTGGTAGGACTAAAGAGTAAATTTAAACACTTCTTAGGTACTAGGAAATTTCTCTACCATTGAACTATGTATTTGTAGCCTAATGTTTCCTTTTTCTTTTTTTTACAAACTTCATTATTTTACTGTCTGTATATGTTATCCTGTGTATGAAGGTACGTGTTGGCCATGGTGCTTTTATGGAGTTCAGAGGACATAGTTCTCCCCTTTCTACCTTTATTTTGGTTTCAGGGATTGAACTCAGGGTATTCGATTTGTGAAGCAAGCATCTTTTCTGGATGAGCCTTTTCACTGACACGATGTTTCTTTTATTTTGGCTTGTAGAGACAGAGTTTCACTTTCTAGCCTGGTCTGGCTTGAAGTCATGACATTCTTATTTTGACCTCCCAAGAGCTGGATTTAGGGGCATGAGGCATCATACCGAACTTCAGTTACTTTTATCTTATTGAGACATGGTCTCACTGTGTAGCTCTTGCTGGTCTGACTCTCACTGTGTAGACTAGGTTAGCCTCAAACTCATAGAGTTCATCCTGTCTCTGCCTTCTAAGTTCTGGGATTAAAGATTTACACCACCCTGCCTTGTAATTTCTGTTAACTTCTAATGTTTTAAATTTCCTTCTATTTTTCTTTCCTTGAACTTTTTAGCAGTTTTTGTTTTAGCATGGTTTGCTGTCTAGGAATTCTCTTTTCTTTTGCTTGCTTGTTTTCTTTTTGGTGTTAGTGTGAGTCCAGAACCTTGCAATACTAGCAAACACCGTGGTCTCTGCCTTTAGTTTTCTTTAATTTGAAAATATCTTTATCTTCATTTATTAAGGATATTTTGGAAGATAGAGATTTCTGGTTGACAGTTCTTTAGTACTTCTTTCATTGGGGGGAGATATGTGGGTACACCTATGGGGGACAGATGATAACTTGAAAATGATTGGTTCTTTCCTTCCAACTTGTTGATCTCAGGGATCAAACTCAAGTTGTCAGGTGCCTGGGCCATCTTTCTGTCCTTCTTCCATGTTTTTTGATGAGAAAGAAGTGGCTAGTTGATTTCTGTAGGTCATGTGTCTTTTTTCCTTTAGTTTTTCTATTAGCCAGCATCACTACAATGGACTACTTTAGAGTTTAGACAAATAACCTGTCTCAAGGCATGGTTCTGGAGGTCTTGTTTTATTTTATTTATTTTTCTTGAGACAGGGTTTCTCTGTGTAGCCCGACTGTCCAGTTCCACTTGCTCTGTAGACAGTACTGGCCTGGAACTCACAGAGATCCACCTACCTTTGCCTCCTGAGGGCTGGAATCAAAGGTGTGTAATACCCAAACCCAGTGGTTCTGAAGGTTTTCATTTGAGATTGGATGACCCTAATGCCTTATGCTTCAAAGAAGGAGTTAGATGACAACCACGATCACTACACTCAGGTTCTTAGGGATACTGTTTCTACTCAAACCTGAAGAGAACTCAGCCTCACATCTAACTAAGATGTGCTTCTTTCACTCCTGAGCCAGAACTGGAAAGATTCTTTAGACCAGTGGTTCTTAGCCTTCCTTATGCTTTAACTAACCCTTTAATACAGTTCCTCATGCTGTGGTGACCTCCCATATTATTTTATTGCTACCTCGTAACTGTAACTTTGTTGCTGTTGTGGATCATAATGTAAATATCTGTGTTTTCCAGTGGTTCTAGGCAACCCCCGTGAAAGTGCTATACAACCCCCAAAGGGGTAGTGACCCTGTTATAGGTTGAGAGCCATTGTTACAGACAGATTTCAGCATGGTATTCACTTTTGAGTTTCAACCTTTGTCAGTTTGGGGGAAGGGGTTACTGGAAAGAGCAATTAGCAAACACTGCCAGTTCAGTGACACCTGTCCTGCTCATTATGTTTCTAAGACCTCAGATTTTCGGTGCTATTTTGTTTTTGGCTATTTTATTATATATTCTTATACCTCTACTTCCCTTCCAACCCCCTAGAACTAGGTAGGAGAGGAAGAAGGTTAGAGGAGAAAGGGGGCATAGACCTCTATAGGCTACTTCCTGCTGATTAGGGGTGTTGAATTTCTTGGGGTCAGTCCAGACTTCATTGTCAGAATATCTCCAACTTCTTTTGGTTAAACCACAACAACAACAACCAAGAGCAGCAGCCACCTTCTCCTTTGTCTTATTCTTCTGAACACCTCTGGCTCCTCTCAGGGCTCTGGCATTTATACCCTCTCCAGGGTCCCTAGAATTTAACTATCTGCAGCTGGCAAAGATCATGCCCCTCCCATTACACGGGGCAAATTGTAATTGCCTGCTGTGAAGCAGCCTCTTACCCACACCTGGGATTAAAACGAAAGCATATTCATGTAACATAAGTGGGTTTTTAAAGAAGTCAAAATTCTCACTACATTAGATAGCAGAGCCAGGTGCAGTCAGTCTGTGTTAGGCTTTTATTTACTGGGAGAGGAAGATTGGTATGTGTTCATTCCGTCTTCTCTGAAATTGGAAACCATAAAATAATTTTGCATGCAGTTATATATAATATAAATATTATATATAATACTTGTATCACATGGCCTCAAATTATTTCTAAAAACTGCTTTAGAAAATAGTATTAGGTTATTATAATTAAAGCTCCAGGGTTAAATATAACAAAAAGAATGATGTTTTGCCTGTTGTTTTTTAAATGGGCATGATCTCACTATGTTGCATTAGCTGACCTCAAATTCTTAGAGATCTGCCTTTCTCTGCTTCTTGAGTGCTGGGATTGAAGTTGTGTGCCACTATGCCTACCACAATAGGGTATTTTTTAATTTGAGTATTTACAGTTTTTAGGCATAATACTGTTGTATACCAAATAGAGTATAGAGCAGCTATTCTTAATCTTTTTTTCCCCATTACATCTTTTTTTAATGTGTATTGGTATTTTGCTGAATATATGTCTGTGAGAGTAGTGGCTCCCCTGGAACTGGAGTTACAGTTGTAAGCTCCCATGTGTATGCTGGGAATTGAACCCAGGTCCTTTGAAAGAGTAGCCAGTGCTCTTAACTGCTGAGCTATAACACCTCCCCCCCTTCTCTATGTCATTTAAAGAGCTCTGTTTTTTCTTTTAGATTAACTTATTTATGTATGTGAGTACACTGTAGCTGTCGCCAGATACACCAGAAGAGGGCATTGGATCCCATTACAGATGTGGTTGCTGGGAATTGAACTCAGGACTTCTGGATACAAGTATTACATATAATAGTTATAACTCTATGCAAAATTATTTTATGGTTTCCAATTTCGGAGAAGATGGAAACTCAGAGAAGAGCCAGTGCTCTTAACTGCTGAGCTATCTGTCCCCTCTTCCCCTCCCCCACCCCTGCCCCCGCCTTCTCTACATCATTTAAAGAGTTCTGGAGACTGGAGAGATGGCTAAGTGGTTAAGACCACTTGCTGATCTAATAACGGATCTGGATTCAGTTTCCATCATCCACATGGTAGCTCACAATTATCTTTAACTCTAGTTCCAGGGAATTGGATGCAGTCCTCTCCTCAGGCATCTATTCAGGAGGCAGAGGCAGAGGAAACTCTGCCTGGTGAGATGGCTCAGGCAGTAAAGGCACTTGGCATCAGCCCTGCCTGGTGATGGTGGAAGGAGAGAACTGACTCCCACAGTGTCCTCTGACCTCTTCATATGTTAGTATGGCACATTAGTAAATGGAAGAAAACTTGGAGACCCACAACAAACAGTTTTTTTAACTCATTCATAAGAAGCAAAACTCATCATATTTATCCTGATATTGTAGCAGCCTAGTCACATCTTCAGGTCCTACTTACCTTTTTTTGAGACAAGGTCTTACTGTAGTTTAGGCTGGCCTCAAACTGGGCACATAGCTGAGCTTCTAATCTGCCTGACTCTACATCACCATGCCTGGGTGTAATGGATGTTATGCTTGTCTTGAAACTAAAAATAGTGGTTTCATTGATTGCAAATCATTTGCTTATATTAATATATTATTAGATAGTATTAATGTAATAAACATTAGGAATTAGTAACAAATGACTTTACAGCTTACCAAGTAAAACCTAAGTTTTGGTAGTGTCTTAGTCAGGGTTTCTATTCCTGCACAAACATCATGACCAAGATGCAAGGTGGGGAGGAAAGGGTTTATTCGGCTTACATTTCCACATTGCTGTTCATCTCTAAATTAAGTCAGGACTGGAACTCAAGCAGGTCAGGAAGCAGGAGCTGATGCAGAGACCATGGAGGGATGTTACTTACTGGCTTGCTTCCCCTGGCTTGCTCAGCCGGCTTTCTTATAGAGCCTAAGACTACCAGCCCACAGATGGTACCACTCACAAGGGGCCCTCCCCTCTTGATCACTAATTGAGAAAATGCCTTACCGCTGGGTCTCATGGAGGCATTTCCTCAACTGAAGCTCCTTTCTCTGTGACAACTCCAGCTTGTGACAAGTTGACACACAAACCTAGCCAGCACAGGTGGCACATTTAATGAGTCTTAAGCCCTAGGCTCAGAGGTTAAGGGTTGCTGTTCTTGCTGATGATCAGAGTGCAGTTTCTAGGACCCACATCAGGTGGCCTGTAACTCCAGTTCCAGGGACCCTGACACTATGTCTGAAGTAGGATTACTTTTTTAATGTCCAAATTGAAAATTGGGAAGGAAAGAGTTTATTTGGCTCATGCTTCCACATCTGTAGTACATCATTGAAGGAACTCAGGGCAGGAACCTGGAGGCAGGAGCTGATGTAGAGGCCAGGGAGGGTGCTGCTTACTGTCTTGCTTCTCATGGCTGCTCAGCCTGCTTTCTTATAGAACCCAGAACCACCTGCTCAGTGGAGGCATCACCCACAATGAGCTGGGCCACTCGCCCATCAATAACTAATTAAGAATATATCTTTGCTTAGAGTCACACCAAGATATTTTATATTATTTGTGACTATTGTGAAGGGTGTCGTTTCCCTAATTCCTTTCTCAGCCTGTTTATCCTTTGAGTAGAAGAAGGCTACTGATTTGTTAGAGTTAATTTTATATCTAGCCACTTTGCTAAAGTTTTTTTTATCAGCTGTAGAAGTTTTCTGGTAGAATTTTTGGGGTCGCTTATATATACTATTATATCATCTACAAATAGTAATATTTTGACCTCCTCCTTCCCAATTTGTATCCCTTTGATATCCTTTTGTTGTCTAATTGCTCTAGCTAGAACTTTGAGTACTATATTGAATAGATAGGGGGAGAGTGGGCAGCCTTGTCTTGTCCCTGATTTTAGTGGGATTGCTTTAAGTTTGCTTCCATTAGTTTGATGTTGGCTGTTGGTTTGCTGTATATTTCTTTTATTATGTTTAAGTATGGGCCTTGAATTCCTGATCTTTCAAGATTTTTAACATGAAGGGGTGTTATATTTTGTCAAAGGCTTTTTTAGCATCTAATGAGATGATCATGTGTTTTTTTTTTTCTTGAGTTTGTTTATATAGTGGATTACGTTTATGGATTTCCATATATTGAACCATCCCTGCATCTCTGGGATGAAGCCTACTTGATCATGGTGAATGATCATTTTGGTGTGTTCTTGGATTCGGTTTTCGAGAATTTTATTGAGTATTTTTGCATTGATACTCATATGGGAAATTGGTCTGAAGTTCTCTTTTTTGTTGGGTCTTTGTGTGGTTTAGGTATCATCGTAACTTTGGCTTCATGGAAAGAATTAGGTAGTGTTCCTTCTGTTTCTGTTTTGTGGAATAGTTTGAAGAGTATTATTAGTATTAGGTCTTCTTTTAAGGTCTTGATAGAATTCTGCACTAAAACCATCTGGCCCTGGGCTTTTTTTAGTTGGGAGACTTTTAATGACTGCTTCTATTTCCTTAGGAGTTATGGGACTGTTTAGATTGTTTATCTGATCCTGATTTAACTTTGGTACTTGGTATCTGTCTAGAAAACCATCCATTTCATCTAGATTTTCTATTTTTGTTGAGTATAGGCTTTTGTAGTAGGATCTGATGATTTTCTGAATTTCCTTGGTTTCTGTTATGTTTCCCTTTACATTTCTGATTTTGTTAATTTGAATACTGTCTCTGTGCCCTCTAGTTAGTTTGGCTAAGTTAGTTATATTGTTGATTTTCTCAAAGAACCAGCTACTAGTTTTGTTGATTCTTTGTATAGTTCTCTTTGTGATGGACAATGACTCCTCTTTTACTTGAATAGTCAGAGACCATTATTAATTGGCCCATTTCCAATATTGTTATGTTTTAGGGGCCTGAGGAAAAAGAGAAATAAGGAAATGGTTGATCAATTAAATATTCAGAACATATAACATTTGTGAATTTTATTTGCTGGCATATATGAGCATAATTTATCATTTAAATTAAAATAGTATCACCAAAAGATCATTAACCACAGGTTAGCATAACAGATAATAATAGTAACAAAAAAATGAAATATGAGGCTGTGAAAGCTGGATGCGAGGATGATATGTGAAGTGTATACATAATGTTTGAGAAAGGATGCCAAAACAATGCAGGCTAGCCACATTTATTTGTTAAACCAGCCGCAATAACAAACCCACAGGTCTGAAAAGTGTAATAATGTAAAGTACAATAAAAATGAACTATGAACATACCGAACAGCTTGTATGTATGTATTTAAGAACATATATGAATATACATAAACATATATAACAGTGAAAAAAGCAGCCATGAAATTGAAAGAGAGCAAGGAGGGGAATATTGGGAGGGTTTGGAGGGAGGAAAGGGATGGGGGAAATGATGTAATTTTATTATAATATCAAAAAGTAAAAGAAATAATTTTTAAAATGAGTTATGAGTATATGTTGGAGGATGGTGAGATTTGGAAAGAATTATTGTGTAGAATTTGAGGTGGTTCAGGATTAGTTTCATGTACTTAAGAGCATCAAAACTTAAGATCATTAGGATAAGGTGAAAAAAAAAAATCTGAGAAAATTCTAGGCATCATGTGCCCAGATTAGAGTCTTGTGGGAGGCTGAGGTGCAAGGATGACTTGAGTGCTAGGCCAGTCTGGACAGCATAGTGAGAACCCATTCCCTCCCCCAAATCCCCAAAGTGCAAGGGGTTTATGTAGGAACTCAAATCCAGTGTATTAGCACATACCTGTAATTTCATTACTAAGAAGGCCAAGAGTTGATGTTCAATCTAGCCTTGGTGGTGCATGCTTTTAATCCTAGCACTTGGGAGGCAGAGGCAGACTGATCTCTGCATTCAAGGCCAGCCTGGTCTATATAGCTGTGAGTGCCAGATCTTACTTGCCAGGCCAAGGTCATTTAATATGGTCATGAGGAATGAGGCTGGTTGGAGAGTCCACAGCAAGACTTACTAAGCTGTGGCAATTTTATTGAGAGCAGTCAGACTTTTTATACCTTTATTAGAAAGAGAATATGGTGGCAATTGCCACTATCTGTACAGTTGTAATTGCCAGGATACCATGATGTTTGCAAATTTTACAGGGTAAAGAAGATTAATGTCTAAAGACTAATTGTCCTGTCAAGCTTCTGTGCTGCTATGACTTCTAAGGGAACATATAGAGAAACACAAAGTGGCCTGAACACTTTACTGTCTGAGGGAGTGTGTTGGTCTCTCAGGAACTGCAAGGCACATTGTGCCCCAGGACCTAACCTGAAAAACCTATGACATATGCCTCTCAAGGCAGCTAAGCCAAGCCAACTCCATGGTTCCCTGCACATAGCAAATTCCAGGACATCCAGAGCTACATGGTCTCAAAAACCAAAAATTATTAAACATACTTAGCATGAAATTTAACATCCAGTATAATTTAATTAACCATAAGAACGTCTTTCTTTATAGTATATTCAACAGAACATAAGGGCAGACTGCTCCAATATTGACAAAATTCTTGAACCACCTGAAGGCCAAGATGAAGGTGTATGGAAGTATGAACATTTAAGGTAGGTCTTTAGGAGATCTCAGGATAGTCCTAACAGTGCTAGTAAGAGTGCACTAATAAGTACCTCATAATGGGAATTATCACTCAAATAAAATTCGGGTATATCAGAACGAGTTTCTTATGTGTCTTTTGGTTATTTTGAGACAAGATCTCATGTATTAGCCCAGGCCTTGATCCACTTGTCTCCACCTCCTACAAGTGCTGGGATTGAAGACAAGTGTTACCACAGCTGGCATGAATCTTGAACTCTCAAGAATAATTCTCCTATGTCAGCCTCCTGATTACTAGAATTAGAATTACAAGCATGCAAATGATTATTGTTAATTCCAACTGAGTTATAACTTGATTCAAATCTCCTAATAGCTCATATTGAACCTTTGTGATTAGGAAAAGGTGCCCCTTTGAAAGGCTTGTAATCATGGTAGATGTGTGGATTTTAGCTCTGGATTGTCTTTTCATTGTGTTAGCTCTGTAGTGGATTGACTTGAAGCTGTCAATGTTGTGCTCTTTGCCAGATTATACCTGCAGCACTGCCAGATGAACTAGTTGAACTGTGTAAGGCTATGGTTATCATTGCCAATCTTTTACTTCTTAGTCAACAGTAACTCAGAACCACATAAAACATAGTTTCCTGATATAAAGCAGTGGGCAGTGATAGGTGATTCAAAAGCAGTGTCATTGATTATGATCATTTTTCCTGTCGTGCTGTTATTTTTATAGTCATAAGCACAGAATTACCTAGGAAAGGAAGTATAATCATAAAAAAATGAAAATGTATCCTTTGCTTTTTGTCTTCTTCCATTAAAATATACTTAAATAGGCTGGACATTATGACAAATCCAGATTTCTGTGAGTTTAAGGCCAACCTGCCAGCAGGTACTACGTAGTGGGAATCTATATCAGAAAAACAAAGCAACAAATAAAAGTATGCTTAACTAAATAGTGATTTTAATTAATTAGTTTCATATATGTCTTTTTTCTTTTTGGCAACCTGTTTCATCTTCTAAATGTAAGACTTTAATATTGCATTTTTGGGGAACCAAAGTGTTTTTGTTTGATGAAGAAACAGTTGTGACTCTACCTTGATAGAGTGGAGTACATATCATAGGTAGGATTTTTAGAGTGAACACATTCAATAGTGTGACAACTATAAAATACATTTATTTTTAATATAGAGGATTGTCTTATATCAAATGTCTACTAAAATTGTCTGGCATTCATTATAATTTCCTTTATTTTTAGTATATTAAAAAATATTGAGAACTGGGCATGGCTGGCACATTCATTGATCTTAGAACTTGGGAAGTGAAGACAGGAGCTGAAGGTTATCCTCAGCTGCATATCAAGTTTAAGGGCTATGTGAGACTATCTCAAAAAAATTGTTTTTAAAGAGTAGTAAAGGGGGTGCTAGAGAGATGGCTTAGTGATTAAGAGCACTGATTGCTCTTCCAGAGGTCCTGAGTTCAATTCCCAGCAACCACATGGTGGCTCACAACCATCTGTAATGGGATCTGATACCCTCTTCTGATGTGTCTGAAGACAGCGACAGTGTACTTACTCATTTATATAAAATAAATAAATCTTTTTTTTTTTTTTTTTTTTTTTTTTTTCTCAAGATTTTGGTTTTTCAAGACAGGGTTTCTCTGCCCTGGCTGTCCTGGAACTCACTCTGTAGACCAGGCTGGCCTGGAACTCAGAAATCCACCTGCCTCTGCCTCCTGAGTGCTGGGATTAAAGGCGTGCGCCACCACTGCCCGGCACTTTTCTGTTTCTTTTGTGTGGTGGCAGGGTGTGTGTGTGTGTGTGTGTGTGTTCCCTCATGGATATGTGTAGAAGGAACCTTCTATTGTTCCCCCCCTTTTTGCATGTGCGTTGTGCATTCATGTGTATGCCTGTTTGTATGTTTATGTGTGTATGAGTTTGGATGTGCATATTCATGTGGAGACCTGAAGTTGATATCAAGACTCTTCTTTGATTTCTCTCTACCTTATTTGTTAAGACATAGTCTATCAATTGAACCAGCTTGCTCAAGAGATCCCCCTTCTCTACCCTCTGAATTTCACAAGGGCCACCATGCCCACCTGGTGTGCTCAGTCCTGATTTTATTTTATTTTATTTTATTTTTTGGTGGAGTGGATTAGGGACAGAATCAATCTCAATCAATCTCTCTCTCTCTCTCTCTCTCTCTCTCTCTCTCTCTCTCTCTCTCTCTCTCTCTCTCTCTCTAACCCTGGCCGTTTGGGAACTCATTATGTAGAACAGATTGGCTTTGAGCCCACAGAGATACATCTGTCTCTTGTCACCACCCATCTCACCTGGCATGATTTAGTGTTTGTGAGACAGGATTTGTCTGTGTAGTTAGCCTGAAGAAATCTACCTGCCTCTGCCTCCTCAGTGCTGGGATTAAAGGCATGCACTACCATGTCTAGCTAAGTATGAAAATTCTAATCTATAAAAAAAATTTAGACTTTTTTTGTGTGTGTGTAACTATATATAAAAATAAACACCTACATAATTTTTACATAACTGAAGCATCTTTCATGTTTAATCATACATATCAACAACTTCCTATCCTTCAGTTGATCATAATTAGAAGTTTATCACATATACACGGTTAATGTGAACACCTTTGTAACATAACTGTATACAGTTCTGACAACTGCATTACAATAGATTCTCAGAGGGCTGACCCAGTCAAAAAGTGCACGTTTTCCTAGAGTCTTGGTGAAATTTCTAAGTTACTGTCCAGAAAAAATTAAACATTTTTATTGTATAAAAGGGTAAGCAGCTTGGCCACCTTACGAAATAAAAGAAAATACACAAAGTCTGGATAATAAATATGCCTTTTGCATTTTTAGGCAATTCTGCCTTGAACTAAATGGACTTGCCGTCAAACTTCAGGTAGGATTTTCTTTATGTTAAAGCCATAATTCAAAGTTCTGATTTTTAAAAATAATTTTGTATGCTTAGATTTATCCAACGTTTATTATTTTCTTTTTATATTTGATACATATTTCATTATCATTCTACATATTAAAAAATATAATTATTTTTAACAGAGTGAGTGCCATCCAGATACCTGTACTCAGATGACAGCAACTGAACAATGGATTTTTCTTTGTGCAGCTCATAAAACTCCAAAGGAGGTGAGAATTGAGAGCTTTTAGTACCTGGTCATTGGCACCATTACTCTGGGCCCAAAGTGAGGCCAAACATCTCAGAAAGGAGATGTTTGGAGAAGCAAGTCTGCTTACATGGCATCCAAGAAACAGAGTGAAGAGTCAGGGTCCCAGTGCCCTCTTAAAGGACACTGCCCCGTGACCTGCTTCCTCCAACTAGGCCTCCTCTCCCAAAGTTTCTACCACTCCCTGAGAGACTGGCCAACTGGGAACCACATCTTTAGTGGATAAGCCTTGGGGGACTTCCGTTCATATACATACATGAACAGAACTATTGTGGAATGTAGTGGGTGTAGTTGTATAATGTTATAAATATACTAAACACTGCTGAATTTGTTTAATATATGTGGGTGTGATCTATATGCAGTCATGTGTGCAGGAGTGTACATGCACCTGTGGAGACCAGAGGAGGCCATAACCCTATACTCCCATGAGGCCAGTCTTTCATTGAACCTGGAGCTAGGCTGGTAGCCAGCAAGCCCTAGAGGGTCCCCTACCACCCAAACTGTGCTAAGTTCTTGGTGCTTCTGGTCATATCAGCGTTTTATATATATATGTATGTATGTATGTATGTACGTATGTATGTATGTTTGGGATTTGAACTCAGGTCCTCGTGATTACACTTAGCTACCGATCATCTCCCCAGACCTTCAAAACTACTCTAAAAGTGTGTGTGTCTGTATATGTATGTATGTGTATGCCTGCATGTATGTATGTGCCTACTGTGGCACAAAAATGTATGGAGGTCAGAGCTAATGTATAACAACTACGACCTTGTGTAAGTCATTAATCATTCAAAGAGTCTGTTTCTCCAGTTCTACTGAAGGCTAGAGTAGGTAATCCAGTGTTCTTCTTGTTCCTAAACATTGTTTTCTTAGGTTTAGTGTTGGAATGAAATTGGGAAATTAGTTAATGTGTCTTCTAGAAGCCTGATATTATATCTCACAGTGATAACAGCTTATTGATGGGATGTATTTCATAGCCATTCTGAAATCAGAAGGCACTTTTTCTTAGAATTATGTTTGTATCTTTAGAATAAGATGCCTGACATGGTTAATGTATTCTTGATTGAATTGAGAACAGGAGATGAATAAAATATAAAGGTACATCAGATGTCATTTACAGATACTTAAATCATGAGAGCCCTGACATAATAAATGGTTTAATACCCTGATGGATATAAAGTTTGAACAGTGTTGAGAGATGGAGGAAATGGAAAGGCTGACTTTGGTTAGAAGCAGGGTGCTGGGGGTTGATCTCTGAGGGCGCTGTCTTACCTCACCTCTTCCCGTCGCTGTCGTGTTCCTGTCTACTGTGAGTTGATGATCCTCCCTCCAGTCTTCCCCCCTTGGTGGGCTTGGAAAAGAAACCTTCCTCTTTTATGTCGCTTCTGTCAAGCATTTGGTTACCGTGGTAAGGTAAGCTAGTAAATATTACCTAAGAAAAGAGAGGCCTTTTTGTTAATGCATTTAAATTTTCTCTTTTCTAGTGTCCTGCCATAGATTATACAAGACACACACTGGATGGTGCTGCATGTCTTCTGAATAGCAATAAATATTTTCCCAGCAGGTAAACAAAATCTTTAAACATGGTATTCAGCTTTTGGGTTTCATTTAAAAGCTTGTTGTTTGAAAATTAAAGTTAGGGTTTTGGCTATAATTTTTTTATAAGCATATAGTGACTTGTTTGGAAGCTAGCATTCTGTACCCCCTCTTCCTCTAAACTCTAAATTACTACTCTCATTCCTCAGTATTTCCTGAGCTTTGAAGGGGGCTGATATTGATGTCCTGTTTATAGGTGAGCACTCAATAGTCATTTATTTTTAATATTTTAACCTGCTTGAATCTCTACAATTACTCTTGACTACTACAAAACAGGTTTGGCAGCATAAACGGTTATTTAGAAGGCAACTTGACAGGCATATCATACATGCCTTGTTTGTAGGGTTTTTTTAAGATGGGAAAAAAAACGCTGTGGCTTATGAGTTCTATCCCCCCCCCACACACACACACAGGGTTTTTCTTTGTGTAGCCCTGGCTGTCTGGAACTCACTCTGTAGACCAGGCTGGCCTCAAACTCACAGAGATCCACCCGCCTCTGCCTCCCAAGTGCTGGGATTAAAGGCATGTACCACTACTTGCCAGGAGTTTATTACTTCTTTAAAAAAATTATTTATTTATTGTTTTTGAGACTGGGTCCCACTATATAGCCTTGGGTAGCCTTGAACTCACTATGTAGATCAGGCTGACCTTGAACTCACAGATCCACCTGCCTCTTTCATCTCTGCACTGGGACTAAAGACACTGTAGCCACACCCAGCATAACTGGTGTTTTGAGACAGGGTCTTGTGTGTAGCCCATGCTAGCCTTGAACCTTCCCAAGCTGTTCTTGAACTTGGGTGATCATCCTTGTAAGAACATGCCAGTCCTTGTAAGTACTGAGATTACAAGTATCTATACTCACCTGACTTGTGACTGGTATTGTTACAAAGTAGATGGGATTAGGATATTTTTTTTTCCCTCTAAAGTATAATTAATCATTCATACTTCATATAAAATTTGTGGGGGTAAAAAAACACAGAAAACATCTAATTTTTCTCTCAGTATTTTATATTCTAAAAGAGAATCAGAAATACGCATATTTTGATTTTTTAAAAATACAAAGAAAGCAAAAGCAGATTTTATAGGATAAAATAGTGAATCTTCTCAGCAGCTTTAATTACCTGTAATAGGCAAAATATCAATAGTGTAAAATATTTTTTAAAGTATTTGGTTTCTTTGGTTTTGTTTTAGTAAGTTTCTAGACATTTTTTACTAAGGTGCTGTGGTCTAGTAGAGAGAGCACTAACCCAGGACCAAGGGTCAACCCACTCCTCATACTTACAGCACTGTAACCTTGATCCAGATGCTTCTCTGCCTTGGGTATAACCAGTACTGTACTTGGGAATTGAGAAGAATGGACTGTATATTTCTAACATTTTGTCCAATCTGTGAATCTTTTGGTTTCTCTTCTGTTTTAGGGTTAGCATAAAAGAATCATCTGTAGCAAAACTAGGATCAGTGTGCCGTAGGATTTATAGAATATTTTCACATGCCTATTTTCATCACCGGCAGATATTCGATGAATATGAAGTAAGTATATGTCTTAGCTTGCCTTATATTGCTGTGATAAAGACCATGACCAAAAACAACTTGGAGAGGAAAGAGTTTATTGCTACTTACAACTCTTAGGTTACACTCCATTACTGGGGAAGTCAGGGCAGGAATTTGAGGCAGAAACTGAAGCAGAGGCCATGGAGGACTACTACTGCTTATCTTGCTTCTCCTGGCTTGCTCAGCCTGATTTCTTTTTGTTTTGTTTTGTTTTCTTTTGTTTTGTTTTTTTGAGACAAGGTCTCTCATAGCCTTGACTGGCATGGAACTCATAATGTAGACCAGGTTGGCCTGGAATTCTTAGAAATCCCCCTGATCGAGTCTCCTAAATGCTGGGATTAAAGGCCCAGCGCTAATACATCCCAGTAACACCTGCCCAAGGATAGGTGGCACTGTGTACATCAATGAAGAATATATGCTAACACAGGCTTTGCCTAGAGGCCAATCTTGTGGGGCATTTTCTCAATTGAGGTTCCCTCTTTCAAGATTACCCTAGCTTGTGTCAAGTCAACAGAAAACTAACCAGTGTCAACAATTATTGTAATACATTCTTGTCAGGATGTCAGTAAAGTGTTTTGATATTACTTTTAGCTTTTTGATTTTGGATAGTAAATGACTTTTTTCCTTTCTTTCTACAGAATGAAACGTTTTTATGTCATCGGTTTACCAAATTTGTGATGAAATATAACTTGATGTCGAAGGATAACCTGATTGTACCAATTTTAGAAGAGGAAGTTGAGAATTCAGTCTCTGGGGAAAGTGAAGCATGAAGGAACCATGTAGAACAGTGTACTGATCGCATAATTAACAATTATGTACGTATATATATCATTTTAGACACAGCAATCATGTATCCATATTAGAGCTTATTTGTTTACTATAGGGTTTTGTATGCTATGTGTTGCCTTTTTAAATGGGAAATACATTTTAAGTTATTCATGAGCTGTATATTCACTGGTGTGGCACTCATGGTTTTTAAATAAGTTTAGTATTATCTGTTTATAATGCCTGTTAATAAAAGAATTTACAGTTTGGTAAAACTGCTGCTAAACAATCATTGGATCACAATCCTTTCAAATCTATAAAAGAATGAGCTTGTGTTTCACACAAGTATTTACAATTACTAAAGAGATAATATTTTCTTTGTTTTTACCCCTAAGTTTTAATATTTTAGAAAATTCAATAGTATTCCATCTGTACTGTTAGCTTTTCCAAAATGAGATAAAAGTGTTTAAAAGTTCTGTTTATAGCTTTTGATATGCATAACCAATTATGTATGTGTTCAGAGAAATTTGAGGAGGCGTTAGTAATACATAAATAATCTCTCTCTTCTACATAAAGTATCCTCTAGGTCAGAGTACTTGGAAACCTTACCGTTTCTGTGACAGTGGGTTATGAATTACATGGTGACGATGGGGCACATACATGCTGTTCCCACGGACACCCACCTCCCCCTTGTTTCCCTTAGGCCTCTGGCACGTACACTAGTCAGGAAAGTGATTTACCAAGCTATGGCTAGCAGTGGCTTTTCCCTATTTATATTTGTATTAATTGCTTACAGAGCATACCTCATACTAGCAGTGACGTTACACTACAGGAAAACTGTACTGTACAGGAAAACTAACTGTACTGCCTACCTTTGTTTTTTTGAAATTGTTGTAACTACTTAGAAAATAGTCCTTAATATAGTTTGACTTTTCTTGTTAGTAATACTACTTTTCACCTAACCCTAGGCAGCATTAAATAGATATGAAAAAAGATAGTGTATTTATTTTATTCTCCCTCCTTAAAAGCTTCTTGTTTGAATTATATGCACATGTAAGACTATTTACAATAATTCACAGGTTAAGTGGTGTTGATAAGTGGTCATACTTTGATTTCTTATTTCAGTGTCTTAAGTGCAGACTTATATAACATGATTGGTGGAGTTTCTCATTAAATGCTGAGGTCTCTATGCCACACTGTAAGACTTGTGCAGTTGGGACAGTTGAAGCCATCTTTACCAATTTAACAAACACAAGAAACTTCTTTTTTATTTAAGAGCTATTTGCAAATGAAATTGGAAAATGCATTCATCTTGTTTGTTTTTCTAATTATTTGAAGAAATGATTTGTATTGTATTATAAGACAAGTATACACAGAAAAACTGGGAAATGACAGCATCCTGACAGTGTGTGTGTAGTTGACGTCTCTCCGAGCCTGTGCTGTGCCAGTGGTCACAGTCATCATTGTACCTGAGCCCACAATTATCTTCTAAGAAGTTTATGTTTGCAGTGAATAGAACATTGACTGAAATTAGGTGTTTATATTACTGTCACCATAAATCATTGGGGTTAGTAACTTTTAAATCAACTTGGTAAATATCTGAGAGACTAACCTATACTAAGTTCATAAATTATATATAGCATAGCAGTGTTGCTGTTCTCTAGCTGGAGTCTCACGGTAGATTTCTGCCATCTGACTTTCTCAGTGAACAGCTAAGGTCGTGATTGGGCTGTGGGTCTGCCTGAGTAATTGGAACACTGTGTGAATACATGGCATAGTGTTAACAGGAAAATAAAGGATGGCTTTCTTTTTATACTTACTACACTTTCCTTGTGGTATGTTTGAAATTGATCATAAATCTGCAGAGCATCAGTTTGTATTCATACTGACACCTCACTAACTCTTGTAGGTAAGTTCTCAGTGAAACAGTTTGTGTTTTAATACATGAGTAGTAGTTTAAAAGTGGCTGGAGCCAGAGTAATGGGGCACACTTCTAATCCAGCAGAGGGAGGCAGAGGCAAGTAGGTAAGGCCAGCCTGGGCTACATGAGTTCCTGTCTCAAAGATAGGACCAGCAGGATAGCTCAGCAGGTAAAAGGGATTGCCACAAGCCTAATGACTTCAGTTTCATCCCCGAAACCTACATGGAGAGAACCTTACATGGAGAAATACAACTGTGAGTTGTCCTTTGACCTCTATGCCTGCCATGGCTGGCATGCACCTATCCACACAAAATCTAAGTTTTTAAAAATTAAAAGATGGTTAATGAGGCTAAATGTCAGGAAAAATAGGAATGGAGAGAGCAGCTGGCAAGATGACTCAGTGGGTAAAGGTCCTTCTGCCAGGCCTGGATTCTGATGACCTGGATTCAGTCCCTAGAACATATGTGGTAGTAGGAGAAAGCTGGCTTTCTCTAACTTCCATGTATACTTTGGCGTGTGCTAGCCCCCAAATAAATGAAAACGTAAACTTCTGAAAAGATTATTAAAGAGCTGAAGAGGTGGCTCAGTAAAGTACTTGCCTTGTAAACATGAGGACCTGAGTTAGATCTCCAGCACCCATGATAGCATGCTTGTAATCTGTAGTGGAGGAGGCGAATCTGAGGCAGGTGAATGGGCTTGCTTGCTAGACAGCATGGCTACTTGGTAAGTTTCAGGCCAGTAATAATCACTGACCAAAACCAAACAAAAACCACAGTGACACATAGAAACAGCACAGAGTGAAGTGTTACTGAGGACATTACAGAGATGCCCTCTGACCTTCACATGCATGTGGGAACAAAGTGACTCGGGGTGGAGAGAAACCCCTCATGTCCGCCCCTGGTGCGGTGGCTCTGGGAGGGACAGGACACACGGGAAGTGGCCGCACTCTTCTATAGTCCTCCGGGCTGCTCAGGCTGTGTGAGAGGCTTCCGTGGAGATAGCCCGTGGGTGGAAGAGTGGGCTGTTCCTGGGGAATGCAGCAGCCGGCTCTGGAGTTCCCAGGCTCTGGACTTCTCGGATGCTGCCTGCTGCGGGAGAGCTGGAAACAAATGGGGCCGCAGGGCGCAGCTGGTGTCCTGCCGTGGGACCCGCTTGGGTGGCTTGGGTGAATGGGTGCTGTCTGGAAGCGCTGAGATGCCTTTAAGCAGCTCCTTCATTGAAGACTGGATCCCTTGCTTCCCCATGACAGATCAAGATGAGTAGAGACAGTCCATAGTTCTAAGGAAGGCGTTTATTGTCATTGTGGAGAGTGGCACAGATGAGATCTTACCGTGACCTCCAGGAGGGGCAAGGTAGAAATAGTAACTGGGAAGGGGCGTGGCTAAGTCTCTAGGTGTCTCATTAACATGGGGATGGCTTGGGGCTGCGTGGCCTCGCCTCTACCTGAGGAGGGGTTTGGGAGTGTGACCCTTTTTTACATGACCAAATGTCACAGACCTATGGAGAGATGTAGCCACAGGTTAGAAGCTGTATTTAGGAGCTTGGGAAAATGGCTGCCATCCCTTATAGGCCGAAGACAGCCTATTGGGCCTGCAGCGTTCAAACCTTAGCTCTACCAGAAAACAGACTGCCAATCATGGCCCAACACATGCATACACAAGGTTATCAAGCCTGGCTCTGACAAATGATCTTACAGAATAAGTGTCCTACGAGAAGTGCAAAGTCAATGTTATGACTTAATACAACGGGCTTGGTGTGTATTAATGAGCCTATACAGAGATTCAGAAGTTAATGTTAGATTTTTCTGCCAGATATTATGGCTGAGTGTTTGAAATCTCAGAACTTGAGAAGCTGAGGCAGAAAGCTCAAAATTCACTGGGCAGTGGTGGTGCATACCTTTAATCCCAGCACTCGGGAGGCAGAGGCAGGAGAATTTCTGAGTTCGAGGCCAGCCTGGTCTACAGAGTGAGTTCCAGGACAGCCAGGGCTACACAGAGAAACCCTGTCTTGAAAAACCAAAGAAAGAAAAAAAAAAAAAAAAAAAAAAAGCTCAAAATTCAAGTCCAACTTGAGCTATATATACTGTGTTCCAGGCTAGCCTGACTAACAGAATAAGACTGTTATATTTTTCATACAGACAATGTTGATGGGACTGGAGAAATGGCTCAGCAGTTAAGTGCACAGTTAAGTGCGCTTCACTGCCTTTGCAGAAAACCCAAGTTCATTCTTAGCACTACATTGTGGCTCAAAATCACCCAGAATTTCAGTTCTAAGACAGATGACCTCTCCCAATCTCCATTGGCAACAGTCATACAGATGGTACACATACATATATGCAGGCAAAACACTCAAGCGTAAGAAAACACTGACAGGGATGGAAAGATGGTTCAGTGGTTAAGAGCATTGACTGCTCTTCCAGAGGTCCTGAGTTCAATTCCCAGCACCCACATGGTGGCTCACAACCATCTGTAATGGGATCTGATGCCCTCTTCTGGTGTGTCTGAAGAGAGCAACTGTACTAATACATAAATAAATCTTCAAAAAAGTTTTAAAAAAAACCAAAACCACTGACAATTTACCCTTTCTCCTCTGGCTTAACCATTTGTGTTCCCATGTAACACTTGGGCATGTCCGTTTTTCCGTTAAATTCTTTGGGGGAGGTGGAGAGTGAGATAGGTTTCATGTAGCAAGGGCTGGCCTTGGGTTCCCTATCATCTTGCCTCTGCCTCCCAAGTGCCAGACTTGTATATATAACACCACTGTGTTTGGCAATTTCGTATTTCTCCCCCCCCCCCCCCCCACCTTTTGTCCCATTCTCAGTTCTGAGACAGGGTCTCTGTAGCCCTGGCAGCCCATGCCTCACGCTTGCACTGAGGATCTGAGCCCCAGCTTCCCGTGTCCCTTGTTTTGGTGACCATCCTGCTTGCCACATAGCCCCAGCTGGCTAGAATTCTCAGTCTTCCTGCCTCACCCTCCTGAATGCTAGGCATGTGCCATCATGTCCTGGCTTACCAAAAGAAAGCTTAACCATGGGGTTTGGGGGGTGGTCAGTTCTATTGCAAAATGAGTGACCACAACAGATGTTTAGAATACAGTATTACTAACAATACAAGCATAGTTTTCTACTTATTTTACTTAGCGATTAAAATATCAAGTCAGTAGTCTAAGTAGGTTCCAGGGATTGAACTCAGGTCCTTAGGCTTTGTGGCAAATGCCTTTACCTGCTGAACCATCTTGTTCTTATTTTGTTTTTAAACATGTATTGTCTTTCAGGTTTTCCAGCTGCTCCCATTTTGTATTCTGACCCAAAGTTAGCATGCTTGGACTACATTGTAACCCTGCCTGATACAGATTTGAGCTCAAAGAGCCTTGGGCATCTGCCAACAGTAATAGTAACATTTAAGTTATCTCTCAAAATGGTGAAAGAAATTGACTGCATCCCTCAAACTGTCAGAGGAACTCTCTAACTTGGCTCTCCTGCTGTAGACAGGCCTCAGTGGAGAATCCATTCTTTCTTGCTTGCTGTCTGGAGGACAGACTCTTTCCATAAGAAATGCTCTGGACTGGTGGGCATTGTGGAATCCGAACTGACCCTGAGTCAGAATGGTTTGGGCATTCCCTGTTCAGTGGGAAAGAGGAACACTTTGAAGTGTGGAACACAGTGATTGTGGGTGCATCTCAGGGTAACAGACCTCCAGAGCTTATTCATCTCCTAATGCATAACTGCAAGCTTCCCTTCTCTGGCTCTTGGTTACCATTCTACTCTGATTCTATCCAATTTTAGAAACTTCATACCAGAGTGAGGTGTCTTAGTGAAATTATGCGGCCTTTGGGGCTAGCTCCTTTCAGCAAGCATTGCATCCCTCAAGCCCGTCCATGCTACTGTATACTGAGGACCCTGCCTCTTTCCCTTTATGCATGTGAGTATTTTGTGTGCATGTGTGTCTGTGCACCATGTGAATGCAAAGCCCAGAAGAGGGCATCAGGTCTCTTGGACCTGGAGTTACTGATGGTGGTTAGAAGCAATGTGGGTGTGTGGGAGCCCACTGGGAGAGCAGAGCTGAACCATCTTCTGCCCTTCTCGTCAAGATCCTCATTTCAGTTGTCTTTAAAATGTTAGACTTGGAGCCGGGCAGTGGTGGCGCACGCCTTTAATCCCAGCACTTGAGAGGCAGAGACAGGCGGATTTCTGAGTTCGGGGCCAGCCTGGTCTACAGAGTGAGTTCCAGGACAGCCAGGGCTACACAGAGAAACCCTGTCTTGAAAAAACAAACAAACAAACAAACAATAAATAAATAAACAAGTGTCAGACACGGGCACATTGAATCGTGTGGCGCTTCTGTTACTTTTTATCAGATGTGGGGTTGCAAATATTTTTTGCCATTCTGTAGATTGTCTTCTCATGCTCCTTTGCTATACAGAAGCTTTTCTTTATGTATGTCCTCAGACTGTTAGCTCTGCCTCTTCTCATCTTCATAAAAAACATTTATTATTTGAGACAGGGTCTTACACTGTAGCCCTGGCTGGCCTGGAACTCACCACGTAGACTAGGTTATCCTGCACAAGCAACAGAGCTGGATCTGCAGATCCCTGAAAGGCATGGACAAGAATGTGAGATGCTCCACACTGGGCCTGAGAAAGCAGTGCCCAGTCCTCTCAGTCACACAAAGGTGACGCAGAAGTGATCTTAAATTTTAAACAGCCCCAGGTAAGTGACATTTTTGCAAGATACTGCAATCCCAACAGGAAACAACATGATCCTCTTTTGAATTCCCCATGTTTCTTGAGGACAAATTGTAACATTCAATCCTGCGCCAGGAGTAGGTTAGAGTTTGGCAGTGGTGGGTCCATTAGAGTGAAGTGTGCTGAGTTATCTGGGACTTCCAGAGCCCTGACTTCCAGGGCCTATTCGAATCAGACTGTGATTTTGGCTGATTATAAACAGCCCCTTTCTCTTTCTTACAATTCTAAATTAAAAATAGGCCAGTCGTTAACTGGCTGTAGTCCCATCTGCCTTTAGCTCACACTGGCTAGTTTCTAAGTGTGCCAGAAACCTCACAATGTAGCCACTCTTCTCCAAGCCTCCTACACAGACAAGCACTAATTCAGTGATTCCATAAGTTAGACCCAAATGAGCCTCCATGAGTCACAGTTGGCATGGAAGCCATTCATCACTTGGCCTTGGCCTTCTGTTTATGCCTTGAGTGATTTAATATGAAGATGAAACCTTAGCTCACTGCCCAGAAGAAATCCAGTCTGTCATAGTTCAGATCCAACAAGTGAGCCAGTGAATCAAGCCATTGTAAATTCAGTGTGGGAGATTGTGTTCTATGAATGATTCCCCAGGGCAGAAGCTTTTCCCTTGGTCAGAAATATCCATCAGGATAGGTGAGTGAGCCAAGCAAGCATCTTAAAGACGATTTATGATTTCAGAAGCAAATCTGAAAATAAGTTTCAGATAACAGCTATGCCAATGATAGCAGTCTTGAGGCTACAACATTGACTTATGGGGAAGAAATAGAATATGACGTTTGTGGCTTCAAAGGGGTAAAGTAGGGGTCAGGTATGGTGAATGCCTGTTAGGCCAGCATTTGAGAACAAAGGTAGAAGGTGTTCAAGTTCTCCGCCTCCCGAGTGCTGGGATTAAAGATGCACACCACTCTGTCTGGCTTAGAATTATTAAAGGACAAGAAGGAAGGGGCTAGAGAAATGGGTCAGGGAGGTTGAGAATGTTTGCTCTCTTCCAGAGGAAGATTCCCGCAGCCAACTACAACTCCAGCTCCAGGGCTCTGATGCCCTCTTCTGGACTCTTTGGAGACCTGTACACATACTCCACCCTCCCACCATGTACACATAATTAAAAAATAAATCAGATAAAAATGCCAAGAAGAATATGTATTTGTTAATTGTATGTGGAAGGAGGGCATATACATGCTGTGGGCACATGTGGGGGTCAGAGGTTAACTTGCAAGAGTCGATTCTTTCCTGCTACTATGTGGGTCCTGGGAGTTGAACCCAGGCCATCGGGCTTCGTGCCTTACCTACTGAGTCATCTCACTGGCTCTGACTTACTATTTTCACTCTTTCTTCTTCCTTCCCTCCTTCCTCCCTTCCTCCCTTCCTCCCTTCCTTCCTTCCTTCCTTCCTTCCTTCCTTCCTTCCTTCCTTTTTTCCCTCCTTTTTGCTTTTTTTAAGAGAGTCTTGCTGATTGAAAGTTCTGATCCATCACATTAGTCATTTTTGTCTCTAAACTTAGGAACTTTCACTGAATAGCATGTAAATTGTGTTTTACAGTATTGTGATAGCTTTTGTTGCTCTCTTATGCCACAAGATAAAGAGGCTGCAACCCTTGGCAATAATCTGTGTCAAAGCCTTTTCAGGACTGGGGCTGTAGCTCAAAGCAGTGTTTACCTGGCATGGACAGCACCCTGGGTGTGACCCCTTGCTCCACAAAAAGCCCTTGTTGGAATCCCAGCAAGAGGATTGTATCTGAACTCAGTCTGGGCTAAATAGTGAGACCCTGTCTTTATAAAGAAAACAAAGGTCTTCAAGCCTGGTGCTGCTTTTGCCTGTAGTGCCTGTAGCTCTTGCTCCTCAGGAGGCTGAGCTATGAAAGAGATTAGTTAAGCCAGCAACACAGTGAGACAGACTCCAATATAAGGTTTTCCATGGATTCATTTACAACTTTGCTATTGAGAAGTCAATGAAGACTTTCTTTTAAATAGTACTTTTGTTTGTTTGTTTTTAGGCAAGGTTACTAGGTAACCCTGGCTGTCCTGGGACTCAATGTACAGAACAGGCTGGCCTTAAACTCAAGATCCACCTGCCTCTGCCTCCCGAGGGTTGGGATAAAAGGCGTGTGCCAGCCATGCCTGACTTTGGGGTGTGTGTGTGTAGGTCAGTTTTTTCTTTTCACCATATCAGTACCAGGATTTGAACTCAGACCATTTCACTGGCCCCAAATCAGATGATCTTAAGACATTTCTAGGCCCCAGGTTCTTCTCTAGAGCAGCCACATATGTAAAAATGTAGCCCAATTTACATTAAATTATATTTGTTGAGACCTAGGATTCACCACACAAACCTCTCAGACACCAATCTCAGTCAAGCAGAGCTGGCTTATTGATCACACACACCAAAACTGATCGATTAGGGACAGTCTAGACTTGGGAGCTAGACTTTGTCCTCAAATGTTCCTCAAGGCCAGTTTACATAGGCAAAACCCACAGTGAGCTCATGTGCAGATGCAGGAAGTGCTGCCTGGTGGTCAGCTTTGACTCAAGCTATTTTGGCTAACTAGACAGTTCTAACTGACCTTTATTCTGATTGGTCCAAAGTGCTTATGGTTGTTGAATTTCTTAAGGTCTACAAACCTCAGGACATACAGAACATATCAGTGGTTAGCATGACCATGCTCTGAGTCAAACCAGCTTTCTGCATCAGTGACACTTTGAAATGACTGGAAGGCATGGAACAAAATGGCTCCAGCTATGCCTGGGGAGTGAGCTTCGACAATGTTGACCTTTTTTAAAGTAAAGCTTTCTTTAAAATCCAGTTTTAAGAATTGGACTCCCAGGAGATGTGGCATCTCACATCTTTAATCCCAGCACTGAAGAGGCAGAGGGAGGCATATCTATGTGCATTTGATGCTTGCCTGATCTACATAGTGGGTTCTAGGCCACCCAGGGCTACACAGTGAGACCCCATCTCAAAACAAAATAAGACAAAAAAAAAAAAAAAAAAACAACAAAAAAACCCAACCCAAACAAAAGAGCTGGACTCCATTTACAGATATCATATATTCTTTGAAGTTCCTTTGCAATGAGAAAAGTTAAACAAATTGTTTTCAAAATTTATGGCAGTCTAATGAATAGGCATATTTTTTTAATTGAGGTTTTACTCTGTAGCCAGATTAGCCTGCCATTCATTATTCTCTGCGTCAGTGTCCTTTGAGCTGGGATTACAGGCTTGTGCCACTATGTCCAGTTCAAGAACACTGGACACATGGTGGACTTCTGTTTAGTTTTGTCAGAGAGCATCTCAAGTGGCAGAGTCTGGCCTCGAACTCTCTGTGTATTGAAGGTTAATCTTGAACTCAAATTCTTCTGCTTCTGCCAAATTACTTGAATAGCAGGTATGAGCCACTGTGCCCGGCTTTATTTGCTTATTATTTAGGTAGAGTCTCTGGTCCAGGTTGGCCCATGCTGGTATTAAACTCACGGTGATCCTCCTGCTGTCCCGAGTGCTGGAATGACAGGGATGAACCACTATGTCTGGTTTTAAAGCTGTATGTTTTTATTTGTTTGTTTGTCTTTGTCTCCTGAGCTCTGGGACTAAAAGTGTGTGCCATCACTGCCTGACTAAAGCTGTTTGTTTTAAAGCTATATAAATAAAATGTTCACTTTTATGGTCATCATATTTTAAAGCCAACACAAATATTTCTTATGTCTAAAAAACTACCTGGGGGACCCTGAAAATTCTATAGGTGCTTGTGTTTAAAATGGGTGTCTTGTAATTCCCTAACACTGTGGGCTCATTAAAGGATAGCATGTGAGTACTTTGAACTGAAGGAGACTGGAAGCGCCTCCGAAGCAAGGCTTCTCTGCCTTCTTAACCTCTGTTCTTTCCTTTTTTCTTTTTCTTTCCTTCCCTCCCAACCAACCTAGAAGCCACAGACCCTGTCCCCTAAAGCAGCCATGAGCCACCCCTCTGTCTTGAAGGGGGCCTGCTCCACAATGCTCAGGAAGGACAGACTAAACAAGTGGGTCCTGCCAAGGCCCCAGCGGGCCGCCACCATTAGGGCACACTTCATAAGAAGCTCCGCACTTCCTTCATCAGCTTTAGGGTGCCCCCAGTTTTCCCTGTGTGTTTGAGCCTTTGTTTCTGGGTACTTCTGTGTCACATAAAGCTTTGTTGGGTGGGGTGTTTTTCTCTTGCTCTCCCATCTGTTGTGAGTGCCAGCCATAACTCTGATGAGCAGGAAGTTCTTAGCTTTTCACCCCACATCACCATTGGCACCACCAGAGGCTGTGTCTGATCAGACTTTGTGTTCCCAGGAGCTTCCCTCAGAACGAGAGTGCAAGGCTCTTTTGTGAGCTATGCCCAAATGTTTTCTCTCATCTTTATCACCTGAAGTGTGTAATTATTTGTATTATTAATTTTTTTCAAGAAAGGGTTTCTCTGTGTAGCCCTGGCTGTCCTATAACTTGCTTTGTAGACCAGGCTGGCCTTGAACTCAGCGATCTGCCTGCCTCTGCCCCCTGAGTACTGGGATTAAAGGCATGCACCTCCACACCAGGCTTGTATTACTTATTTTTAAGATAGGATCTCACTATGTATGCTGGCTGGCCTGGGTGGCCTTTTATATGAAGCTCTAGTTCTGAAGTTGTAGGTGGGCACCAGGGCACCCAGCCTTGTAGGATTATAAATTTACAACTTTTTTTCCCCCTATAGTTAACTTATTGATTCTGCAAGAACAAGAGTGTCTGGCAGAGCACCTGGTCATGAATCAATTAGTGTGTGTTAAACGGGTGAGTCCATAAAACTGTGAACATGCATCCTATCACAGGGGTTCTGCTTTATCCCTGACAGGAGCCAGAACCTTGGTGAATAAAGAATGTGCTGCAGACATAGCCTTCTCCATCATGATTAAGCTGAGCCTGGTGGTGAAAGGCTATAAATCTCAGGGCTCAGGAGACTAAGGGAAGAAGTTATCAAGTTAGAGGCCAACCTGGTCTGTGTGGCAAGGTCAAAGCTAGCCTGGGCTACTTAGAACTGTCTTGACAACTGAGAAAAGGATGGGAACATGAGAGGCAGAGGCAGGAGGATCATTGGCAGCCTCAGTTACATAGTTCAAGGCCAGCCTGGGCTATACTAGACCTTGCCTAAAAAAGTAAAAGGGAATGTGGGATGGGGGTTTTTAGGGGTTTGGGGATATAGCTCAGTGGTATAGTTCTTGCCTAGCATGCATAAGACCCTCAGTTCAAACCCCAGACCCGTAGTACTGGGAGAAATAATGAAGAATGTCTCTAATGAGCAGTGGTAGCACAGTCTTCTGCAGAAACGTCACTGTCATTTATTCTTGGATATTTAGCATCAGTTGGGACCCTGGCTGCTATGGAGGACTGTGAATTGCCTCATCCAGTGGCAGAGAACTTGAACGTGGCTTCCTCCTTAGTAGCTGGGGTCACAGGTTTGTGTCACCGGTGTCACAGGCTTGTCTCACTAGGCACAGCTCTAAAACAAACATTTTTCTTTTTTTAAGTAGGCTCATGCTGTGTGTGGAGGTACAACTCCAGCTATAGGGAGGCAGAGGCAGGAAGATCACAGGTTCAAGGCCAGCATTGGCTCCACAGTAAGTGTGAGGCCAGTTTGGGTCAAATGGGCTCGAATTAAAACAATTAAAATTTAAAAATGGATTCAGAGCTACTTAGGTATAATTAAATGCCTTAGGATTGGCCAGGATTTATTCATCATGCATACTTAGCACTCGGATGAGGATAATTTAGAGAACACAACAGACTACTAAGTCTATTTCAATAAAAATGTCTAGTCATGAGCAAGCACTCACAGGCTTGTCCAGGTGGCTCTGGAACTGAGTAGCTGAGACCACAGGTGTCTGCTAGGCTTAAAATGTTTTCCCCTCAATGGGAGGGAATAATCCTTACATTAAAAGCAATGTTTTTATACTTTTTATTTATCTCATGTATTTGGGTGTACTCGCACACGTCACAGCACATGTATGGAAATCAGAGAACAGCTTGCAAAGAGTCAGTTCTCTGCTTCTACCCACTGGGTCCTGGGAACTGAACTCAGGCCATCGAGTGTGGCAGCAAGCACCTTTACCTGTTCAGCCATCTTCCTGGCCATAAAAGCAAGTCATAAAAGAAAGTATGCAAGTTTGGTGTGATGGAGCATGCCGGTGGTCCTAGAACTCTGGAGGTTAAGGCATGAGAATTGTCCGTTGAAGGCCAGTCTGAGCAACGAAGCAAGATCCTGAGTTTAAAAACAAAAAAAGTATGCTTGTGTAGGTTTTTGTTTTTTGGAGATAGGGTCTTGTGTAAACCAGCCTAACCACTAACTCAAAGATCTGCTTGCCTTGGACTCATGAGTACTGGGACTGAATGTGTGAACCACCATACCTGGCTGCTTGTATACATTTTAAAAAATTAAAAGTAATTGATATATTCCTAAGTTTTCTCTCAGTTACATGTAAATTTCTATCTCTGTTCCTTTTTATTTATTCCTTTCTCATATATTATTTTTAAAGACAAGACCTCATATAGCCCAGGCTGGCCAACCCTAAATTTAATAACTCGTTAAAGATACCCTTGGACCAAATGGTCCCAAGACACAGGCTGGAGTAGTTATTCTAATATCCGATAAAATTGACTTTCACCCAAAAGTCATCAAAAAAGATAAGGAAGGACACTTCATACTCATCAAAGGAAAAATCTACCAAGAAGAACTTTCAATTCTGAACATCTATGCTCCAAATGCAAGGGCACCCACATTCATAAAAGAAACTCTAATAAAGCTCAAAGCACACATTGCACCTCACACAATAATAGTAGGAGACTTCAACACCCCATTATCATCAATGGACAGATCTTGGAATCACAAACTAAACAGAGACACAGTGAAACTAACAGATGTTATGGACCAAATGGATTTAACAGATATCTATAGAACATTTCATCCTAAATCAAAAGGATATACCTTCTTCTCAGCACCCCATGGTACCTTCTCCAAAATTGACCATATAATCAGTCACAAAACAAACCTCCACAGATACAAGAAGACTGAAATAATCCCATGCCTCCTATCAGATCACTACACATTAAGGCTGGTCTCCAATGGCAACAATAACAACAGCCCACATACACATGGAAGCTGAACAATGCTCTACTCAATGATAACTTGGTCAAGGAAGAAATAAAGAAAGAAATTAAAGACTTCCTAGAATTTAATGAACATGAAAGCACAACATACCCAAACTTATGGGACACTGAAAGCAGTGTTAAGAGGAAAACTCATAGCTTTGAGTGCCTCCAAAAAGAAACTGGAGAGAGCAGCTTAACTAGCAGCTTAACAGCACACCAGAAAGCTCTAGAACAAAAAGAAGCTAATGCACGCAAGAGGAGTAGAAGACAGGAAATAATCAAACTCAGGCTGAAATCAACCAAGTAGAAACAAAAAGAACTATACAAAGAATCAACAAAACCAGGAGTTGGTTCTTTGAGAAAATCAACAAGATAGATAAACCCCTAGCCAGACTAACCAGAGGGCACAGAAACAATATCCAAATTAACAAAATTAGAAATGAAAAGGGAGACAAAACAACAGGTTCTGAGGAAATTCAAAAAATCATCATATCCTACTACAAAAGCCTAACTCAACAAAACTGCAAAATCTGGATGAAATGGACAATTTTCTATACAGATACCAAATACCAAAGTTAAGTCAGGATCAGATAAACCATCTAAACAGTCCCATAATGCCTAAAGAAATAGAAGAAGTCATTAAAAGTCTCCCAACCAAAAAAAGCCCGGGTCCAGATGGGTTCACTGCAGAATTCTATCAGACCTTCAAAGAAGACCTAATACCGATACTCTTCAATTTATTCCACAAAATAGAAACAGAAGGAACACTACCCAATTCCTTCTATGAGGCCACAATCACACTGATACCAAAACCTCACAAAGACCCAACAAAGAAAGAAAACTTCAGACCAATTTCCCTTATGAATATCGAAGCAAAAATACTCAATAA